>JAQMCX010000001.1:5250589-5270944 GCA_029814765.1 Acanthurus leucopareius | reverse complement strand
AAACTCCTTGAAGCTTGATGTCTGACTCAGTGCAGCCCAGGGTCTTTATACTCTCCTCTACAGGTGTGTCTGCAGGAGGATTATGGGCTGGGGTCCACACTGAACGGCCTTAAGAAAACCTCTGAGGGGAGGACTCCACAGACAAACCTACTTTATAAACATGGTTTGTTATTTCTGGTCTCTAGTTGGATGAACACAGCTCTCTGCGTTTTACTAGTTGGTTAAACTAACTTGAAATTGAGTAGAATAATACTTATAATAATTCTGTCTCATTAAAACACAAAACATGACTGTTGTCTAATTTTTAATGGTAATTAAAAAGTTCTTTGTCTGGTTGTTTGCTTGCTTTTTGTTAAAGGAGTTTTTCAAACATTCAGTCTATATGAAGCAATAAAATAATGGTGAAAATAATTAATTGGACAGGAGCTCTGGGTTTCTTAATATGTTCCAGCACAGCTATAAGGTTTGGAACACATTAGAAAACCGTATAATTTTTTAATTGATTGAATATACTGTAGCAATGTGTGTGTGTGCAGTATAGTTAGCACAAAGCTTTTGTCTTAAGCTCTTATGGAAGCTGTTATACAGCCCACTGCTCTCGCAGAAATGTATTTATCTGTTTAATATAGAAGCTGATTCAGTTACAGATTCTATCATAAATCTCAAATCTCCCTAAATTAGTATGAAGTCATGCAAGTTATTTTAAAGACAGTTTTAATCACTGAATGTCTTGTGAGGTCATGAGTAGAATGACCTAAGTCACTTTATCAAAACTGTGACAGGCTGAAAACAGTAAGAATACTATACTCAACAGCTGACAGTGGTATTATGTACCCACTTAAATGGTTTTTATTACCGGTGTGAAAATTGCAAATCCAAACATCTAAACAATTATGCTATCAATTCACATGTATTTTATTTTACACTCCACCTTCTCATCATATAATCTTACTTTTTAAAAAGGTATATTTAAGGGAAAATGTTTACATATTTTAAGGTCAAATGAGCTTTTTTGGAGAAAGATAGTTGATTGTCAAGTCTCATTCCTTGGTCAATAAATGTCAAACTTTAGGTCCCAAAACCTTGAAGATGACAAGCTGGGAATCAGTTTAAACAATCTAACATCTATTTTTTTACCTCTAAAAAACACTGCTGTAGTCTATCTTTTTGTTAATTTTTTGGCGTTCAATTTACCAGATGTAGAAAAAGGAGAGAGAAAAGATATTCTTAGGACAGGTTGAAATTGTTCATCATGACCCAAGATTGAAAAGTTTCCCAGAGCCTATTTTGTTTCCTCTTTTGTTCATACATCCAGCACTTATTGAGAAATCAATTACTAAAAAAAAAACCATTTTATTCAAAGTGTATGTATATCATGTTGAAAAAACATCAACAATACAGTCATTTATGAGAATAAATACAAAAACTGCAAAGGACATCAAAGGTTTTAGCATAAAATTTAAAGCAAACATTATTTGTATACGTGTCCTGGAAATATATTTGTTTGTTAAGGATAAATGCATGAATGCATTCTTCCCTTTGTGGGCCTTGTGATTAAGAGACATCCTAAAATAATGTCTTTAGTTGGCCTGCACTGCATCAGCAGTCAGTGTGGTTGATCTTAAATCACCCTGGGTGCTATAAATGACTCCATGAGAAATGGATGATCTTCTTGCTGAGTCCACAGTTTGCCTGATAGATTGTGCTGCTTCAGATGCTATTGAATTTGGTCCTGATAGAGCATCTGAATGGTCTGAGGAATATAGTTAGCCAAAAGCTGTGAGGTGAGTGGTAAGTGACCTTGGCACTCAATGCTCTTATTTCATGGTTATTATGGAGGATTTTTGCCCTGTGCTTTTTTTACTGCTGTCTCTGTGGTACTCTGTCCTGCCACTCTGCTGTCATTTTCATTTCTTCTGCATGACAAACTGCAGTTTGGATGAAGTTCATTATTTTGATCCCTGATTCAATGCAGACAAACACTTGGCTGTTATTTAAAAAAAAAAAAAAAAATAGTACTAAGGCTCAGAGTGAATAATTGCATTTTAAACCAGCTTAAACGTGATTGAATAAATAATTAAACAACCAAGCTTGTATTAAATTTAGTATCATAAACCTCAAGATCCTAGCACAGCTGATGGGTCAGTGTTTCAGGCTGGATCTCTTTTTGGGGACTCAGCTCTTATTCAACCTTGACATACAGATTTTCATGAAGCAATAACTTTAAAATAGTACAATGGAGGGTTACATTATATCTGCTTGAGTGGTAGCTGGATAGTCTGCACTGCACCAGCAATACCAGTCCTTTGAGAGTATTTTTTTTTTTCATTTTGCCACAGTTAAGAAGGCTCAAACATTACATTTACTGGAACAAATCATCAAGACAGTTTGGCTGTCAAGCAGGGTGGCTACAGAGGTCAGAATTTCAGTTCTCATATATTGAAAAAACATGCCCTTTAACAAGTTACACTCCACCTTCTCATCATGTAATCTCTAAGGACCTGAGTCATACCACCGTATGTGTCAAAATACACCAGCTAAGAGCTTATAGTACATGGTCAAGTCATAAAATAAATATAGTGCAGATTGTAATGGTCCCCGAGCAACTGTCCACAATAATATCATTGTACTTCATCTTGTGTTCATGTAGCTACAGCAGTGCAATACAGTGGGTTGCATGATCTGTGTAATAGAGTTCCTGTGTGGCAAGTGTTGAATTTTTAACCATCCTGAAGTCAGCTGAATACACACTTGGAGGTATAAGGATAGATTACCTCAGCTAAAGCCTCTAGCATGATAACATAACTGCAGGGCAAATGCCCATGCTGTTTTGGCAGGTGCCCTTTTTTTAAGCCCCTTATTTAACCAGGGTCTGTGCCCTAATGAGATGCTTCAGTGCTTTGTTTACCATATTAAGACACTATTTTTAAGACCTCAAATGGCTCTCTGGTTGGTGCAAGCGACACCGTGGTTTGCTCAAGAGCCACACTGTAGTAACCCAGGGGGAAAATTAAACCTAAGACAAGCGTTACCCACAGGTAATTTTTTTGGCTCTGACTCATATAAAATTCTGTGCAAGTTGCTGAAAAGTCACTTTTATACAATTTAATGTCAGTGACTTGTTTATTTTTAACAGGGTAATGGACCAAACCTTACCCCAACTAAATTCTATCTCTTTAGAAAAAGCAATCTGCAATAATGTCTCACCTTAAAATATTTTGTAACACAGGCAACTTGATCTTGCGGTGCAGTTTTAACAGCACTGATGCTACTGAATGAGCACAAAAACATTATAGTGATACTAGAGGCAGGCAGCAGTGTGTCTTTATGATCCTCTTGCTCTTTTTGAACTACCCACTTCAACTTGTCACTCAGCTTATGCAGGTGACACTATGGGTTATCATATGATATAGAATTAAGTTTTTATAGTATAAACATTAGATAATATCATGCTTCTCAGAACAAACTGACAGAGGGTCAGGACTAAAAGAAAAAGACACAATTACTAAAAAGTCTGTTATTTCAGCACCACAGACAGCACCACTGATTTACTAATACACAGCACAGTTATGCTAGTGATATTGTTAGAGCCACAGATGAGGACATAGTTTCTAACCCGCTCTAACCTCAGTCAGATAAAGGATCGATGAGTCAGGCAGACCAGACGGACATATTCAACTTTACACATCCTCTCCTCTATTCCTGCACACCTGCATATGCTACAAGGATGTAGAGAGGGGATCAGCAGTGAGGGGATCAGCAGGTTAACAGTGAGAATGCATTTTGGTCATTTTGCTAACAAGGGGTGAACATTCCCTAAATTCCCTTTGAAAACTTTAATGATTATATATGTAGGCCTAAGATAAAGAAAGCAGTCTTGGAGTATAGGGGCATAATAGCACTTTGGGTTCAAATAAAGAGAGCCAGTAACAGCATAGCCACTATTCCTTCACTCCTTCCATCCCACCTTCTTATTGCTCTTCTTCTTGGCCAAAGTAATAACCAACATTTTGCCCAGGTACCTGCTGCCTTCATATTACAGAACTGTTGTCAGAGCATTTCAGCAACACAGGGCGAACAGCAAAGCATATTGCCTCTGACCTCTTACATCTAGATATCATGACATTAGTGATCAGCATCTTCATCTCCCACCTTCATTGGGATTTGGTTCTTTCTAATTATATTATAAAGCTGCCCATGCAGCTTTAATCTACTACCCTTGCATCACTGGCCAGTTCCTGCTCCTGTGAGGTTCAGTGTCCTGCTGCACAGCATGAGACACCTTTGAAGAATCAGAGAGGACAGAGGGCCCTTTCTCACATGGATTAACTTGTGATAAATTACATTATATTGAACATAAAAAGCGCCAGTAGGTTTATTATTGTAAGAAAAGAGTTTAAACCACAAAATTAGTGTCTCAAAGACCCAAAGCAAAATAATCCAATTCTAGAAAGCTCCTTGCTTTTGTTTAGAAGAAAAGTCCTACAAAGATGGTATCTGTTGTAGGTATACTTTAAAGGTGAACCAGTCTCACAATGACATTGGTTTATTATAGCAGCATTAGTCTGCAAATTAATGCAAGAACAGATTTGTTACTGACAATTAAAATTATGTTGTGTCATTTTTACATTCAGGAGATTTGTCAGTATGGGCTCATGGGGATGCTTCAGTGACTCTTCTGATGAAATGTGGTATTTTTGGTGGCAATGATTAAGACGTAAGTCTGCACCATTAAAATGATGATGTGGGGATACGCGGAGAGGGGGAGGAACACGCACTAAGAGAGAGAGAGAGAGAGAGAGAGAGAGAGAGAGAGAGAGAGAGAGATTACAGCTTGATTTGGTCTACGGATGAGAGGAGGAGGAGCATCATAACACACCCTGAAGGACGCAGAGCTGCGGCTCAGAACCGGGCTGTGAAACCAAACCGAGTCGGTACCGGCCCTTTGCTGAAGATGTGACATCCCGGCTGTGTGGTAATAGCGTCCTGTAGTTCTACGTCGGGTATCAAAAACCGTCATACATATGCATGCGTAGCCTACGTACGCACAGGCTGGACAGGAGTGAAGAGAGGTCGCAGACGGACTCTGCGTAATGCTGAGTGGACAGCAGTATTGCTCGCTGTATATTCCAGCCTAGACTGGCTACTGACAAAGACATTCGCACTTCTCCTGCAGTGCAGCTTGACATTATAACCAGATGCTCCCCACCGGACCGGACCCGTTCAGTTTCACGCCGTCCAACCCGACCGGAGCCTGAGCCGCAGAATGCAGGTTAAAACCCAGATCTGCACAGAGCGGAGCAGCACCGACGACCCGGAGCAGGATGACAACGAGAAGAAGACCTCGTGTTTTTCCAACATTAAGATCTTCCTGGTGTCGGAATGTGCGCTCATGTTGGCACAGGGCACCGTGGGCGCCTATCTGGTGAGTTTCCACTGAAATGTCACCAATGACACACAATGTTGGTCATAAGAAGCGTCATATCTCCGTACATCTCAGGTAACATCGAGCTAACGCAGCGCCCTTCAAACCGGCGCAGGCATACACAGAGTAACGATGCGGTGCCTCAGCTGATATAGCTAATAATCATATTATTCTGATCACATTAGAACAATCACATACCCCAGCAACCACGGCACGCGGCGCTTTCACTGATTGATGACCTGCTGCGTATTATCCATCAGGCCTATGCGCCATCTGTGTGACATAAAGCGCGTCACAGCGGCCGCGAGCTCCACGTTGTTGTTGGAGAATTTTGTATGCGCATGTATGATGGTCTGTTAGAGAGAAGGTTACGAAACGCTGGTCAGGAGCTCCATCCAGCCTGCCGGCTCTGCACCCGTGTGCCTCAGTGATGCAGGAGCCCTTTGACACAGGAGGATACAGGCCTGGAAGATGCCGTGATGACCACAACACAAGCCACAAGCATTTATTATCTTTTTAGAAAAGCTTCCGCATTCTTTACTAAATCATACTTCATGTCCAGTGACAGTTTGATCCCCGCAATGTGCTATTTTATCCTCTGATACGAATAGATTGGTGTCAACATGGGAAATTAGCTCTGTTCACTGGATGGAACATCCATGGATGAACAGATAGGTAAATAAGGTAGGGAACCAAAAAACAATAGTGAAAGATTTCTTGCAGATCAAGTGATGCAGAGGTGAAATTAAAAAGCATTTTCATTTAAATCAAACATGTTTCTGAAAATAAATCTCTGCACTAAGACTGGCCATATAATGAATCAGTTTTGAAAAACAATGGGAACGCTGTGGCCAGGCCAACCACAGTTGTTGACACATTTGAGTGATGATGTCAACCTACATCAATCAGAGTTACTGTAAATCTATAAATGTTAAGGATGCCACTTTACTCAGGATTATTACTTGCCTAATTAAACCCATTCCCCTGATAGGTGTCAGCACAGTCTTGATGCTATAAATAATTGCACATGCAGGGTGGGATTTTATTTTTTTTCTTTATGATTGAAAGAACACTTAGTCCACATAGCATCCTTATATATATATATTACTTTTACAGTAAGTACGGAGAGGACCTTTGTTATTCACAGTCATATCAGCACAGTTTGAGAAAGACTTTTCAAAAGAGGAAAGGTCAAAAGTCATTTGCTAAATTTTTTTAATCTTACCTTTGAATTGGTGCAGTTTTACTTGCATTTTTGGTAATAAAAATAAATAAAATGATGAAACAAGAAAAGGCCAAACAAATGTTGACAACATAAACTGATCTTCAGCATGCAGTGATACTACACATTTGGCTGCAGAGGTGTTGACCAGGAGGTCTTGGGAAAAAAATACCAGAACTTGCCCCTTGTGTAGGTGAAGACTGCAGCTTGGCACAGACACCTCAGAGTTGGTTTTAATTTGTTTTTGCCACCCTCACAAATTTAAAGTGCATTAGTGTTTACCTTGAAGACTGCAGTAAAACTCTCTCCTTTAAAACAGCATCGCAAACCAAAAGTGCACCTTTAGCAAATTCCACAGATAAAAAGCACTGTAGAAGCAATGCTTATCCTCTATATAAAATGTGTGTCACTGCCTCTCACTCTCTTTTTAAATCAGCTACTTTTTTGGATCACTGTGTTTACATTTATTTTGTCTTCTTAATCTAGTGGCACATGTTTTTTTACAAATACTTTAGGAATAGGACAAAGCTAATGTAATTGAAGATCATCACAGTTAGCATGACAGCACTTTACTTCTATTTATCAGACTGAAACAGGCAGGTTTTAGGTTCTCTTAGTCTTCTGAAGCTCTAAACAATTTGCATTATCTGTTAACATTGGAGTGGATTGGACCAAAAATGTCTAAGTCTGGAATTTCTCCATCTCCATCATGTGTGAGGCAACATAATTCTACAAGGGGCCACAAGAGTGAATCATAACCTTGACGTTTAGCTTCTGTGACCTCTGAACTATTTCCTCTCAGCCTGAATGTTAGGGAACTATGAGTTACAACTTTGTAACTATATTATACATAAATAGAGGACACCAATGTCAGTAGCTTAAGTTACTGTAAATGTAGAATATATATTTATATATATCTGTTTAATTGTAATACTGTCAATGTGAAAGAGGCTAACACCTCTGACTGCATTCCACCAAGGGCAGGCCCAATACAGTATAACTAGACTGAGGATGTGGTAGTTTTTTAGCATAAAAATAATCATATATTTATAATAAAATTAAATTTCTTGGCACTAGTTTACCCAGATGTTGTCTTCTACTGGAATACTTTTTTGGAGATAAAAAATAGGATTAATTTTTCAACAAGGCCCTCAAACAAATAGAAATAGTCCTCAGTCTTGTCCTACACACTGTGTTAGATGCTGCCAGAGCTTAAACAGCTAGGTTGATCAATTTAGATTAGTTTTACTGCCACAAAAACTATTTTTTCATCACCTGCTTTGGGAATTAACTGTTCAAGTAATGTTTCAATGTTTCAGAGATTCCAACATTGTTTGGTTCCAACCACTGTTGTTAATATTTGAAGCCTTCCTATGTTTTATGTCTTAGTATAGCCTGTTTAACATTTCTGGGGCTGTTTCTAGACTGTTGGGAGTAAAGAAATAATATAAATATTGTCATTTTGGGTTTTAATTGATAATGAAAATAATCACTAATTGCAATCCTGCTTGGTGATAAACAAGACATTGTTCTTTTGCTGTGGAGTTTGGTGTGGTAAGAGAAAAAGGATAAGCAATATTAAAAAATGTGAATGTATGTTATAATTTATATGATCCATCTGTCACTCGATGAGTTATGGTTACATTCCCTTTTTTATCTGAAGTTGCTTCAAGGAGTCTTGAGGATAATGCTACACCTGTCTGAATGATTAATAAAAGTTTAAAAAAACTCCTCACCAACCTTCCAGTGCCAGTCTTGTGGATGATGCAGCTCACATCTAATGCAAGAGGCCATTATGTCCCTTACATAAACCCAGAACACAGCTGGTAAGATTTATTTGTGTCCATTTGATCACAAGAACAGCTGCATGAGGTTTCCTGCCTGCAGCCACACACATGCACACATCCCTTTCTCCCAGGTTGGCATCAGGCTAGCCTCAGGCTTGTTTTGGGAGGAGGAGGAGGAGGAGGAGGAGGAGAAGGAGTGCGGGGATGAAGATGGTGGAAGCAGCCCACCCTGCAAAGCAGCTCTGCTACTATGTGTCATCAACAGGTTGCTGTTGTTGGTACAAGTGCCATATGTCTGTTCCATTCCTGCTATTACTGAATAACACCTGAAGCCAAAATTGCCCTGATATTTTAAACATTTAAATGGAATCAAAATTATGTAGAATTTTTGCTACTAAAAGGTTAATGTGGTAAATAGTAATTTTGATACTACACTATTTATTTCTTAACACTAAAATCAAGTGTGTAAACCTGCATTTTAAAGTAAGTGTTTTGGTTATGATGTAATATGTCTTCCTACATGGCTGCCGGTTGTAAAAACACGTTTCTCTCTCTCTGTGTCTCTCTCTGCCAGGTAAGTGTTCTGACCACTCTGGAGAGACGCTTCAACCTCCAGAGTGCAGATGTGGGCGTCATTGCCAGCAGCTTTGAAATCGGCAACCTGGCCCTCATCCTGTTTGTCAGCTACTTTGGCGCCAAGGCCCACAGACCCCGGCTGATTGGCTGTGGTGGGATTGTCATGGCACTGGGGGCATTGCTGTCGGCCCTGCCGGAGTTCCTGACTCATCAGTATGAGTACGAGGCCGGGGACTCGTGGCACGCTGAGGATGGCAGGGATGTCTGCTCCAACAACTCCAGGTCAGAGAACCGAGACTCTGGGTTAAACTGTGGCAACAGAGCCAACACCAACATGATGTACCTTCTGCTGATCGGTGCCCAGGTTCTGCTGGGCATCGGAGCCACACCTGTCCAGCCTCTGGGAGTGTCCTACATCGACGACCATGTCCACAAGAAGGACTCCTCGCTGTATATAGGTGAGTAGCACTAAGCTACTGTGAACTGAATCATATACTGTAAGCTGATTGTCATGTCTGTGTTTATGGTGCATTTTGAAGCATTGCTGACAAAATCAAAAGCTTTTTGTTTTGTAGCTTCCACAGCTGCTAAATACCGGTAAAAAGCACTGTTGTCAGCTCAGTAATTACATAGACCTACATTCTGTTCTTTTCTGCTTAAAAAACTCAGTCAAACACCACGAAGACCATAAAAACATGTCTTTTATAATTTGCGGATACGTTGGGCTAAACTATTAACTTTTTTAGTGACATATAGGAAAAAAACAGTGGAACTAGCCAAACGTATAGACACAGACTTAAGGCAGGGACCAACAGCTAGCCAAAGCTCAAGCACATAACTCAAAGAAAAGCCTGATTTGCTGTTTTTACATTTTTAGTTATGTAGAGACTAAACAACTAGAAATAACCTAATGAAGAGCCTTATTTTCTCTCAAAATCAATACAACTATTAAGAAATAATACTACCAGCACCCCTCAACTATACTACGGTAATCGAAAAGTTGTTAAATCTGTATAAACAGTAACGTGGCTCTAGTTTTTTTCTTGCACAGGCACGAGAGTTGTGTGTTGTGTGTTTTTTTTCTCTACCTGTCAGCAAGGCTGTGATAAAGCATTTTTTCCCTAAAATGTTGAACTGATTCTTTAATGCTGTGCATTTGAACAGCAATGCAAATGAAAAAGTAAATCCTCAAAATAAATCTACCACTACAGCAGCGACTGGATTCTTCGCTTGCTTGCTTGCTTGGTTCTTGCTCTTGCAGTTGGCTGACTTGCACATTGCAGTTAGCGGCAAGCTGCATATTGCAATTAGCTGAGAATGAAAAGCTAATGGCATAATTATTTCAGCATAATCACAATATCTATGAAAGTAAAGGGATTATTAGGTAGGCATGATTGAAACATGAATAAGACGTTAATCATTTGTGTGCACATTTATTGTTCAATTTTGGCTTACACAAAGTTCTTAGATTACAATATTATATAAAGCGAAATTTTATTATTGACATAAACTTAACTGAATCATAATTATAATTCAAATTAATTAGACAGAGTGTTAATGACAGGTGCACATGCAGCCATGACCAAAGAGAAAGCAGTGATTGAGAGCCAAGGCAGGATTTAGGATTATTTAATGTGAAGTGTGTTGTTAAGGCTACAAATATAATCACAGTCAAATGATAATCGATGTAAAGAGACACATGAGTATTTCATGAATTCCCCACAGAAATATCTTGACATGTAGGATTTTTTGACCTATGACTCTTATGTAATAATAATAACGACCCTAACTAAACGTTCATGCCAGCCGGCGTCTCTGCTGCTGAAGTGCTCGTCTGAAATGATAAATTCCTTTAAAATTGCTTACATTTTTTAAAATCACTTCAGCTGATCTTTGAGAAGGAGGGTCAATTAAAATGATGCTAAGTGAGCACTTGCATGATCTCATCAGGGTGACGAAGCAGCCATTTGGTCAGCAGTGTTGTTTACTGGAACCAAATAGGAATAATATACGCTTTCTGTTAAGGCCTTTCCCCTGCTCTCCTTCAGCCCACATCAGACCTATTGTGTGTCAGGAATTGTCAGTGTTTTTGTGTGTGTGTCCTTTTGCCATTGTCATGTTTACTTAATCTGACTCATACAAGGTTGGTGAAACTGTAGTTTGTATTTATGTGTCTCTATAAGAATGCCTTTAATAGCTAGAATAAAAAGATATGAATGTGTCTTGGTGTCACTGCAGTGCACATCTGACACTACAAGCTGACAGCTCTAATTTAAACAGATAAATAAGCTGATCATAACTGTCAAAAAAAGTGCACACAAGTGAGTCTCTTGATTAAAAACAAAAGTTAGATACTCTACTTTTACTGTGTATAATTTTAAAAAATGAAACATGTTCCTGTGATACTGCACTGTATTGACTTGGTTTAGTGCTACCCTGAAAATGAGTTTGGCCAGTGTTTGGAAAATATTGCAGGCTGTTCAACATATTAGTTTTGTGTGAAGGGATGCATGAGTCCATCAATACTTATGCTATTTTGTGCTCTTTGCTGAATGGCGTCATACGCTACTGTGTTGCTAGGTACTTAGTGGCTATTTTGTGCCAAGTGTGTTACGCAGCAGTAAATATGATTCTTAATCCTGCTGTCCTCGATTTTGTTCCTGCAGCCAAACTGTCACGTCAGCTAATTGTTAGTGTTTTGAAAAGTCCCATTTGTGGATTTTTGGGGACACTGTCAAGTATGATGACATAATCAAACATTGTGTGTTTGAGGTCAGAGATACAGTCTTGTGAACAGAAGATTACTGAGTAATAACTGAGGTTCCAGTGTTTCTTGTATTGTCGTGGCTGAATGTAAATTTGTGGTTTGGATCCTGCCCTCTCCCACATAAACTACCCTTGAGCAAAGCACTTCGCTCCCGACTTCAGCAAATGTTTAGCGGCCAGAAGCAAAGGCAGAGGACTGCAGTAACAGCGGGAACTGAGAGGTCGACGTAACACACATTACAGCTTGTCTGCCGAAGTTGCCAAGGCAACAGTATAGAGACAGGCACTGAGGCTACAGTATGTGCCGTTCCTGTCCTTCTCAGCGCTCAGCGACCTGCTAGTAGCAGAGCTTCATCTGGGAAATGGAGAGTATGAGACACAGAAATAAAAAACAACAGAGGCTCTCATTACTGCTAAGGGCAATAGTATTAATGTAAACTAATGATTTTTTTTATTTCATTATTATTCAGCCAATCATTTTTTAATCTGATAATCTAAATAGCTGGTTCCTCTGTGACTACATATAACATGCAACCGTATGGTCAACCACAGTTTATTTACAAAGAAAATAGTATTGACAACTTAGAAATTCAGTGGTTAATCTAAAATGTCATCCCTTATTGTCCTCTTCACATTTTTCACATAATGTATAGGCAACTGGTAATTCTCTGTCAGCATTATTTCATATCAGTACATCTCTTCTTATTGCTGTTCACACTCAAATACAGATTCATTAGAGGCCAAATTATTGTATGGTAATATTTACCATTAAAGTCACCTTTGCATTAAACCATATCAAGCTAATGCAGCAATATGACAAAGCACAAGTTATTCTGTCACAGGTCCTGAAGCTACTCTTCTTATGGATTCATCATTTTGCCCTTACAGGAGCAACAAAGGCGCTGAAAGAAAATACAGAATATTTGGCTACTGTGTGGCTAGTTACTCCTCCTCAGAGGCCTCTCTGCTAGTCCTTGGCTATTTTGCGTTGTCCGTGCTTGCGTTTCAGTACGGACCTCTTGCAGGGTGAGAAGGCCTGCAGTTTGTTCTGTGCATGCTTTGATCTGTACAGTCTCTGCCAGCGGCGCTCAGAGTGGAGGAGATGAGGGAGGGAGGGATGGACAGAGGATGGAGGGGAGGAAGGAGGGCAAACAAGGCAAGCACAGCACCCAACTGCCCACCCTTCCCCCTGCTTGGCTAGAGGCCAACTCATACCAGATGCCTGATTTTAGATGTAACGCTTGAAATTTCTTTGCTATTTAAGAGAATATAAAGGAATTCAATGCACTTGACAGCATATGATGCACTAATCCTACACTGCCTAATTAAAATATGAAAATATGACTCATTATAAAATGGTGCAGAGCTGAAGAGAAAGTCTGAAAATAGATTAAAAAAACAAAGAAAAATCAAGATATTGAATAAAAAAGAATCAACTAAATAGACAAAAGAAAATAAATAAAACAAATAAAATCACAGTGGAACAATGTATGATCAACAAAGATTTTCAATGTTCAGTGAAACAACATAAAAAACAATAAACCAATAGCAAGTGTTAAAACACTGAAACAATATAACCAGTGCAATATAATCTATGGGTTATAAGGTTACGTCAGTGGGACACTGAGCTATGTTTACATGGACCCCAATATTCCAAATTTTGCACAAAGAGTGTAAAAATGCTTCAGAACAGGCCCGGCCAAAAAAATTAAAATTCCACTGGTTGTTTAGAGATTGTTAAACCATTTAATTAACCGACTGAAAACAAACATGTGACCATTCAAAGCCTACACTAATTACCTCCCAGCCACTCTTTCTGTACTCTCACTTATATCATCTGGACGTAAAACAACAAATGGATGTACAAAAAAATGACAGCTCTGATCTCTGATAAAGCCTTTTCAACTCCCAAACTGAAACAAGCTCACACTGCAATAATAGGAACTACTGTGCTGACAATACATATCCATCTTTAGAGAGCTTATCAAATGAGCTAAAGTGATACTGCTGAAGGGGCTGGGGATTAAAGCTAGCTCTCAAAAAAGCCAAATGCATTTTCTATCCAATGAAACTTTTCTTGCATTTCATTTTAGTCATGCGATAAAGTATAAATAGTATGAAACATACAGAGAAAACTGGCACGTATGGATGGAATAATACTCAACATTGACTAAATTTCTAGGCTTAAGTTAACATGTCCATTACATAACGTTGACCCCATGTTTATTTCTGTTACCTTGTCAGCCAAGTTCAGGTGACTGTGACAACAAAAGACCTGACTGTCACTTCCTGCATGTCCAAAACTCATAAAAAGCAGACTGCACTACATGGCACATGAATCGCTCCGTGCAGAGCCATTAAATAACAAATGAAGAGCTTGAAGTGCTTACACATGGCACATGAAATATTCTGAAAAGGGGTATCCTATTTATATGACATTCCGTGAGATTATTTTATCCAGTCTCCCAAAAATTTGCATTTCATTGCAATTTAACCTCCAATATGAAATGAATTGCATTTTTGTGTCTCTGGGTTTTCTAAATTTACATGCATGCATGCATTTCAGACTGGAATCTTGACTCCGGTCTGGTACGACTGCTGCTGTCATGTTCTGGCTCAATGCACCATGGCCTTTGCCAGTCCATAAAGAACTGTTTCTTTCATAACGTTTCCCAATAAGCTTCTTCCTTTGACAAATACAGATCATCTATTATTCTTTTCTCTCTACCACCCCCTCTCCGTTCCCTGTTTTTTGGACAATCCAGACATATTGATTGCCATGGTTACCTCCTACAATGTGACTGCTGTGTTGTCTGCTGTAGCTTTTTATTCACATTGAGTCTGTTCTTTATACAGTTTAATTGTGCTATATGCTGCCTAGTTTTCCAGCTACTTTCCTTTCCTAATCGCTAGGAATTTTTGACAAGCTTGCCTTGTTAAGAAACAGCACTTGTATGAAAATCCCTGAATAATGCACCAAAACAAAGAAGCAACCAGGAGTTTTTTTTCACAAACATCTAACCACATAGTTAAAGCAGCAGCTCTCCAAGGACTTGCTAACAAATCAGATGATTAAAGGACAGGCTGCTGTGTTGTGGCCACATCTTCACCCAACATGGATCAATGCTGTCTGAATGAGAGACTGAGGACACTGGGGATACTCAAGAGCAAACCAGGAAGCTGCTGTCATGACACAAATCCTGAGCATGCATCTGTCCTGTATCAATGTGTCTGTTCTGCAACCTGTTCTTCCTCAAATGTTGAGAAGATTTTCACTTTGTGTCCAATGCATCTCTGTGTGTGTTTACCTCTTTGGTTGTGTCTGTCTCAATCAGTGTGAGCAACAGATCATGCAGCAGCATGGTTTAAGGAAACAGATTACTCATATCAGTAAGATGGCCATAAGATCTTTGTGCCTTCTGGCAGTTGACAGGAAAACATTACAAAAAAAGGATTCAAAATTGTACTAGTCAGCAGTGATACACTGCAGCACAAGCAATAAAGAGCTGGATCTGTGTGATCGAAGTGTTTAGTCTTCAGCTGTACTGGTGGCTCTGAAAGACTCAGGCACTGCAGTGCTTTGAGCCAAATGCTAAATTAGCACATGAACATAACAAAGACAATTTTGCAGCAGCAGTTAAAATGTTGAAAGCATTCTCAATCTCCATAAGCAATCCATAAGCATGATAGCGTGCTAAAATATGCGCTTAACACAATGTGATGCTGTAAATCAAGTTTGGTCATAAACCAAAGTATAGGACAAATTAAAACTTTTACCTTATAATAAATACAAGTCTAAATCTAAGTTCATGGCTCATCCAGCAGATTCTTTATGTCAAGTCATTTCAAATGTAAGGACTTATGTGAACCTCATGACGGCAATCACCAGTCTTATTAGCATTCATCCTTTGAGCAGTAGTAGAAGTGTACCAAATGTCACGGTAATTCAACCAACAGTTATTGAGATATTTCAGTGGGGAAGAATGTTGTAACTGACCAACCAACATTGTCATCCAAGCCACTCTTGTGGCTGAAACACCTAATGAAAATGCACATGATGGTGAATATGTATGTTTGCGTGGGTGTGTGCACACAGTATGTATCCATCCACATTAAGATGACAGTTTTTTAACATTTTAAAGATTTTGTTTTATTATTTTAGAGATTTTGAACATTTATGTAGCTGCATATATTTGCTATGTAAAGATGCAATGGAGTAATGGAATCCTCAGCAGACAATAAATTCCCCATGTGAGAGCTAATCTCTATATACATGGTTTTTCTAATGGAGGGGGAAACTGGTGACAGTGCTAACCACTGAGCCACTGTGTTTGTCTGTGAGTCCCCTCCTGTCCTTTTGTCTCAGTTGTCAACATGGGGTCACAAACTCATGATGCACTCACATTACAACCAAACATTACACTATAATATGTTCTTGAGAACATGTGGGGTGAGAAATATCTATTGGAATAAGAGAATATTGAGTCATACTTCCTCGGCACTGCTTAGTTTGACAGTTTGATCTTGGTTTTGTGAACAGTGTGCTTTTAGATGCAGCTCCCTGCCCTCTGCTTTATTGAGTAAAAAAAATGTGCAAACTCATTTTGGTCAGAGATTCTGTTGCTAGTGGCAGTGGATGTCGTTAATAGAGCTTTGAAGTCTTGACTTGTGGCTTATGTGATCAGCTGTGATACATTCCTGATGAGAGGAGAAAATGGCTTCCGACAGAAAGACTAACCTGCTTCTGAGCTCTGTCGACTACAGTATAATGTATAAGCCGGACTGCAATTGGTCTATTGATTGCTGTCCACTGCTTGACTGATACCCCCAGGCGAAGACAACTATCCCTCGTATCTATTGTATCTCTCACAGAGCCTCTAGCAGAAAATCAGCTATTCAATTAGACTATTCATGCTTTGTGCCTGGTTTAACATAATGTAGCCCCAAATAGTTTCAGCTTTACCTCCTAATAGGGCACAGGATGTGGTTCTGTGTGTAAAGGTTGGTATCCTACTAATGGAAGCTGTAAATCTTGGTTTGCTGTACAGTATGCGGTCAGGTCTTTGTAAGCATCCCTGCAACACTACAGTGTATAGACCAGCAGGCTACTAAAGTGCCTCCAGCTTTACTCGTTTTCCATGCACTCACATTAGTCTGCTGTGCTTTTCTGACAAATGTTTCTTTAAAATTGATCTTTGAAGTCAGAAAGAATCTAACAAAACACTTGAAGACTTTTTTAGCATTAAATTTAGCCTTGAGGGTAATGAATGTAGGCCTGTCTCATCAGCTGATGGCTTACTATGCAATTCCATGCAAATATTTGTAGAGCTATGAAGATGAATCCCTTTGGCTTTGGTGATCCCCTTAATTTTCCTCTAGCCCCACATGAGGCTTATATTTCTGATTTGAATATAATATCACAAAAACAGCTGGATTGTTTTGGCATTTGTTACACCTTTTCATATTTTGTTCAGCAACACTATAATCACTTTGGTGATTCCTAGCACATTCGTTTTTCCTCTAATGCCATCATCGGATCAAAGTGTTATTTAGGGCAGTGATTTGTTTTAAAACCTTAATTTTCAAAACAAAAAATGGTGGTGCTACTTAGCACATATTGGCATGCCAGCACACTTAAGTAAGTTAAGTGGTGAACATAGTCAGCAAACAAACATCCGCTTGTTACCAATGTCACACGTTTGCTGACTGTTTACTCATAGTATTGCCTCATAGTCAGTGTAGCTCTGATCTGTCAGCCTTGTTAAATGTGTAGTTATCCAGACTGCTAACATACTTCTCTTAATGTTTGTTTGGTAAGCTTTTGAAATCTTTGATAAAAACATGATCTGGTGTCCACATCCTTGCCAGACCTTCCCATGTGAGGACCTAAGTCCTTTCCTATCTTTAAAATATCATGAGACAATTTGAGTTGTGGTTTGACTTTATATAAATAAAGCTGGCTAAAATTGCCAAGGTTGGACAACAACATGAAAGTTGAGGGTGTGCAGGAAAATGTGAATAGCAGCAACAATGCAGTATATTACAGTACAAGATTAAGTACAGGAGGAACCTATAGTATACAGCAGCACCATAAAGAGGCTAAAAGAGCAGTTGGAGCCTGGGGGTCCGGCTCTGCAGCCGCTGGGTCAGCTTCTCTCTTTATATCTTAGCCTCTATTCATGGCTGTAATGCGTGTAATGAAGCGCTGTGAGGCTGCAAGTTGAGAGTCCACTGCAGCAAAATGTTTTTTTTTTCTCCACTGAGGTTAATACTCTTCCACTGTAGGACAGCAGAGGAAGGTATGGACGCTGACTCAGCACACACTGTTTGTTCAGACCGGCCTGGGTTGTTTTATATGTGCATCTTTTAAGAGCACCTTTGCCAAGATACAAAGTGCCAGTGATTGAACCATGCCATAATGTGAGTCTGAGTGAGAAATTATTCATGTGCTGGCAGTGTGAGGTAGAGGAGCCCTGTCTCAAACAGTATGACCTTGTCTCTGCTGCATTCATTACAGCTGGGTTACAGAACACAGGCTGTGCAACTATGCTCATCCTGATGTTCATCACTTGTGTTTTCATATGACCAAACATAACAAATGTCCAAGTGACAACAACTGAATTATGTTTTTATTCCAGAAGAGCTCTATACACATCAGTTTGATACCGCTTGTTGTAAAAGCTGAGATGTCCTTACTTTCCTGCTTTCCCCCAATCAGAAAGATACACATGTTGGTATTTTATAGGCTGATTACACAATTTTTAGACTCCATTTATTTAAATGTAACAATTTGAAGGTCAGTTAATTAATTAGGTAAGATAGGCTGAAACTCTACTGATTGCTAGGAGGAAATTTCATCAAATTAAAATAACTGGTATATAAAGATTTGACCAAAGGACATTTTAGCCAGCAAGAAAAAGGTCTAAAACAGTATTATATAGTATTCAGAACTGAAAAGTAATGATTACAGAAATAAGTGCTCCAAAAAACAAATACAGTATGCAAAATCAGAGTAATAAAAAAACAATTGAAAATAATAAAATAAACTAAAGGAGATCTGCTTTTTGGTGTCTGTTTAAAATGTAATTTTTTGAATGCTGGCTCTGATAGTGATCTATAGTCCTGTATTAAAAATAACAAGTGTTTGAAACTATATTAAAAGAGGCACAGATTTAACTAGGATATTTTATATGGCTGTCATTTGTGTTGATGTTGCGTGTGATTGCATTATATTGTAAGATGTTATTTAAATGATTTCCGTTCCCAGAGATAAACGACAGGGAAAACTGCAAATGTTTCTGTTGATTTGTTTTAAGTTAAATACGGCTGGACTCAGGGTACGAATTTACAGCACATGTTTATTATTTTATATGAATAGTCTTTTCACCATTACTTTATTTTTATTTTGTGTACATAACATTGTATGATAAAAAAAATCTAATGTTATTTTAATCCTAAAAGTAATGAATTCAGCACAATTCAAGCCAAAAAGTGATATCTCAGAATCATGTTTTTTTAGGGACAAACCTGATTATATACAGCATTAAAGTCACTAAATTCACTCATTAAACTCACTTAGCTGTGCAGCCCCTCAGTAAGAACGATCTTTGAAATCCTCAAGAAGCCTGGGGCTTAAGTCGAGTGTCTCCACCTGCCATTTCCAAATGGCTGGGTCAAACAAGCTGCAGGAGTTTTACATATCTGAGTCATCTCTAATGCTCAGAGCCCTCCCAGAGCGTCTGTATGGGAATTATACGTTTCTTCTACAGTTAGTTTCATTCATCCGGGTTCATGTGACTCAAAGTTACTTTGGCATAGACAGACTGCTGTGTTAAAGTGTAAAAAAGGAAAAAGAAATAAGTATATGAGGGAAAATAAAATCATCTTAAATAAGATTTTCATCCAACAGGACTGCACTACTGCACCTTAACCTTTCTCTGTAGCTAGTCCTTTTTGTGTATGTTCATTGCCACAGTGCTTAGAAAGAGAAGGTTTAAGATAGTATGAAAAAAGATACAACAGCAGGCTGTTTTTTTGCATAGAAACAATAGAAATCCATTAAGATTCTCTCTGTACAAGATCTCCAGGGAAAGCATGCACTGCTAAAGCAGCCTACACACACTTTGTGTCTGAGATGGGTGTCACATTTACTTTCCCCATATCAACCGTAAGTTCTCTCTGCCCTTTTGAACCTTTTGCTTAAACCCTCTTAAAGATTTATCATGTATTATAATGGCTATGATGATTTATGCTTAGTCATATTGGACAAAAAAAATCAGCTTAATGAAATGTCTTAAGATTAATAATTTGCTTATAAAATAAGATTTGTTTTTTGGGCAGACAGTTAAAGATGACTTTAAGAACTCTTTTGAACTGATAAGGGTAGTCCATTTGAAATTATAATTAGAAACATGAAGAAGTCAAATCCTTCACTAATTATTATGTAATAATTACATTAAAGATAATAAGTGTGTGTGTGTGTGTGTGTGTGTGTGTGCGTGTGTGTATCTACCCATACAGACTCTCTCTCTCACACGCACACACACACACACACACACAGATATGGGTATACGTATGTG
>JAQMCX010000001.1:5232062-5250489 GCA_029814765.1 Acanthurus leucopareius | reverse complement strand
AATCAATTAATCAATCAAGAGGGAACCACATTTTAATTTCATTATACAACTTGTTGTATAATGACCAATAAACTTTCTTGTATCCTTGTATATTGCAAAGATTTAGGACAATTTGTTCAGCAAGAGAATTTATGTGAATCACCTCCACTTTTATCAACTTTTCTCGCATAACTTTGATTGCTAGCATAAATAAAAGGAATGTGACGCTATAAATAACCACATTATGGTTGCATGACTTTGACATCACTACCACTTTCTAACACACTTTATTACACATGTTATTACACACACACATTATAACTTGATGTGTGTCTACATTTTGGAAATTTTGAGCAAAAAAAGTTTTTACGAACATGGGTAAACACACTGCAAAGCTATAAAGTTGGGCTGCTCAAGAGATTATTTATTATGTTCAGCATAATGATCTTTAATGTCCCAACACACATGTAGTCACTTTTTAGCAACCAACCTTCATTAAGACATGTAAAAACTTCAAAAGTTAGGATTTGGGTATTCACTGATGTATTAAATGTTGCAGAAAAAATTGTGAAAATATCTCAAGCTTGTAGAAACCACAGATCTTATTTCAGGACTTTAAATAAAAACCCTATTCAAAAAAACAACATTGAGATGAGTGAACAAGGAGGGTAACATCAACAACTTGCGGGTTTAGGACTCATTCCTGTGGAACTTTATTTCCCTGTGCCTAATTCTGCTGATTGCATTTCCCAAAGCCATCAATCCATTGATATGTGCTGCTTCACTGTAGCTCAAGTAAGATACTGAAAGTTACATAAGCTTTCATCTGCAGTTACACTAAGGCAGAACTGCAATCATTAGAAAGTCAATAAGTCCAGAGGGATTTACAGTCTGCCTCTAATGAGCAATCGATGCTAAAACCAATCTTTAGTAAATTAACCCTACTGACATGGATTTTTTTTTAAATAATTCTTAAATTTGTGCACATTACAATTCCAAAATTGTTGCAGAGCACCAAATACAGACCCAATAATAAAAAAAAAAGTCATTGCGCAATCACATAAGGAGATCTACTATAGAATTGTAGAAATTTTGTATCAAATACAGTTTCTGAAGGAAATAATCTGGAATTGTAATCACAAAATGGGGCAGATTTGATAAGAAAATAGCCAGTAGCAAGAGACTTTTTGAGACCACTTGCTTTCAGGTATGTCAGTCAAGAAAATCAGTAAACCCTATTTTAGGGTAGTGGAGGTTTCACCATATGGTTAGACCTTCAGTCATGCCCTGCATAGGCCTACATTCATTTACTGCCATGAGCCTTCACTAGGCTCTCCAAGGAAATGGCCTTAGATGTACCAACTGCTGAGCCCAAACAACAGACTGGCATCAGTGCTGAATGCTTCTTCTGATGGGTGTCCAGCAGCTGTTGCTATAGGATTACAAGCTCTCTGTGTTTTCTTTCTCACAACATAACAAAGCTTACCGGTAATTCTCTGTCATTCTGCTTATTGCTGCTGTTTCACTTTGAAGTCCACTCCAGGCTCTTACCCTACTCCAGTGTGTATACAGCACACTGTAAAGCTGGTTGTGCCCACAGGAATGTTTAGAGAGGTGGAGCTTTGGCTGGCTCAAACCCAACATTTTCCAGTGGTTCCCTCCTGGTTTGTGTGTGTACTTGCCAGCTCTTTGGCATTATATACATTACAGCTTAGATGTGTTGTCCTTTGTCTTTGTTCAGAGGAACATTGGTTGACTGTTGAGTCTGCCTGGCTGCAACCCCAGACCTCCTCTGTTACCTGACTTCAACCCTGCTGGCGTTAGTGACTCTGCTGAAATGCATCTAGCTGACAGACAAACTCAGACAGGGGTGGGGGGGCAGCTTTCCTCTCTGAGTGTCTGTTGTTACAGTCTGCTGTGGTGGCAGTGGCAGTCGGTTGGCCCACCTCTTTGTTACAGACTGCAATGAGTGCTGTGGAGATGACATATTTTTGTAGGCCAGCCCTTAAGTTAGCATCCCCCTGGCTCCCTCAACAAAAAGCTAAAGAGATTTTTCTGTTGACTTTGGGATTATTGCAGAATAAAAGCTTTGTGGCAAATGATGTTTTAGAGCATTTACACATTTTGTTCAGTAAGATAATCTTCATAAATGAACACCATTATTTGGATTTTCAAAGACTAAACATAGGTAGTAAAGAGCTAATGTTAGGATAGAATAGAACAACACAGCCACTACCACTACGCTTTGTACTGCACTATACTTTACACACACCATGACTTGGTCAGTCAATAAGTAGGAAAATATGAGTTTGAATAGTTTGTAAGAGTGTAAGTAAAGACACATCAAGGCTGTAAATACAAACCTAGTCTGCTGTAAATATAAACCTAGAACACTCGTGAGCAGTGTTTGCTATGATGATTTTAACATGCTCACATCCTCTTTAGTTTCATTTAGTTAGCAACAGCCTTTTGTAATACAGGTAAAAGCTTCACTAAGCACAGGTAATATATTTACTGATGTCTAACAATGAGACCTAAATGTCTTTTAGTCTTCTGTTAGCAACAAAACTTTTATTTCAGCCATCAATCCAAAAAATTCAAAAACGCAGAAAACAATGACTTTAGGATGAGGGAACCAGAAAATCAACCATGCTAACTTATTTCCAGGTTTTGGGACTTTTTCTTGTGGCACTGGATTTTGTACAATTGGTTATAGAGCACATTAATCAGGTCTGATTTTTTATATGTAACCAAATACCTGTAAAAATTATCTTTGGTCCTTTTTTTTAGTGCTGTGTAACCAAAGCTGGCAAACTAAGATGGTCAATATGGTAAATACTGAAACTGCATTACAAATCACACACTTTTCTTTTCACTTTTAGTACTTACTACGGTTGCCCTTACACAGTATGTACTGCATGCAATTTGCATACAACTGGAACATCCTTCTGTGCTCTGACATTGGGCCTTGAACTTTGAACCTCTCTCTCATACATCTTTCACAGTCAGTAGTGCAAATGAGTCACAAAAATATGTAGTACTTACACTTGAACTTGTTGTCATCTGTCACTGCAGATTCTGTCATCTGCCAGCGCTTGGCCAATGTTACATATTGTCAGCTGTGCAAAGGATTGTGGGTCAAAACCATTGACAGCATAAAAGGTCAAAACCACAGTCAATGGTCAAAACAGAAAGAAAAACATGCTGGCTAGCATGCTGAAAAATGTGAGTGATGCAGTTAAACATCCTGGTGTTTTTGGCAGCTACATTTTACCTGAAAACACTCAGTCTTTTCTGGCAAACTAGACAGAATGATAGGATGGTAGTATGTGTACTGGATCCCAGCAAATTCCTGTCAATATTATCCTGTTGGCGTTGTTATTGTGAGCATGTTAGCAAGTTGACATTAGCCTTTAGCTCATGTCACAGCCTCACAGAGCTGCTAGTGAGGCTGTACCTGTCTTGCGCACCGGGTTTACAATTTGATATTATGTTTGGGTTCGGATCAGATTCGGTCAGCTTTCAGTGAAAATGCTACGACATTGGTTACAACAGTTGCGTGCGTGAGACAAAACTCGGCGTTTCAGCTCAAAACGGTGTCGGTCTTGGTTTAGGTTTGGGCATAAAAAACAGACAGACTGCTGGACACGGGCTGGGCTCGGTTAGGAGTCTCACGGACTCGGACTGTTTCGGAAATATGCGACTCGAGCCCGAACATCTCTGTGAAGAGTGTTTTATCAACATGAAACCTGGACTGTGTTGATTCTTATTCTATACTAGAAATATATTGCTTTATTGATGATTTTGTAAAATCTTTACGGATCCCCGCGTTAATACATAATAATGCAAACTTACAGGTTTTGTAGAATTACTGATTTTAAATATTTGGTTGAAGGCTTAAAGTTTTTCATAAATATCACTGATGGGTCTCAATGTTGGCCTATGTTTTTTTTTCTTTTCATAAATTTGTAATGCCCATAATTACTTTCTTATCTTTACCTTATATCTCTTAAAAATGCTTTAATAATAATAATGAATAACATGTTTTTCTTTGCCAAAACACATCATTATAGTGGCAACCAGATATCAAAAAGGGTGGTTGAGACAATGTTTCTTTCTGTCTTTATGCTCCTCTTAGATTTATTACTGGTGATAACCACAGCTCTAATCATTACATCTCTCACAGAAAAATTGACTGGCTGTCTCTCATTCTATCAGTAGGAAGCAGCCTCCTCTGCTATGGGCTCCGGTATTAGTGATCAGGCTACTTGAGCTATGCTCTATTATTCCACATACCACCTGCATGGATAACTGAGTGTCTCTGCAATGCGCGCACACACACACACACACACACACACACATACACACACACACACACACAGAGTTCTGCACAGTCTGCTGTAGCTTACTGGAAACCTCTCAGCCTCTGGGCCAAAACCGAGCAGCACTGCTTTCAAGAGGAAATAAGCCAGAGCTCCTGCATCAGTGGTTCCCCTCTGCCCTCACACTTAGAGCCCATTTCCTGCTTGGTTATTTATGATCTCACTGGATAATCTAGTCTTGGATCAATTACGCTGTGCACCCTAGTGACAGTGAATAAATCTGTCAGTGAGAGACGTGTGATGAAATTTAAAGTCCCTTGGCATGACTTCAGTGCTTAATCGTTTCTTGAGTAAAAAACATTTCCTTCTCAAATGGTACCAAAGTTCCTAATTAATTCTGTCTCAGTATTAGGAGACAGTCATAACTATTTTACAAGAGGTAGCTGATAGATTTCATGTACCTTTTTGATTGTAAGAGCTAATGAGAAAGAACACATTTCTCTACGCTGCAGCGGTACAATGAAATAATTAGCCCACAAATCTTAAATTGCTATTTTTACTTAGCATGTTTCAAAAGCCATGAAGTTTCACCTAGCATTTCTAATTTTTTATTTCCCCAAAAAGCAGGAATATTTTTGCTTTTCTAGCCTTCCTCCTTTCGTTTTTATTTTTTACCTTGAAATTATGGCTATAAGTGTTATTTAATAGAGCTATGCAATGGAAATAACTCTTTTGGTGTCATTTGGATGTTACTCTTGCTGATTTTTAGTGTACATAATGATTGAGATATAGTGTTACTGCAAATGCATTTTTAAACATCAAATAAATTCATTCACTTGCTCACTCACTCACTCACACTCAGTGATATAATGGATTTATCAGAAGTGCTTTCTGTGTTAGGAAGCTCTAGGTTACCACAAATTCAATTAGAGAGCCTTAGTAATAGACTCTTTACAGTCTTGATACAATGCTGCCCTCTGCTGAAAGATGAGGTGAACTGCACTTGCTACATAATTTATTTCTTCGCTTCTCAGATTCTAGTTGATGGACCTTTTTTAGACTTTTCTCATAAAAAGATACACTAAATTAAAATACTGATAAAATAAATGTTGATTTTATGATACTAACATATTGCCAACTTTATTCTTCCATTTAAAATGACCGTTTTATGCTCTCTGTTCTCCCCCTCTGTCTTGCAGGTATTTTATTTTCAACATTAGTGTTTGGCCCGGCTTGTGGCTTCATCTTAGGTTCAGTCTGTACCAAAGTCTATGTTGATGCTGTCTTTATTGACACAAGTGAGTTGACAGATGCCTTTTCTTTGCATGTTGAATATACTGTTAACTTTTGTTAATTTTATTCTTCAGTTATTTTTTATATTTGTATTGTCTCTACTAAGTAAATAAACAACATTGCAGTAACATACCTGAATTGTAACATTTTATTAACTAACAGAATTAAGTAAAACTGAAATCCAAATTTCTTTAAATTGATCTGAAATTTCATCACACAAGATCATTCATCAACTGAGGTATCTTTCCTTCTCCTGTCCAGGTAAGCTGGACATCACCCCAGATGACCCTCGCTGGATCGGGGCGTGGTGGGGCGGCTTCCTCCTCTGCGGTGCCTTACTCTTCCTGTCAGCCCTCTTCATGTTCGGCTTCCCTCAGGCGCTGGATGAGCAGGACATAGATGGTGGAGGGGAGAGTGAGCAGGCCATGCTGCCTTCTTCCCTGACCCTTGACTACCCAGGCTCTAAACCCAATGGGGCTATTCATGGCTTTGATTTAAACAGTGGGCTGTCAGTTTGTGAGCATATGAGAGGTAAGGAGTATGAAAGGGAGGAGAGTCTGAGAAAAAAAAAATTATTGAAGGGAAGTGAAATTTTCTAAATATGACGTAAGAAGTGATTATTAATAAAAAATCTCAGAAATGACCATTTCCTTCCTATCCATTTTCTTTCATTCTAATTTCTAATCCAATCTTCTTTTTACCCACTTTCCTCCAGTTATCCCCAGGGTAACCAGACACCTTCTCTCTAACCCGGTGTTCAGCTGCATCACCCTGGCAGCTTGCATGGAGATTGCAGTGGTCGCCGGCTTTGCTGCCTTCCTAGGAAAATACCTGGAGCAACAGTTCAACCTTACCACCTCCTCAGCCAATCAGCTGCTAGGTAGGCAGATCACAGTGTCTGCCTGGATGTCAAACCTTATTTGCCTCCTTTTTTTTTACAATCAAAGTGTTTTACCTGTTTAATTATTAGTAGCAGGTTAAGGTCATGAAAAAAAAGATATACTAACAAAGACAATGAAATTACTATCATCATTTTGCTTGATCCTTGTCCTTGTCTTTCCCTCCCCAGGTATGACGGCCATTCCCTGTGCCTGTCTGGGGATCTTCCTCGGGGGGTTGCTGGTGAAGAAGCTGAACCTGTCAGCTCTGGGCGCTGTCCGCATGGCCATGCTGGTCAACCTGGTGTCCACAGCGTGCTATGTCTCCTTTCTCTTTCTGGGCTGTGACACCGGACCTGTTGCCGGGGTGACAGTGCCCTACAGCAACGAGTAAGCAGGGAGTCTTACTGATGTGAATGTGAAGACATTTCAAGAATTGCCACCAGTGGGTTATAAAGCTCCTTTTGTTGTACTGATTTTTTAAATTGCTTTTGAGCAATTATTAAAGAAAAAAAATTTCAAATCCTGCCTGACTTGCACTTCAAACATGCAAAGAATGCTAAAAGAACAATAAAAAATACTTAAACTAGCAACTGTTCTCAAAAAGCTTTACAGTAAAGTCGCCACTTGTGTGACTTTGAGTGAAGGCTGAAAGCTGAGGGGTGTTGTTGCTGATTTATTAATCTTTTCTCAATAACTGTGGATGACAGTAAAATATCAACAATGCTGTACATCTTTAATGTAAAGTCTCAAATGGCAGATAGCAGGTCTATGCATTCTCAGTGTTTAAATGATTGTTCTGCACTGTATTCAGACAGAGCCAAAAAAGTACCCTGTGTAATAATGTGCTGATTTAGCTTAATCAAGTTTTATTATTAGTTTATTGCTGTGATTATTTCTGGTTGTTGTGCATGTCATACATGCAGTATATACTCCCTGATATGACCTTTGACCTCCTCTGTAGGACACTGCAGTCTTGGCAGCGACCTGAATCAGCATGCATCAGCAATTGCAACTGCTACACAGCATCAGTGAGCCCAGTCTGTGGTTCCAACGGAGTCACCTACCTCTCAGCCTGCTTTGCCGGCTGCACCAAACCAGTAAGTGAAGAACACTGAAACAAGTGGTATCAACCATGAGTTCAGTCTAGAAATTGGTACAGCCCTTCTTTAGAATGCCATATCACATATATCCTATATCGCATCAATAACAACACTCTGATTTACCTTCTTATCTTTGTGCCAGAACCTGACCAGCTGTTCCTGCATATCCAGCACCAGTGAAGACGCAGTGGCTCTACCAGGAAAGTGTCCTAGTCCAGGTTGCCAGCAGGCCTTCCTCACCTTCCTGTGTGTTATATGTGTGTGCAGCATGATCGGAGCCATGGCCCAGACCCCCTCTGTTATCATCCTTATCAGGTAGGAACACCTGCTGCTTTACATAAGCTGTCCAGAAGAGGGAGCTGTTGACATTGTTGGTAAAATGATGGAAGAACAGTCACCCCAGTCACCCCAGTCACAGAGACATCCTGGCATACTGGTCAACATTATGATATATATAATGTCTAAGAACATCATAGGGTATAGAACAGACAGATGAGCAGATGAGTATGAATATCACTTCCCATGAATACCTTTCTACATGATAAAGAAAACTTTAATTTTTTGATTAATATAATTTAGGGCTTATTTTCATACCTGTGGCCACATACTAATAAAAGTGAATTACTATTACAGATATATTAATGCTGTGCTAACTATGGGGCAAAATTGTTAAAAAACAAAGTAGCCACAAGAATACGAGCAGTCAAGATTATTTTGAATTATTGTTATTATTTTAAATAAAATTGTTTGCTATTTTAGAAAATATGCTGAGAGATAGACTAGATATTGATACCAGTGTTGTGTGTATAGTAAATATGAAGCTAAAGTGAGTTTAGCTTGGCATGTGACTGGATTCAGCTTAACCATATGGAGACATAATGCTCATAACTTTTGCTTTGCCCAGTTAACCACAAATGATGACTTGCCACATCTGAGCTCAACAGTATTTATTGTCTATGCCAATTCCTTGTGTTTTCAGAACTGTAAGTCCAGAGCTTAAATCTTATGCCCTTGGAGTTCTGTTCCTGCTTCTGAGACTGATAGGTAAGCAATTTAAAAGCCTTGCTTTGTAATTTTTTACTGTCATGCATTTATATCCATACAAAACAATTATTCCGTCTTAAATCATTTGCATCAATTTTTCATTCTCACAGTGATTTTTCACTTGTGCTCTGTAGTTTTACTCTGCGATATATAGAAATGGTTTTCGCCTCTTTGACCTGCTGTCTGTCTTCAATCCGCTACCGCTCCAGGCTTCATCCCTCCCCCTCTGATCTTTGGCATGGGCATCGACTCGACCTGTCTGTTCTGGAGCACTGTCTGTGGGGAGAAAGGTGCCTGCATGCTGTACGACAACGTGGCTTACAGGCATCTATATGTCAGCATCGCCATCGTCCTTAAGACGTCAGCCTTCATCCTCTACACCACAACATGGCAGTGTTTGAGAAAGAACTACAGGAAATACATCAAGAACAGCGAGGGTTATCTCACACCAACCGAACTCTTTGCCTCTAATGTGACTCTGGACAATTTGGGTAAGGAGATCACCCAGAACCCAGCCAACAGGACAAAGTTCATATACAACCTGGAGGACCACGAGATGTGTGACAACATGGAGTCAGTTTTATAGTGGTGGTCTGCAGTTGGACTGCAGACTGGAGTCTAGGCTGTTAGTGTTCAACTGATCTGATGTGTTTTTGGTGTCGTATCAATTTAAAACAATGTCAGTCACTGAGGGTCTTGTCTATTTCCCACCCAAAACATCCAATATTATGAAAAAAATTAAGAGAAGTTTCCCAAAAATGCTCCATATCCACTTATTTTTGGTTATTTTTTCTTAATTTGACAGCAGAATAGAGATGAACAGCAAATATCAGTTAAAGAAATCGCACTGGCATGCATCAAATGTCACCAGCTAAAAGAAAACCATAGATGTTGCAGTCAGAGCATCATACCATTAATCCACCAGGGCGCCCCTAAAAATGATCTCCCTTAATTCATCTTCATCTACAGTCACTTCAAATTGCCGTCATATTAGGTTTAGATTTATTCAAGGGCAGAGCTGTTTTAAAAAGCATAGGTTTTTGTTTCTTTCTTTTATTTTATACTTTTACAGCTTTTTAAAACAGTTGATTTTCCTTTAGAAGGAAGTATTTCTCAGGTCCAGATGTCAAATAGAAAGGATGATAACTTACATGGTTGTTCATCATTAAATGATGCATATTTGAGCTCATAGTTGGAGCACTTTTGTAGACACAGGGCATACAGGCATAACTGTGAGACAACCCTTCCACAAATTTACTGACACATTTATCAGTTCTTTCAGTTTTGTATATATATTTTTTAAATTTAAAGGAATAAATAGGGAAAAACAAAGATGCATTTGCTACATAAGTCCAACAAATATGAACACAGTTCATATGCAAACCCCGTAATTGAGAATGATGATTAAAGAAAACAAAACCAGAGAAGCCACAACTACAGGCAGCTCTATTTACTAGTTATGTTGTCAGAGACTCTATGGGCAGAGGACAAGTCAGAGTCAAAGTATGAAATACATGTAGACAACAGACAAAAAACCTCTACCCTAAACACATACATTGTTCTGAACCCTTTATGCTATAACTCCCCTTTCTCCTGTACATGCTCCCTCTTCACCCCATCCTTTAAAACCTCCACTGGCTCCCTGTTCCCCAGCACCCTCCACAACCTGACTCTCTCCTGCCTGACTGAGCCCCTTCATGGAAACATATACCCACAACCTCCAGTCTGCTGATGCAAACCTCCTGCAACCCCATCATCCGGTAGTACCAGACCTGGGGGGACAGGTCTCTTTCTATCGCCGCTCCCACCTTCAGAGCTCACTCCCTAAAATCATCAGAAACTCCCTCTCACTCACCACATTCATGAAATCCATCAAGACACATTTATCAATACCGCTTACAATCCCTTTCTCTATTTGCTCCTTTTCTTTTTCTAATGTATTTATTTATTAATTTATTTTCTGTTTTTTCCTCGGTGGGGCGTCTTTTGAGTATCCTGCAATGTGCTAGAGAAGCACTACATATTATTATCTTTATTTTGATAAAAATTCTTTTACCTTAAATCTGGTGACCCAAACCAAGACACAGCAAGAAATGGAAAATGAGTGAAAGACAGCTTTTTTTCAAAATAAGTCATGATGAAAAATTCATTGTCCAATATCTCTTAAAAATACTTTTGCAACAACATTAGTAATGGAAACACAGAAACTTGTGTAATTTTCATTTTGTGCTATCAGTCATTTTTGCAAAAGTAGCGATGACACTGACTTTAAAAATGGATACCCTATATCCAGGCCTTACTCTTCAGTTTGAGCTGTTGCTCATGTTGTCAGATTTTAAAAACTAAGGGGCTGAGGAACATTTGTTTAGAGTATCAAATTGAGTTGGTATATATAATTAACTCTTTACTTTTTTTATTGAGGAGGTTTGTAATGAATGTCGGAAGAGAAAGTGAGCAAATTTTCTGATTCAGAGCCATAGAAAGATTTTTTTAATTATTATTTTTATTCAAAAATCACACTTTAAAAAATATAAATGTCCTTTCAGATGTTCTAATGATGTTCAGCTAATGATCGAAACATAAGTAAAATAATATATGAGAGGACATAGGGGTTAGATGCCCTACCAATCCACATTTGCACGATACACACATGCCTGTTTAGTAACTGAAGCTGTGACATTTCATTCTTACCACTGATTTGAACGCAAGACCATTATAAATCTACCAGAAATGCTCATGCCAGTGGGAAATGTAATTCTACTCATAGGGGCAACCCCTGCATCAGTAACGCATGAAATACAAAGCAACAAGATAAAGAACAAGCAGGACACATGGCACATAAGACTCTACAGGGTACATGTGTGTAGTAGGGCTGAAGCCTTCAGAGGCTGTGGGGGAGGAGGCCTTTCACTAATAGAATCAGTTACAGCAGCAAAGCTGACATGAACAGACAGACTGAGGGTGTGAAAGCATTTAAGTACGTAGAACGCCAGGTCAAGGCAGTGAGACATGATGATTGTGGTGGGCTAGCTGTCAGCGGACACAGCATAGCATGACGCACAACGTCCAGCCAGAATTAGTTCATTTGAAAGCATGCTGGCAATGCATGCATTAATAAAGAGAAATATTCAGTATTTCATTAAGCTGCACAGACTCTGTGCTTTGGTGGCCGTGGAAATGGTTAAAAACAAGTTTAATTGAATAGCCTTCTAATTCTAAAACAGACCACGGAGCAGCTTTATAATGCACACTGCATTGAAATGATGAATTTTAGCAAACCTCAGCTGACTCATAGTCACATACACTGCAGTTATTTTCTAAACACACATGTTTTTTCAACTAGATTTTTTAAAAGAATTCTATGGGATTCTGATTTCTGACATATCCAACTTATATAGAGAGCATTTTGGTTTTCCTGGCTTACTTTGTAAGTATTTCATATGTTTTGCATCAAAAATATGGAGTTTTGTCCAACAAATCACCACTGATATCGATTTCATTTTCAGAATGTGCAATCCCTCTGATGTTCTGAAGTGGTGGTTAAAGGATTATTTTGGAAAACAACATTATTTACTTTCTTGCCAAAAGTTAGAAAAGAACATTGATCTCACTCCATTGTGTGTATGGTAGACATATAAAGCTAAAGCAAGTCATCTTAGAATAGAGCCAAAGGCTTGAAATAGGTGAAAACAGATAGTCTGGCTTTGTCTGACAGTCAGAAATACCTGTGCTCATTTATAACATTCAAGCTTATTTTTTTAATCAAAAGACAACAAGATTGTCACTGCTCCCACTGAGGAATATTCCTGCATATAGTCTTGTTAAAAAATGAATAAATAAATAACAAGATGAACAAAGATGTATGGTGTTATAGGGTTAGCTTAGCAGGAGTTTGAAATGTGACTCTGATTGGTTGATTGTGTAGCTGTTTCTTCCGGTTTTCCTTCTTTATATGCTAACTAGCTGCTGGGTTAGGGTTAGTATTTACCTCACAGCAAGAGAGTGGCATGAATCTTCTTATGTCCCTGTTGGCAAGAATGCAAATAAGTACAATTACTAATTTTTTTTTTTTTTTTAAATTAGTTAAGCCACTGACAAAGATTCATGATTCAGTTTTATTTATCCTGCCACTCATGTTTAATGAGTACATTTTTGCAAATAGTGGAAATTATTTTGGATCCATACAAGTCATAATTATGGACTATTTATTTTAGCACCTAAATGAAATAGCAGTGTAACATTTAAACATATAGCATACATTAATGGTGCTTCTGCATCATAGAATATAAAAAGAATATTATATTATATTATATTAAACAGAGAAAACAAATAGCTGTTAGAGACTGTTGGAGATCAACAATGGACCTACAACACTGAGCCATGCCAAACCAGACCAGGCTGAACCAATGTCTCTTTGGTTTGATGTGAGAGGGTAAAAACACAGTTTTAGCACTACAGTGAGATTTAACACTCTTAAAATGGAAGAATTTTTGGGCACTGTTTGGCTAGTTTGAAACCTTTTTCAAGCTTTAAATTTGACTGTCTCTGATTGGAAGACTGACTCCTAGCAGGAGTTTCAGGACAGGTGGACATTATGCTGACATGTAAACAATTTTTTAAAAAGAAAGCCTCTAACAGGGATACGAGTGTAAAGTAATATTACCAGCCGCTCCTCAGTAACCCCCAACAGGTGGCGTTGTCTTTGAGAACTCTAAGTGTGTCATAGTGCTCCTCTGTATATAATAGTGCCATACAAGTGCCAAAGTGACACCAATAGAAGTGTTCTGTATGTCCTGCAGAGAACTTTGTCTCACCACACTGGAGCTCGGAGCAGATCCTCCAGCTGTATGTAGCCTTTCTGTGATATCCCTCCACTTACTTCCACCATATCATACAAAAGAATCCCAAAACATATTGCCTATAAAATATTGTATGTGGGTCTAGAAAACAGTATTATTTAGGATATAATAACTGTTACTATGTAGGACTTTTCTACTAGTGAAGGTATTGTCTAAGTTAGATTCATCTCTCTTTCATCAGTGGCAAAGCTGATAACTGTTTGTTGCTTTGGTCCAAATAAAAAAACAATACTTTGCTTGAAGTAAGTGGCACCAATGTTAAGCAATTGCCTGACATTGTACAGTAGATAAGGATGACTGTAGAAAAATCAGCCAAACCTTACTGATAGCAGTCCTGCACCTGTGCCTGGATATCAAGCTCTACTCTGAGACTTTCTGATGTGCCATATCAACCTGTGCACTGTAACATTCAACACTTGCAAAGAAGAAGCCAACATCTAGGTCTGTCTAATGCGCTGGCAAGCGTGACGGCGCTTGCTTGACCTTGTATTCACCTGCGGCGACAGGACTGTTTTGCCTTGTGATGAGAAAATAACTTGGAACATAAATGTTTTTTTACATCCTATTTTTCTCATTATTTTCTTTGATGACCTTGCCTTGTTGTTAGAGCAGATTGACTTTTATAGCGCATCTATAGTGACAGATGTATTGACATATGAAGAGTTTACTGCCAAATTACGACATTTTGGACAATAAAAAAGTCCTAATGTTTATCTCTAAAGAAACATTTTGACAAAAAATGACAGTTATCCTGTAAATAGGCTCATAAGTTGTTTTTTTGTTGCTGTTAATTATTTTTTACGGATAGGCACTTTTTGTAAATGATGGAGGATATTTTGGAAGCAAACTCTTCATATGTAGATAGATAAATCTTTGGTTTGAGCCTTTAGGCAGCATGTTGCCTTTGACTAAAGTGAAACCATGTGCTAACCATGTTAGTGACGGTTTTGGAGGGATGTGTTTGCTTCTGTCCTGGGTGGTGCTCAATGTGTGAATTTCATGCCTCTTTGGAGGAGGACCTTTGAAAAAGAAAAGGGCATTGAAATAGGAAAATATCACCTATATTTTCAAAGCATCACTAAAAATTTTTAGATATGCTCTATTGCTTCTTTGATTTGTTTTCTTTTTTCTTTAAATTATATGAATTTATATTTAAAAGCTTTATGTTCTGTATATTTCCTGGAAAAGATTACATGATTGTATGTTTATTGTAAATATATTAAATATACTATTTTTGTTTTTAATATAGCCATTTCTGCCTGTCTGTTCTCAACAAATCCGTGGTAGCATTAATCAGATCTCACTATTTGAGGTGGTTTTCACAGCACTAAAACATCAGTTTCATACTCGGTATGCCAGAATGACATCCATGTTCATCAACTAAACACTTACCCCGTGAAACAGCCAGAAATATGTTTCAGCAGATATTGTCTTTGTGTCAGATTGGCTAGTTGTGTAGAACAAGAGTCGACAGCCAAGCTAGCAGCTCTTTAAAACTGTAATTTGACTCTTTGTGCTTTCATGCTAACATTAGCATGCTAACATGTCAATAGTAACAATTAACATGCTAATTTTGTACAGGTAGTGTTCAACTTAATGGTTAGTATGTTAGCATGGCTACATCTGCTGAATAGAAATAAACAGAAAGTAAAGCTGAGGTTGATGGGGAGGTCATTGGTTATGTAAGCAATTTCAGAGAAAAGGGGTTCATAACATCCTTGTTATCGTGCCACCCCACTACAACAGAGAGCACAGAAGCAGATGGACTTTTTAGTTGAATATATTACTCTAGTCTACCTAAGTCTGTTCCGTTACCTGACTGAGGTTTGTGCAAGTTAGTAGTCTCTGATATGATATTCTTAAAACCATGTGAAACAATAAGTCAAAAATAGCCATATTTAACTGACAAAAGGATACTGAAATTGAATTTGTGTTATTGTGTATGTTTCCTCCTATAGAAGAGTGTTCCCCAACCTATGGGTCACATGATAAATTTTATGGGTCATGAGATGTTTAACAAGATAGAAACAAAGAAGAAAATGAGCTACATTTCAAGTTAAACCAAATAATCTGAGAAAGACAATTACTCTTTAGCTGAAGTACTCACTGCCCATGTACAGTAGTGCCTACAGTGTATATTCCATTATGTAGGATCATTCAACGAAATGTATGAGCCATAAGAGTCACAAGCAAAAATGAAACCAACTGCAGATGATAAAATGGAGAATACAAACTACTTCAACTATATTTGCTGAAATGTTTTTTTCATGCGTGGACAAAATGATGTTGTTTGCCAGTTTCAAATAAGATGAAAGGTCACATTCTCTTTTTTCATCCAAACACGCTGACAGAAGATAAATCCTGACATCAGTTTAATTGAAATGTGCTTGTGCTTTGCCACGATCTAATTTCCTGTCATCCAAGCCCTCTTGTTATCCCCAGGCTTCCCTACCGAGCTACAACAGCCAGTGGAGATAATAGCTGGGGTTATGGATTGACCGGTGGATCACCTTGTACCGCTGCTCTGAGGGAGCGATGTACGTGTTCGGGGCCAGGTTGCAGCGTTGCTTTCATGCGAGAGCATGGGGCTGAGAGCTCTCCTGTTTCTCGAGTGCAGACGGGGTCTTGCCGGGGCCACGGTGCAGTGAAATGGAAAGCATGCCATTCCCTGTTCCGCTTGATGCCGAGTGACTGTGAGAGGTTGTGTCATGTTCCTTGGCTATTGACTCAATGACTTGGGACTTCACGACAAAAGCCTGAACCCGTGCGGGCTCTCTGCGTGCTGACAGAGAAATGTGTCTTCCACTTGTCTTCACATTGACCCGAGGACTCTGCTGGACTGACGTGTCCACATCCCCAAAGTCTCACCTCCTGGACCCGCATATAACCTTTCTATGACCTCGCCTGTCTTTCACGCTCTGTTAGCTGTGGGTCTGGCAGCTATCGAAACATTTCACTGAAATGGTGTTTTTTTCTACTGATATAGCTATGGATTACCTGTCTGTGGCAGTCAACCTATTCAGCTTCCGCTACACGGATGACATGAAATCAGCCTTATGTGCCACATATTATTCACTGTCACAGTGGGTTGAAAAGTCAAGGCACAGAGTAAGCACGGGCCATTAGCTGGTACTGAAATGACAGCACAAAGAGCCAGACCTTCATGGCTGTCTCTGCCCTCAGATTCATCTAGAAGACAAAATCACCATATGCCCTTCATTTGTTAGAAATATTATGATATCTGGACTTGCCTAGCTTCAAATAAATGATGATATATTCCTCTTTACTTTGTATGCAAAAGGAATATTCTACATATTTGACTAATGCCTTGTCTTGTGACTTGGCTCTGACAGCTGACCTGATTTATTGCAAGGTTCCCCACATTGTTATAAAAACATTCTCTGAGTCAGTGACAACGTCCCAATTATCCCTTTCATGCAGAAAAGGTCCATATACAAAAGAGGTTGTGAATTGCAAATCCAGTTGCTGGCTGTCCTTGCTCTCCCCTAATCTAATAATGTGATCCATCATTTCAGCAGCGACAGCTCTACCCCGGGCATGGAAAAGAGTCCCATAGAGAATTAGTATGTAGATGTTTGCATGTCTATGCATGCAGTCCTGAGAGGCTCTATGGAGAAAAAAAATCACAAATTCACATATATAAAATAATATGTCAAGTAAGTCCTTTGTATTTCCTGTGTCCAGGAAAGACTTTCTTGATTACACTTTTCCAGACTCGACTGTCGTTTGTTATTAGTAACCTTCCAAATGTGCATTGACATCTATAACCAGCATGGATTCCCGCAGAATGGTGAGAAACACTGTTTCAGGCAGTAAAAAAAACCTTTAAAACTGTTTCCTGCTCAGTGGTGCTGCTGGTGGTTGAGGGATAGTTCTTTTGCAGAATCATCCATTACCCTGATGAGCTTGCAGGTCCCTGAGCTACGACAGCACAGCCACACGATGAGCGAGACAGGCGACTGCCACTATTTGTTCCACCAAAGCATTCATCACACTAATTACCCATGGTGCCGAGCAGCTCCTGCAGCCCAGTGAAGCTTTGGCTGCTCCTTTGGAGCTGAAGTGAAGGAGGGAAACCTCAGATGGGTCTAAACAGGAGGTTGTCCTCTTTTCTTGGCTCTCCTGCACATAATTAACTCAGCACTCCAGTAACTTGACAAATTGGAATGATGAATCTGGCCTCTATGAATAGATACAAATACATGATCAATCACAATACCGGACAGTGTTCTCAGTCTGAGGAAATGTGCCGCTGTGAAGGACAAAAGAAGTCTCTGAATGACGTTTGGTCTTGTGGTAGAAAAGTGAGGCGGTGGATCTTTATTGTATTTTTGCAAGCAAAAATACAAAAGTACATGCAAAAAGTGTGGCACACTAAAAATAGGTTGTAAAATTTTATAAGACAAAGGCTAAATTCTCTCCAACTTTCTATGAATGTTGCCTGTTTTAAAGGACTACAAATGCAAACTGCCTCCCATACTCTTGGAAAAAATACTCTTCCAAATGCAGACAGATGCAACTGGACAGTCTCTCTGAATTACAGTCATTTATGCCACCTGACCTTGAGAGGCACTAAGAAAGACTAAGTTTTTTAGTTTTGTGTGTCATTTAGACAAGCCTCCAACTGGCCTTGTCCCTCCAGGCCTTCACACAGCCGTCTGAACCAATGTAGCGTCCAGTACATCACAACATCCCAGCAACACCTCCCTGCAGTGGCCACAGATCAACAGACCAAGGACAAGAAAAGTTCCTGGAAGCACCAAATCCTAACCTCATCACAGTCGTAAACTTTGAGTTTTAACACTGCTCACTAACTAGTGCGAGAAAAATTGCTTGATTAAATGACACAGTAAAACTCTACATTAACCTTAGATGTAAATATCAAGGGAACCTCTGCTTAATAGTTGGGTTTTTATTTTATATATTTA
>JAQMCX010000001.1:5219953-5231671 GCA_029814765.1 Acanthurus leucopareius | reverse complement strand
ATAGTTTTAAGTTATACTCTGCACAGTTTAGCTGAAAAAAAGATTTAATCAGCATCATTTTAAGTGTGTCATGTTCATTTATAACGTTTTTAATTTAATAGCAGAAACTCATTTACATAACTGAAAATGTTATGTTACACAAATTGTATACTTTAACTACGATTAGTTAACATTTTCTAATAATTTGCAAAGAAAATTCTCTACATTTTCTTATCAGTTTCCATAGAACATTATTGCAAAAAAGAGACAAAAATACAGACGAGTTGGGTAATTTTAATCTGTCCTGTGTTTTATAGAGTAAAAAAAACCATCTAATTTAAAGCTCTCAATGCATATTTTAGCGGGTAAAGAAGCAAAGAAAACAACACACAACCACCTGTACTACAACTAACCAGTTTTCATCTCTTTCTTTTTGTAAAGCATTTAAAGTACTGATGTTGGATCTCCAGACACAAGGCATACATTTTTTTTTTTTTTTAAATCTGGCTTATTTCAATGTAAAGAGTGTGTCTCAGTTTAAAGATGACTTGTATGTGATTTGATCATTTCCTCAGCTTTGTGGGTTAATCCTATGCCAGATAATGAGTTCTCGTCTGAGGGAGGTCAAAGGCTAAGTAGGGCTCTGTACAAGTCCTAATGAGGATCCCTACACTTTGCAGGGGTGGCTCAGTTCACAACTGGGAGGACCATTGGTGGTGTGTCGACGCAACACACTGACATGTAGCACAATGTGTCTTTCAAACAGAAAACTTCCCATGTGTGGAAATCTGCTTTAGACCTGAAGGTGTCAGAGGTCTACTCTGCAGGGTGAATGAAAGGTGAAAGGCATCCCAGCGGTCACAGGTGAGGCATTGGCTGAGGTGCACTAATCTAACTGACAAGTTATTGCTGCTCTCTGCCCAGGATTTGACCCTGCTTAGCAGCCTAAGAGATTCAAGCTTTGTTTCAGTGGCTGCCAAGGGTGACAGCAAGGAGACAATCTCACCGCTTTGCTTAACATCCAGGCAAATCTTCGAACATGAGAAGACAATTTTTATATGACTAATTATTCATTTCAGGTACATTTTTTTTATTACGACTACTACTTCACATCACTTTTACTCTTCTTACAAATCATCCTCAGATTGTTTTTTGCACCAGAAATTAAATGTTACATCTTACATGTGTTTGTTGACAATAAAGCATTTGGATGTGTGTGTGTGTGTGTGTGTGTGGCATCCAAGCATTGTGTTTGTGGATGATCTCTAACCTATATTTATATAAAAGATATTTAAGATGAAGAATACAGTTGGTGACTCTTCATATTACAAATTAATTGTGCTTAGTTGTTATCACTCTAAATTGCTTGATATTTTTTCTCATTTTATTATAAAACCCTTAGTAAGTTCTCTGGTTCCCCATCCTTTTTTTTTACAGGGGGTTACCTGTAGGTTGTGTGGCATCCAGGATGTATTCTTGTAAGTAACTTTGTCTCCTCTTTTGATCTTGGTAGGTAAATCATGTGATAGTGCAACTGGCTGGCCAGTCTCCCAGCATGTGTTTAAGATCAGCCATCTAACAGCTTTCTCTCTCTCTTTTTCCCCTACAGGCTGTCCCGCATGTGCTGCATCTTATTTCTGTTTGGTTCTATGGGTTTAAGCATACACTGCTGTTTGATTTCAGCATTCAACTATCTGTTTCCTTTGCTTTGTTTTTGCCTACAGGTTGGGTTGTAGCATATCTGGATCTGCCCACTCACTGAAGCTTTACAAAAACATTGGCAGGAGAGGATATGAGACAGACTGGAGTATACTTTTAGATCACAAGCATTAATCTCATTAACATAATGAGCTTACACCACGCCCATTTAATCTAAGTGCTGAGAGTGCTGGTGGCATTGTTCTGGAAGACAATAATGTACACAATTTTAAAAACACTCAGTCATACTTCACCATATTCACACTTCTTCGCTGAGGTTTTGGCACTTTTTTAAAGCAATTTTAAGAGTACAAAACTAAATTTTCAGCAAGTGACATCATCCTGTGGTATTTTTCAATCCTCTTGTGTGTGTATGTGTGTGTACTCCTCAAGTTTCCTCCAGTGGACAAGCACAGAGGCTGTCATCGTCCCATCTTTCTCACCTCGAGCAGTCCTGTCGTACTGTATCTGTCCTAATATTTAACACTGGTTGGACTTAACAGATAACCATATGGTGGTTGGAGGGGGTAAAGAGCTTAGCGGGGAGCTGTGACTGCGTAAATGATATATGTTTACGTAGCCACCTTGAGGCCTTTATATGGTCTTTATGCTTTAGGTCTCAAGGCAGCAAGACAGCGCTCCCTCCCTCCTTTCTGTACGCTGCCTCACATCCAGGTGGTCTTGCTCACACACAGCAGGTCTCTCATGGCCGCAATCTCCCTCATTTTGTCTCCAATTAGCTAGCTTTCAGCTCCCCACATGCAAGAAGGCTTAAAAAACAGAGGAATATATCATCTTTTACCCCAAAAATTAGTAATTAATGTTAACTGGATTTGTCACTAGATGAAGCAGAGAGTTCAGTGTATTAAACTGTTAAGGAATGCATCATCCCCATCCAGTGTAGTAAACACTTTGGCCATGACCTTCCACTGTTGATTGGTCTTGGACGTCAGCCATGTGTTTTGTTAGCAGGCAGTGCAGAGCTTGTTTTTTGAGTGAGCGGTCACTGAATGACCGCAAAGCTGGCCGTCTGGAAGAACGTGACGGCACACTCGGCCTCAGGAATCATGGAGTGTGAGTCAGCAGTGAGATGGTCATGCAGACATTTTCACATGGCGATGATTTGCTACCAGCAGTCTCCTTGAACATTGAGATTAATTAATTTTCTGAGTATGAAAAAAAGTACAAGTAATTGTCTTTTTAACACTGGGGCAGAAGCACATCAGAAACAAAAAGCATCACAGTATGTGGAGATGGCTCAGGGACAAGGGGGCAACATTGAACAAATGATCCCATGTACAGGTGCAAAAAAGTGTTGCTAGGCGCATTGTGCCTGTGACATACAAGTTTTCAGCTATAAGAACAGTCAAACAGTGTCTAAAAAAACCCACTTTTTTAAAGATGTTAATTCTACTGATTAGAATCATGCACAAATATTAAATCTTTACTGGACATCAACAGGGTTGAATCAGTCCAGTGTGGCTGAACATCACCTCCAGGAAAGTACAGGAATGGCAGTATTTATGGTTTTTAAGTATATTCTTTAAAGTATTTATTTCTTTGTTGCCGGTTGTTAGGTTGGTTAAGAACAGACTAAACTTTCTTATTTTTTATTACACATATTCTTTACAGCTATGTAAAACATAAATTAATTTTAGTTGTTTTTTATAGTGATCCAGTGTACTTGGCGATTATTTAAATCTATTATTTAAGCAATGAGAAGGAAAATTTTACACTTTTTTTATTTTCAACAATTTTTTTTTAGCCCTGCCCCAATGAAAAACATAAAACATAATAAATATCCTAGATTTTTTTTCTCATTTATGGTAAAAATTGTGATTGAGTAGATGTAACACTGGTGAAAAAAATATATTTTAGCCAAAGCAACATGTTCTTTTCATTTTCTAGAAAAAAAACAAAACTGTTATTTGTTATTTGACATGCAAATCAAAAAGTGGATTTTATTTGTTTATTTATTTATTTATTTTAAAAAAGTATATTAATGAGATAAACAGAGCAAGTATATTAATGCTGCCCTCTTGGCTGACATTTGATTATGAGAGGCTTTACATTTGGTCAGGTTATGATGCAACACGTTATAAACAAAAACTTCTGGCAAAAAATATTCTTATGACACAAAATATAGTAGAATGTTCAAGAACTGAGAAAAGCCTTGTTATGCAAAAATAGGATGAGGGAAGGAGTTGATTAATTATATTGTGTATATGTGTCTGAAGGTCACATCACAAATGAATTCACTAGAAATGTAGAAGATTTTTTGCCCCCAGCTTTGTTGAGTCAATTGCATCCTGTAGGCCTGCAAATGTAATTTTCTGCGTAATTTATTGATGACACTAGGTGGCATCAAATTACTGCATTTAGGATTTACTGCTTCTGCGTCTGTACTCCACATGAGACCAATGAAGTGAGAGCTAAAGTAAGTTCCCTACTTACATTTCAGAGAATAAGACAAAGAATTTTTTGACAGAATCAGTGCATTTATTCGTGTCGAGGAGTCGATGCAACACACTCGCACGCACGCACACAGAGACAGTGGACAACCACAAAAGATCAGAAAGGGGAGGTAAGACACTTGTATCAACACATACCCAAGTTGGGCTCTTAGCTACTGCTCCCAGACCAGCTTCTCTTCACGTTAACTCCGCCTCAGACACTGACGTCAACGAGTCACAGCCTGTGACGTGTAGACTCACGACTCTCCCCCACCGTCCCCGATCAAACAAAAATAAAAAACAACACCACTCACACTCCCCCCCCCTCTCTCTCTCTCTCTCTCTCTCTCTCTCTCTCTCTCTCTCTCTCTCTCTCTCTCTCTCTCTCTCTCTCTCCTCCGTTGTCTTTTTAATGTAACTTCTGACTGATCGGGAGAGCAGGGAGCGTCTGGAAAGCCTGGTCCGGCGACTCCATCTCTGATGAAGGATCTGCTCGCTCGTTGTTTTGTTTAAAGCTGGACACACAACATTGAAAGGATCAGATTGTATATTCTGTGGGATAACGCTGCTTTCCTCTGTGGATTTTGACTCAGTCTCGCCTGTGTTTACTTTCCCCTCTGTGGATGTTATAGCGCATTATCTCGGTCTGAATGAAGCTTTCTTTTTGGATTTCCAACGCGCCGAAGCTGCATCTTGGTGACTGCCCATGCTTTACTTGTAAAACCGCGCGTTTTAATTATACTGCTGTTTTTATGATCCTTCTTTTATTTTTGAACTTGTATTTTATTTTGTCACAAAATGCCGCAGTTTCTCTGAAAGTGTATTAGTGATTCCATGCTGACAATTCCTGTGCGTTAATTACCGCGTGAAAAGAGGAAAGTTGGGCGCGCAAAGTTTTGGAGACGGTCGATATGGCTATGGTGGCGTGGAGAAACACCGAGGGCGTCGGGGACACTCAAGGGACCCTCTCCTCATCAGTGTCCCAGGTCGCACCTCTGTCTCTGCCCGGGGAACTGACGGGACACATGAACTCGGCGCCCTCTCTGGAAATACCGCCGGCAGCGGCAGCTCCCCAGGGCGCACCCCCCAATCCATCCAGCACCTCTGTCACCGCGACCACCGCCACCAACAATAACAACACCACCATCTCTTCCTCCTCCTCTTCCTCCTCCTCGTCCATGGACAAACACCAGAGCCAACAGATCGAGTGCATCGTGTGCGGGGATAAATCCAGCGGGAAGCACTACGGACAGTTCACATGTGAGGGATGTAAGAGCTTTTTTAAACGCAGCGTAAGAAGGAACCTGACCTACACCTGCAGGGCCAACAGGAACTGTCCAGTAGACCAGCACCACCGCAACCAGTGCCAGTATTGTCGCCTCAAGAAATGCCTGAAAGTCGGCATGAGGAGAGAAGGTACGGGCTGGCGTTCTTCTTTTGTTGCTATCCGTGTCATCACATCATATTACCCAGCGCCACACGGTTTTGGACACTGCTCAGTTTCGCATAATACTCTGTATTTATCGATATTATTTTCTCTGACCATACGTCTGGCTAAGCCCATGAACTGCTATAAATTCTGCCCATGCACAACTTGTGTACATAATTTCCTCATGGACACGGCCATCTGTGTTGTCTTTGTCTAGTCCATGATATAGGCTACCGATAAGCTAATATCTCCGACTATTTATATTCGATTTATATCAGACTATTCGGCTCAAATAGGTTACTAGTCTCCATAGTATCTGCCTCGTGATATTAGAGATTAGTATGTTCCAGCTAGCATCTTGTAGCAGGTTAAGCTCTATTTGCCCGCTTTATGTGCGTCCTACATGTGCATTGTGTGGCCGAAACAGTCTGCAGTCGCTTTAAATGTCACGTGTTCAAATTCGAAAACAATTTTGTCACATTTCAGATTTATTTCGATTTCCTTTTGTTGGAATTATAGCATTCAATGTGTGGCATTTCTGATAGAATATGTGTTCGCATGTAGACTACGTTGTGCGTGTATGTGTGTGTGAGTGTGTGTGAGTGCGTCTGCACGTAGGTTACTCTGCTGCTGCTGGTCGCAGACTACAGGCCCAACGCAGCATACTGTAATCTTTTCTATAGCCTGCTTTAATGCTATTTTAGAGCTGACCTGTAAGGACAACTTAACTGTAAATTTGTATTTAAGTTTTAAAAAAAACATCAACCACTCTTTTGCCATTAAAAATGAGACCATATAAAAATAATGACAGGCCTCGTATGCTACGGCCAGATTGGGTGTAAGTACAGCTAGTCGCCATAAACCGGCTAATAGAAGACATAGTTTCAAGAAGCAAAGAGGACTGTTTTAGCCTCAAACTTTAATTAAGTTGTCATGAACTACGGCCATTCAAAGACCAACAAACATGGTGAAAAATCTCACGCGCCATTATCTGCAGGTCATGGTGTAGAAAGGGATTCCCGTAGCATTTCTTTCCAGTAGAGCTGTCTAAAACAGCTAGCCCATTAATGTCCATGTTTGTCTTCCATTTAGGCTTCAACTGTGTCCGCACAAGTGCACTTTCACAGCTTAAACACCAGTGTTTGTGAGTGTTTGAGTTATCAGTGTTCCTTTGTTAAATATGACATCATTGGTTTCTTAAAATATGCCTCCTGTATTTTCCCGTTTTTCTTGAAATTCAATCTGTGTCGTATCAATCGGGTGTATCAAATTTTATCTCGATTTGACTTTTCTTCTGTGTTTTTTCGTTGCAGCTGTCCAGAGAGGCAGACTTCCGGCTCAGTCTTATCATGGCCAGTTTGCTCTGACAAACGGAGACCCTCTGCAGTGTCATTCCTACCTATCGGGATACATCTCTCTCCTACTGCGGGCCGAGCCCTACCCGACCTCTAGGTTCGGCTCTCAGTGTTTGCAGAACAACAACATCATGGGCATAGAGAACATATGTGAGCTTGCGGCTCGGATGCTCTTCAGCGCCGTGGAGTGGGCCCGCAACATCCCTTTCTTCCCGGACCTGCAGGTAACGGACCAGGTGGCCCTGCTCCGCCTCACCTGGAGCGAACTGTTCGTCCTGAATGCCGCCCAGTGCTCCATGCCCGTCCACGTCGCCCCGCTGCTGGCCGCCGCCGGCCTCCACGCCTCCCCGATGTCAGCGGACAGGGTGGTGGCCTTCATGGATCACATCCGGGTCTTTCAGGAGCAGGTGGAGAAGCTCAAGGTGCTGCACGTGGATTCAGCAGAGTACAGCTGCATTAAGGCCATCGTGCTGTTCACTACAGGTAAATTCTCCATTTCTACAGCCAAACACGGAGGCCTGGGGGGCTAAAATGTGTCACTGGCTAAAGCTTTGCGGTACACTGAAGTGTGGTCAAGGCTGTAAGATTTAGTAGCCTAAATAACATGAACGGCTGTCAAGCTATAAAACCACCGGTGTGAACAAAATTTGAAACTGTTAAAAAAAAATCGAACCGTTCAATGTGGAAAATAGCCCCAAAGGTGGGTGAAAAATGACCCTTCTTTTTAACAAATTGTCCTAGGCCTACTTAGCGCACTTATCTTAACGGGAACGGCCATCAAGTAGGCCTAGAAAAAAAAATCAAAAAACGAAAATAGCATATTGACGATAATAATGACGGTAAAAATATTGGTGTGCCCGAAATATTGTAATTGAAAACACCGAAAAATATTTGTTAACAGATTTTTTTCCCTGTTTAATCCATGAATGTCCTCTGTTTTAAATTATTAATGTTTAGACCTCTTTCCATAAAATGCTGCGAACCATCCAACCTTTTCTGGTAAAAAAAAAAAAAAAAAAAAAAAAGAATCTTTTGGGGTTATTTTTCATCAGAGCGAGTGCTCGCTCATGGTCTTCCACATTTTACTTTGAGAAATAATTTTTTTCCCCCTCTAAATTTCAACGTGATGAAAACTCAGACATTAAAAACACATACATTAAAAAGAAAAGAAAAAAGATACAATTCCTCTTACTAAAATCTTATATTTTATATAATTACCTTGCGAACTAAGATCTACCATGAACTGATATGACCTCAGTGTGAGCCCCACAAGAAACAGTTAAGTTAATCAGGTTATTGTCATAACAATAATATTTCAAACGCTGTGAGTGAGTTTTTGTGTAATTATAAACTAGATTAAATCCCTGCAGACCAAATAAAACACTTTGCATGAATCATAGAGTAGCCTCTGCAAATAAAAACAGGACTGCGTGCAACATTTGACAGCATCTTATATTTTATTCCAATGTTGCTTTGCACAAAGACATATCAGCAAATAAACTGTTATCAAATCAAATTAAGTGTCATAATTTATTTTTAGCCCCAAATAAAAAGCAGTTAAACTAAATAATCTTAATTTGTATGCCCTACATCTTGCATTCATTTATTATGAAATTATTAATTAAACAAACAAATTGAGAGATTTTTTTAAATAAATTTTAGCCATCACTTTAAATGTAAATTAAAGATCAAAATAAATTAAAATTGATATGTTTATTTTTGTAATGTGTCAACACTCAGATATCTTTTGAATTTGGCTTACAATTTACATAAAACTAAAAAAATAAAAACTGCTTCCATGCAATTCATTGCAAAATGCAGTCTCAGAGCCTTTAAATAACAGACTGATGTTTGATGGCTGGATCCTGAACAGGATCAAAAGAATGAGTAGCAGCAGAGAAAAAACTAAAAAAAAAGGTCTCCTATGTAGGTCTATTTTAGTCCCCACGAGCACATCGAAACACGTGCCTTTAAACTGGGACACAGAGACCGTTCTTTCACCCCTGCTGCCATCCGGCCTGCAGCGATACAGTGCAAACAGGTCTGCTGTGTGTAGAAATACTACACATTCATACACATACAGTATTTAAAGGTCTTTTACAGTAAAGCAGGTGTTACTCTCCTAATGTATTCTGATACATAACGATAGTTGTGTTATTTACTGGTCTGAATATAATTTTTTATATGGGAGCAATAACCTTGTTTTTGCCCCATGATGTTAAATGATTAATGAGATATCAACTAATCTTAATAATGGGACAACTACATGATGATTGTTTCCTTTGTGCTGTTGTATTTTCACAGCAGCCTTGTTGTATCTACCTGCATTTACTGTTATGTGCCTATCTCACCTAGACTTAGTCTAATCTGCTTATTTTAAGACAAGTTATTTGAGTATTCTGCAACCCAGCCCGCTGACTCAATGCCTTGATCAGTGATGCAGTAAGTAAGTGAAAAAAAAAACTTCCAAAGAAAAAAATGTTGTTTCTTTCTTTTTCTAAAAATATCATTGCTTTTGTTTCTGGTGGTATTTTTTGCCTTGTAATAATCGTAGTTCACCTTTATTTAAATAAAACTAAAATACTGCTGTATGCTATTGTCACTCTGGCTGATATAGCTAGTGGAACGCTTACAACATAAAACTATATACCATACAGCTGGTTGAACCACTGGCCTTGACCACTTCTTCCCCTGTCTGTTTTCTGTCTGGCTGTCGTCCTCTCTGTCTGTAGATGCTTGTGGTCTGTCGGACGTGGCCCATGTGGAGGGTCTGCAGGAGAAATCCCAGTGTGCTTTAGAGGAGTATGTGAGGAGCCAGTATCCCAACCAGCCTAACAGGTTTGGGAAGCTGCTACTCCGCTTGCCTTCCCTCCGCACCGTCTCTTCTTCTGTCATAGAGCAGCTTTTCTTCGTCCGTCTTGTGGGGAAAACCCCCATAGAAACTCTGATAAGGGACATGCTGCTGTCCGGAAGCAGCTTCAACTGGCCCTACATGCCTATTCAATAGAGAAATAAGCTACAGTGGTGCTACTAAGGTCAGGAAAGGTCCCACACCTCAAATCAAGTCATTTCAGTGAAAACCTGTGTTGCTTCAAACAAGTAAAAAACTGCCAGTGGAAGGAGATAATTACAGGCATTTCCAATGTAAAAAAAATATATCTTCATTTATAATTTTTCTTATTCTGACCGCCATTTTCTTGATAGCAGAGATCTGCCTTATTCTGCAATGCATCCGTGTGTGTCTAGAAAGGTCCCTGAAGTAAATAAAAACTGTCTTTGCTGGCAACATTTTTGACTTGTTTCAACAGGAACAATATTTCCTGAGGAGAAATGACTGGTTATGATGGACATTTTTTGCAGCGTGGTGACCACTCACAGTCTATGGTTTTGGGATAACAAACAATATTTATTGGACCCTGTGTGTGTATATTTATCGTGCTTGTAAATTATGTTTTGGCTCCTTTTTAAAATGTTTTAGGTATTTTTGCCCTGGTCAGTAAGAAAACCGCAGGGCTTGTCTCGTGTCAATATATTTTTTTAGTTAATGTTTTGGTTTTTATTTCATACTTTCCAGATATGGCACTTTGGACAAAAGGAACATACAGAAATATTCCACACGCATTTGAAACCCCACATAATCTGATGTTGACCCATTTGCTCAATTGTATATGGACAGCATTTTGAGATTGATGCTCTGTTTTTAGTTTCTTTGAATTATTATTCTGTTTTCTTTATAAAAATACATAGAATGAGAAGAAAAAGAGCAAAAAGATGTTTGGAAAATGCACTCTTTGTGATCAGGGAATGGTTGCTCCAAGTAATGCACTACTCCTTTCAGAAGTAATATCATTACTTTTTTTAAATTAATTTTTCCTTCAGTGTTTTAGTTAATATATTGAATTATCTCCTTTCCCATTATATTTCCATGTCTATTCGTTTTACCCTTCAAAAACAGTATTTTTTAAAAATAAAAACAAAAACAATTCTGTCACAAACTAGGGACATCATTTTTATTTTTCATTAGTGAATTTGTCCCTTGGAGAAATTCAACTTTGTGTTATTTCTCATCTAAACAGATATAATGAGGTTAATTATTGCAAAAGATAGTTAGGGAGAAAGATTCTGAATGTTAGCTACAATATCTGAATGTCAGTCTAATATTTTTTTAAGTAGAGTGGTTAAAGTCAAAAATTGTTTTTTTCTCTGCTGTAGCTCATTACAAAAAGAGGTTATGACATTACTAGATAAACGATTAATGCATTACAGAGCACCTCTGATTCATGTATGTTTCCAGGTCTTTTACACTGACTGTCTCAGAGAGATTTTAAGAGCACTGGTCCTATATATACTGTAACCACAGTTTCCTTATGGGATAAATGAACTGTACACAACTTCCCAGGGCAAGTAACAAATTAATTTCATCATAATTCATGCATTTATGAGCCCAGGCCGCTTAATGGCACAATAGACCACTGCAGGGTATTGCTGAACTGAAAGTGTGTATGTATGTGTTTGGGTGCATGCATCTGTGTGTGTGTATGTGTGTGTGCGTGGGTGTGTGTATTTGTGTTTACTTCTTTTTGACAACCACTTTGATGTACTGTGAAAGCATATTGGTTAACATATTGGTACCGTATTAAATTATAACTCAAGATTTATAATAAAATGTATTTGGTTTATTTTGCCATTTCAATTCTTTGTTTTTAATGACTGTTCCCACTCCCAAACAAGAGTGTGTGTGTGTGTGTGTGTGTGTGTGTGTGTGTGTGTGTGTGTGTGTGTGTGTGTGTGTGTGTGTGTGTGT
>JAQMCX010000001.1:5199366-5219853 GCA_029814765.1 Acanthurus leucopareius | reverse complement strand
GTGTGTGTGTGTGTGTGTGTGTGTGTGTGTGTGTGTGTGTGTGTGTGTGTGTGTGTGTGTGTGTGTGTGTGAGCGAGCACATGAGTTTGTGTACTGAAACTGAGTAAGAGCCAAGCAGAGCTGTCTGGTGAGCTGGAGCCTGTTTGACTGTAATATTGTCACTAATCAGACAGTTTAATCAAACTAATTGCTTCCTGTTGACAGGCCTTATGTGTATGTCAAGATTTATTTGAAGCTGCCTTATTTGAAGACCTGCAGCAGGAAAACATGTAACTTTTTTCTTGTAGTTATGCTGCGGTATGCTCGATCAGGGAGTTTACTTTTTTAAACAAATTTAAAACACTTGCAAAATATGCAACACACATAACACACACCTGTCTAATTTTTTAGATGAGATGCAGATTTCAGATTTTGGGTTGTAGTTTGACATCTACTAATTTTTGGGCTAAGTTATTTTTTTTGCATATTAATTCCTGCTAGTGGATAAAAACAGTGAAACATGCATCAAAACACTCAAAAATGAAAATTTTAATCAAAACAGACCAGATTTATATGAACAGTGATAGAAACTAAAGCTACACAATATCTAGTTTCCCCTTAATAAAACTAGTCTAACTAACGCTTAATATAACTACTTAACACTAAAACAACATCTTTTAACAAACGTGCTTTTTGTGGTCTCAAGGATTATATTAATTCATAAACTCTGCATTGGACAAGTGCAGAAAGAAAATGGAATTATAATCGTGTCTGTGTTGCCAGATTGAGGAGGACAGAGGGGATTAAAGCAGCTTCTTTGCTTCTTAGTGGACAGAGAGCTAATGAGGGGCCCCTGAGTGCTCTGTCACAACAGTTTACCCTGAGGAGGATGAAGCTGGGCGCTCGACGGCCCCTGGGTGTTCTGGGCCAAAGGGCCAACAAAAAACAATGGAGCATTTTCCCACACACGTACAGGTCCAAAAGAAGTAAATGCCAAGGAGTATGTAGGGTGCAGTGGAGGAGGAAATTTTATGCAGTTCAGGCAGCATATCTGTTAGAGCTGTATACGAGCTTTATACAGGAGCACCGCACTTAAGATGGATTTTCATTTGCTCACGTATTTACGTCATTTTTCTAAGATTGGGGCGAGTCGTAAAAACAATGCACAGCGTCTCTGCTGTTTGTGGGAAATTCAGACTAATCAAAACGTGGTTCGGACTTAGCCAATCAGCTTCAAGGAGTGAAAGTGTGCAGCAAATAAGATCAGTCTTGAGACGAAACAGTCATAAAAAGGCTCTCCATACATACATATGAAAGATATTTCTCTGAAAATGTCTAACCGAAACGTGCTTACTGCCTTTCCTTTTTTTTTTTTTTTTTTTTTTACGGTTTGTGTGTGTGTGGGTTTGTGCTGGCGTCCCGGGGGGGGGGGTGGGTGGCATGGTTTTATAAATTACTGAAATTTAGAACAGTTTGTCTTACAATTTAAAATTATTTTAAGCTCGTTTTGTGATGTTCACGCTTCTGAAAATTCTAAAAAAATATATATTTTAAAGCGAGGGAATTGTTTAAAAAAATTAAACACGGTAAGTCAGACTGGGCTGGTGTTCAGAAAAATAATTATATTATATAAAAGAAATTTTAAATGAAGATATGAATAGAAGAAGTAACTTGACGTCAAATTTACTTAGCAAGTCCAGTGTTCATTGTTTTGTATAGTGTGATATCATTTTTCGGCTGTCCCGTGATAACACTGGAAGTACGCAGGAGCCAAACTGGAGTCATAATTTACTTCTCTCAAGTTTCAGCGTTTCTAGCTGATCTATAAATAAAATAAGTCAGTGTAATGATGAAACAACTGAATTTTAATTAGAGTGGTAATTATTTAGGCTCGATGCTGGGATGTTACTGCCTCGCGTAGTTTATTTGTCAAGTGAAAAAAACGGTAACTGCAGCCGTTTCGGTGTTACACTTCAAAACAATAAATATTACTGTCAAATCTATAATGATGCCAAACTGGTTCATAATTATCCCCAAAATCTCATTTCTGTACGACTGTGTAATCTGTATATTTTTGCCGTTTTAATGATTAGATCGCATTTTACTGTAGGCCTATTAGAAAAATATTGTGTATATAAAAATCAATGGATTTTCAAATTGAAGTGAAACGGGGATTGAAGTGATTGAAGTGAAACGGGGCAACAGAAAGCGACTCAGTTTTCTTCTCAAAAATCGTCAGAAATATACAACACGAAAGTTTAACACACAAAGCTTTTGTACAGTGCCTCTTATGAAGCGAGGACCAAACTTTACACTGGGAAAAAGCGAAAATTTAAAAAAAAAAAAAGAAAAAAGAAAAGAGAATATCGTCTTTCATTGTGGTATAACTTTTATTTAAAAATCAGGTGATAAATAATTAATATACACTTTGAAAGTTCGTATTTTTCTTTTGTATTTCTGTTTTTAACATAACTTTTACATGATAAAAATGTTTCACAGGTTCTATCGGGTCAGATGACAATTTGTGAGTTCAGTACGTGGCAGTAGTTCTTAAGGGAAAGGGCCGGTCCTTATTTGAGAGAATCACACGCTGCTGAAAAAAAGTTAATTTTTATTTATATGTTATGTGGGTGAAAGTTTTAAATTATTTATTGTCAGTCACTGAGACTAGATAGCCTTCTTTTGAACTTTTGGCTGTATTACAGCCTCCTTCAGCAGCGCTTCGCGTGCTCTGTCACAACTGCTGCTCATTCATTCTCTCTTTAATTTTTTTATGCTGCTTGTGAAACTTGTTTTTTATTTTTTGTCTCAATTTTCTTTTGTGGAAAGCAAATCTGAATTATGAAGAACTGATAGTGAACCACACTGAGACTGTTTAAAAGTGCAGAAGGCTAGACATAAAGGCTATATTCACAAAATGTTTACGACCAAGATTATTGGTGAGTATCTTTTTTTTTTTTTTAATGCAGCATTTTTTTCAGAGTGGGAACAACAAATCAATAACAAAATAACAATAAATTGTCCTACAGTCACCCAGACTGATCTGCTGAGACAGAGGAAGAATCAATGCTATTTTATGGTGTTTTATCTTCATAAAGCTTTGACTTTTTTAGAGCAAAATTATATTTGATGACATATCTTTTTATACTTTTTAATGCACTCTTTGGTCTTTAATTGAAATATGCAATATTTTGATCATATAATTATGTTTTTATTATTATCATTGTTGTGGTTGTTGTTGTTGTTGTTGTTGTTGTTAAATTATTTACTAACTGACTCACTTACATACTTAGGTGGTTGTTATTTTGCACTTTGTTCTGATGATTGTCAGTTGAGGGTTACACGGCACAGCAGTCCTTAAGTTTGTCTCATTCAGGGAACAGTTGTAAACTGACACATAGTGCATAGTTGCTTGACTTCATACCCTTAATTAGACCTCACAGTGAAGCAAAAAAACAAAAAAAACAACCAGAATCTTCTTTTCATCAAACCATAGTCCGCTAAGAGATATTTGCTGCCGGACTCCATGTGTAGGCTCGTAGAAGAACAACACTAAATTTTGTGCAAGTCAATAAAAGTTCACTGTGCAGCTGATGACGTCCCTGAACACTTCATTGATTTGAAAGTGGTAGAGTCTGTAAGTCCAGAAGAATTAAAAGCACTTTCATTGCTGAAATGAAGCTCCATCTGTCTGGAGGCTGGCATTAAATGAACCCTGCAGGCTAAAACATCTGAGAACCAATTTCACATTTTGTGTGGAAAACCTGTTCAAAAGCAAAAAATCTGGGGCACATTTAACATGGAAACCTCATCAGATCAAAGAAAAAAATCTTCTTTAATCTTTTACAGGTGATCAATAGCTCAATTACTTAATCAATTTTTATCATTTCATTGGAAACACATCACAGGGTGTGAAACTCATTTGTCATTTATCTATTTCAATATGGATATGGATGTACTCTATCTATCTATCTATCTATCTATCTATCTATCTATCTATCTATCTATCTATCTATCTATCTATCTATGCTGGGAAAGAGAGTATGGTCTTTCCTTCTTCTTTCCCTCTCTTCCTTGTCCTCAAATTGCACTTTTAATCCTGTTCTATGTGTCTGACTGACATCACGCCACTCTGGCTCCCTGCTCTGATGTCTTCAAGCTGACGGTGTGAATCAAGAGGTTCCCCTACTCTTTCCAGTGACCTTTGTCCCTGTGCTGCCCTTTCCCTGACACTGGCTAAAGAGAAGGGGGATATGATAGTAGTAAGATGCTCAGGGATGATGAGCTGCAGCCTGAAGCCATCGAGCTCTGATACACTCACTTCATGTCACTAAACAAAACCTGTGAAGACTGAAAATGTGATTATTATTCATAGAGCTTTCAAATTAAATTTTTGTTTTGTTTTAAGTTGTTTTTTTTATTTCTGTCATTTTGTGAATACTGCACATTTACACTGACTGAGGCTAAGCTACAGTGAGTGCCACACCTCAGTGAGTCCATCTGATGCTCGTGGAAACAAATTCTTAAAAGCAGTGAATGTGGGAGGAAGCCTGTCTGTCGAGGAGCCCCCTCGCAAAACATTACAGCGACCAAGGAGGGGGAAAAAAAAAATGCACCAATCAACTCAAGGACTGTACAAAGAGCGGTCTGTCGTTGCTAAGAGACAGATGCAGAATAACCTCCATGAGAAACCTGACCATGACCCTTCCTCCTCCTCCTCCTCTTCTCAAACAGTCTCTCCCTCTCCTACCCAATTACTACAGAACATTAAAGCCCACCTCTGTCACATTACTGAATGGCAGGGAGGTGGAAGGGGGGCTAGGGGTTTGGGTTTGTTTTAGCGGCAGTAAGAAGCGGCACACAGGATTTTGTATTACACCTTAAAGCATTAAACCAAAATCTTTTTTTTTTTTTTTAGATGAGAAAATGAATCTTGCTTCGGTGCAGCAGACATGGAGGGTTGATGTTGTAGCATCTAATGTAGGCTGGTTGGTGGGCGGAGTTTGGGATGGATGAGATAAAGGTGGGGGTGGGCATCGGGAATCTGTCAGACGAATGAGAAGATGAAGATTTGACAGAGAGGGGACAGAGAGTTCAGCTTATATGAGGCCTGTCGATTAGTGCGGCTGACAGGTGGAATCCCAGGGGCGCTGCTGTCACTTCATCTGCTGCCAGGCCCGGCCATACCACCACCACCCCGGGAGACACCCATGGGCGGGGATATGCTGCAGACGCCGAGGCACCTCATTGGCCCAACCAGGCAGCCCGGCCTCCCAGTCAGAGCCTAGATTAAAGCTTTATTGTGCAGAGAAAGCAGGGTGAAAGTCATGTTAATCCCTCACTAATACATTGCTATCAGTGATCTGATTTTACAACACGATCGAAACAGGCTTCCTGGAACGGGTATTAAAGTGACGTGGAATAGTATTTTTTGTTTGTTTGTTTGTATACACACTGTGGCAGCAGTGTATGTGACTCTGAAAAGCACAGTGTTGAGAGGGCCTCCGCTGTTGCTAAGATCCATTAAGATGCAAATCCTCCTTTGTGGAAAGTTTTCTTATAATGAAAAGGCAACTGGGGCAAAAGGAAAAATCATACTGGGATGAAGAAAATCATGCCAACACTTAAATCAGACTTTATGGCAAAGTCAGATCAGATCAGAGACAAAAGTAGGCCACAGTAAAGTCTCTGCGGATGTAGTGAATATTAAAGTGTCAGTTGCTCAGATTGTCCCCAATTCAGTCAGATTGTCAAAGTGTTACATCTCAAGCAATCACTGTTGTTTCACGTACAAGTATGAAACTGTCATAACAGGCAGCTTAAGCTCACTGATGCCAGTTCAAAACTGCATGTTTGCTGATAACTTTTCCCTGAAGTAGAAGGTAACCAAGTGCATATATGCAAATACTCTACTAAAGTACAATTTGAGGTACTTGTGTTTCTCTTGAGTGAAGGAGTGTTGATGATTTCCATGATAATGTGTTAAAAAAGACACGTGTGATAATACCGCATAAATAATACAGTGTCTCTGAATTCATTTCTGATTCTTTTAATTTTAACATTGTCATAGTAGGTGACACAAGTAGACCTTTATATTAGTTGTCACCCACCATAAGATGGAAGAAGTCATCAGTGTAATTGTCCTTTTTTCAACAATTTTATGTCTCACATTATGGTAACAGACTCTCTCTCCACCCTCTTACATTTGTGTTCTGGGTGTAATCCATTTGTTTAAAAAGAGGAAAAACATAAACAAAACAAAAAAGTAAAGATTAATTTGAGTGACTGCTTTTTAATTCTTAATTTTCTGTAGAAAGCAAAACAATATCATTATTTTAACTTCTTGAGACTATGATAATTGTGTATCGAGAATTTGAAATTGTCACAATATATCCATTTTAAGTTATATCATACGCAACTCTACTACAATAAAGAAGAAATTATTGTATTTTTAACTTAACTGCATTCATCTGAGACAGTGAGTTGAACTTGTTGCTTTTCAAAAGAAGATTTATCATTAAAAGAACACCAGGAGCTCATAGAATACAGTCACTGTTCAGGATGAGTGGGTTTCAATTTTTATGGCTTTTGAGTCCTTACAAAACAAACTGATGGTGCCCAACTCATGTTTCAGACGTCTTTAGGTTGTTAGCACGTCCATCAAACAGACATTTAACCTTTCAGTTTTTTAACCTTCAGACACAAAGAGGCAAAACTATAAAAAATATCCAATATATATTAAAAGTTAGATTAGACCCGCTCCAAAGAAATTAAAAACAGAAAATAAAATTAAAAAATAAAAATGCTAGCATACTGATGGTTATTAGTTTTTTTTTTTCTCTGCTGGCCAATTACTAATCTTTGACCTCTCAGATTTATCTGTGACCCTCTTGTGAAGCTTCTGTTGGCCGCCACTAAACTAAAGTACATCACTGCATGTATGCAGTAAAGTAGTTAAAGGTATACTCTCATGGACCTGCAACAGTTTAATGCCTTATATGGATTAATGCTTCAGTATTGATAATCCAACAATACAATAGTCATATATGATAATCCATCAGTCGCAGTGACCACTTTCTGCAGAAATTAAATTGGGATGAGGGGTTAGACAGATTGGGGATTGGGGGAGAAATGATCCCTATCACAGCGACATGTAATACAGCTCCTCAGCCTGGACTTTCGTTCAAGTTAACATAAACTTTGAAACTTTGAACATGTTGACTCTTTCCATGCAGACCTGAGGCTGTTAAAAGCCGTCACACCAATTTCTCGTATTTGCAGTAGCTGTTATATCCATATAACTGAATGGAGAAATATGTTGCAGGCTTTCTTTTAACAAAGCTGCATTAAGTATTCATACTTATTTCATCACGAAGGTTAATAGCTAAAAAATATAATTAAAAACAGCAAACTTGTGACAGCAAGTTAAACGGAGCCTTTAAAAAACGCAGTGTCAGTGTCCCAGCTGGCTGTAAAAGTTTGTCAGCTTTCTGTGGTGACAATGTTGTGAGTGTTTCAGCACAGCAAAGCACGCTTTTTGTTTCTCATCTTTAAAGTAAATATTAATCTTTATAAAGTCAAGAAAAAACACAAAGTCAACTACAGCTACAAAGAAAAGCTTCAGATATGTGGGAGTGAATTTCCAACATGTAGCTATGAAATAAAGATCTCACTGACAGGGAACATGTAGACATTTTTTCGGTAATAACCTGAGGTAAGTCAGCCTTAAAAGACATGTTAGTGCTCTGATAACACCGAGGATCTGGTGTACATTTTTCCCTGCTGTTTGTTGTTGCCTTACGCGTGGCATTTTTCCTAACAAAGACGAAGAGACTTTGATTTCCTTCTTAGCAGTACTTAATCATCAATGAACATTCACGGGTCACAGGAATATTGTCCTTGTGCTGTGACCTTTGACCTCTTGATCTCCTGGCTACCGTTAGTTTGTAATCTTGCTGATGGAGGATGACAGTGGATCAGAGAATCAATGAAATGTCTCGTTTTAATCCAGAAGTTTTTTTCCACTTGTTTTTCCTTATATTTCCTCTCTTGTTGTTGAAGAACTTTGGCTGTTATTCTGAGACATGTGGGGTGGGGGATGGGGCTGTGGATACATGGGGCCACAACCAGGAGGCTGAGAAAGAGTTGATCTTGAGACGACATAAAAGATTCTCACTGTTCTGCTTTGACTTTGAGTCAACGGTTGAGATTATCCCTCTGCTCTACATTTTTACTGACAAGCAGACAGCATGGCCGCAGACATCATGGCACATTTCTCCATTCACAGGAAGCCATTTGCAGCTATTCATTCTCACAGAGCATGTCCTTTTACAAAGTGTATAATCCATCATAGTGAGTATGGAGCCTTCATTTGGCTTAGTCAAGCTTCTCATTTTTTATCCTTACTTCATTGCATCTGAGGACTCTTATTGGACTGGAGAAGATGTCAGACTCATTGAGTGAATAAGGTCAGAAATGATCACTTACTTTTCTGTCACATCCGTCTCTCCAAGGCAACAGCAGGCTAACGGCCAAAACTTCAACTAGTTTTTTTTTTACACCTTTTTTTAGTGCTAAAGCAGTGCTAAACATTTAGAAACATATGCTAAATGCAGTGAAATGCACATGTTTCTAAATGTTTGAAGCTAACATATCAAATGTAAAAAAATAACAAAAGGGCCCTAATTGCCTAAACAATGCTGTTTTCGTCTGTAAATTCCGAGTCGTCACTTGTTATGTAGAGAGGTTTCAGCAGTGACCACACTGATATCAGACTGTTATTTGGGGAAATTGGGAGACTCTACTGTTTTTGTTTTGTTTTTTGTTCTGTTGGAGTGGGAGTCTCCCATCTGCTGCAGCTGCATATTAATGGATTTGCACAGGAAATTCTTGTTTAGTGTAGCCTCAAGGGGAAAATGTAATGGTCACTTCAGTGAGGGAGGTAAACCAGCTCAAAACTCAAACTTTTCATCTCCATAAGTGTCTGAAAGTAAAGTCAGGCTGTAGTCTGTTGAGTTGAGGTTTAATTACATTACATTACCTTATTCTTCTGCTTTGAAGGCTTTATTTATACTGGGGTCAAGGTGTCTTTCATAACAGCATAAAGCAACTGACATGAAAACTTTACCTACTGTGCTTTAATAGAAAATATGAAAAAAGCTGACAGAGGTTGATTTTTTTTTGTCTGTCTACAAAGTTTTTCAGTCGTCTGTCTTTCAAGTACAAGTATATTTTGTAAGTATTTTTCTTTTTCTGTCTCTGCTTCATTTCATTGTGTAAATACTTTATCGTTGCTAATATTGTTTGGAAAAAAAAATCTCTACAAGGTCCATGATGTAAAACAAATGGAGGAAACAAATCTTAATCCAAAAACTAGCTGTTTTGCATTTGGTTGCGTGCAAAGAGAGTCTCTCCATTCGGATGGGTTATGTAATAGGAGGCTGTAATCTGTTATATAATGACAGAGTAAGTGAAATGTACTGTACTAAAATTGGTGGTTCCCGGTATTTGTTTTTATTTTGCAGCCAGAATTTTTTGTTCTTTAAACATCTGTAAGATTTAAACAATTGAAGTTTAAATGAAATATTGCTCACACAATTTTTAACTGAGCCCTCATGGTCTGGTTTTAGCTTCCAGAGCGATGGTGCAATATCAGAGTCACTATGAGAGTGCTTTATTTTGAAAACCAAATTCTGACTGTGCTGTATCCATTAAATTAGGGGAAAAAATGAAAAAAAAGAGGTAAAAATTGTAATGAAACAGCTAATTTTGTCTCAGATTTTGGAAATATTTTTTTCCCCATTATTGTGTATGTTAGACCTTCATGCTTGGTTCTTTTCAGGGAGGCGTCTCTTCTCCAGCCATGTGTGAAGGAATGTATTTCAGAGGAAACAACCGGCTCCAATATAGCCAGACAATACAGTTTGGATTAAGCAACATGATTAAAAAAAAAAAAAAAAAGCAGCATCCTTTTGCAGCTGTGTATCAAAAGACTTTGAAATGTTGAAGGGAAAATGCGATAATTATTTGCTTCATCAAAATGTTTTTCCTCTTTAGTTTTCCACCTTCAGTCTCTGTGCTTTCTCTCTTTACTTGCGGTACTGACTCTGACACACATACGGGACACAGGCGAGACATGAAGATCAAGACATGCTGTAAAACTTTTGAAAAATTGAAGTCAGTATTGATAGATAACGTAATTAATACCTAAATGGTTTTTGGCCTCCTGGTGAAGACCAACCAGTAGTTTGTTTCAGTGATATGAACTGCTTGAGTCAAAGCAGACTAATATGGAAATGCTACATTTTCTTTTTACCAAAAGTTGTTTCCTAGAAAGTTTAACAGATTAATTTCAATAGACCAATTAACACTAAATTTGCTTTGATATAGGGCTAAAATAAATGGCTATATTTTATATTTTTTATGAATGTGCCGTAAATTTTTGGGTTAAATGGCTTAATTAATAAATTATCAGGAATGTAGTTCATTAATTTTGTTGATCAACTCATCCGTCAGTTAACTAATCATCAGCTGGATGTTGGCAACTTTCAGTTTTACATTGAAATGGGTGCAGCGCACTACAAGAATCACTTTAGATGAATTACTAGGATTCTATCTCCTTATTTAACACTTGAATAGAACTGATGTTTTTATGTTTTATGAGTTAGTCTGAAAAATAAAGAAAAAGTGAGCTGAGAGGAGACTCCTGCTTCTGTGTCTTACACAAGAGGGAAAAAAAGGAGGTGAGAGGAGAAGGAAGAGGAGCTCTCACACTGCAGATGGTCTGTCAGCTTCATTCAGAGAACAAAATACAAACCAGCTCTTCTTCTTTTACCTGCATTTTGCTCTGAGGATGAAACATCGACTTCATCATCCAGAGAAAAGTTCATGAATAAATGTGTCGTTTTCACACTGAGTCAGTGGGGAGAGGTCACTCCATCCTCTTCAGACTGAATCACATTCTGTCATAAATGCTTTGAACTGTTTGGTGTTCTCACTGTTTCTCTCTGCTGAGGATATTTTTGGCTCTCCGACATGGCAAACACAGAGATTCACAGAGAAAAAAGAGAGAGAGAAAGAGAGAGAGAGACAGAGAGAGAGAGAGAGAGAGACAGAGAGAGAGACAGAGAGGAGAGAGTGATGGCTGTCAAAGGGAGAGAGAGTCTCACAGAACTCCCCCGGCAGGCAGTGTGTGAGATCTGGGGCCCCGGGGCCCTTTGGATGGCTCACGCTGAATGGGTGCCCTGGCGAGGTGACCAGGCTCATTGAGAACAGGTTACGAGGGGAAGGGAATGCTTTTGCTCTGCGTTTGGCCCCCTGACCCACTGTCCAACGTCTGCCTTGGCAGCTTTGAAACCCAACATATTTATTTGCAACGCTCTGAAGAGAGAGGGTGGAGCGGCTGTCAGAATAAAGTCATCGTCCTGCTGACAGCTTCATCTGCTGTTGAAGGGCAGCTATGACAGGCACACAATGTCGCTGCGTCGGCCAGCCCTGGGCGGAGGACTGTCATATGTGGACATGCTGAGAATCTAGCAAACATCTCCCCTCCCTCCCCTCTCCCAAGCTCCCTTGATAAGCCAGGATTATTTCTTTGGCCCTGTTATAAATGTTTTTCATCTCCGTGAACAAGGATGTCAACTGGGTAACATGTGGGAACTCTGTTGCTTAGTGCATCCATGTTGTAATTTTCATTGTGTCTTATTATTTGAGAGATGTGATTCCTCAAAGATTATATTGTTGTACAAACCTTTTCTGATAATTAAATTATAATTAAATTAATCTGAAGCACTGACCAAACTGTCAGTCCACAGACATTACATGAACAGGTTTTTAAATTTTGGCATCACTGCTGAGGAACAGGCAGCTCAGTGTTTGCATGATGTCTCCAAGCTGCAGGCTGAGATAAATCAAAAACATCACAGCATAATGAAGAGTTCAAAGTTGAAAATTTAGACTAATATTTGCTGTGCTAACTGGGATCTTGGATATTTTACATTTTGGTGGCAAATAAGATGAAATGCATCTTGCTTTTGCCTTACAGTTTGAGAAATGACATCTCTGAGACTTTAAAGGTAACACCTTATAATACAAGCAGCCCACGCAGAACTTTGTTGTATAAATCAAGTATTAAAACACTAACAGGTTTTTATAAATGCTCATGTACATGCAAATGGAGCGGACGAAAACAAGACTGTGGGGAAAAAATTGAGAAATATTGGGGCGTTAGATGTTTGATTGACAGTTATTAGAAGAAAGAGAAATACATATGTAAATACAGAACAGTTATTATGGACAGAGCTGGAAAACAAACTGAAGTTTGGGGAACTGGCTTTAACAGCACTGATTAGCTTCTGAGACACTGTTTAAAAAATAGACTTTTGTCTGATCTGGCTGATTGTTTGAGTTATGTGGTTTATGTTTAGGAAATATTGTGCTTGGTTTACTGGAACCACAGTGTATTTTTTTCTGCATCAGTTATCATAGTTGTATTATGACTGGACATAAAAGCTGGCTAGTGTTCTTTTCTATAACAAATGCATATCCTTAGCAGTTTTGTCAAATGGACATATACTACTGAGGGGAAAAGCATTTGTTTTTATCATATTTGTATCTGTAAACTTGGAAAACAGCCCCTCCTCTGTAGTCTGTCTAGAGATGATAGGTTTGTAGTCTTAATCACCGATATGCAGTGGATTTTAATTCCACTATGTCGCTTTCCTCCCTAAACAATTGAAGATTCCCTCATTATTCATAAACCTTCTTATGAGCTCCCGAACTCAAACTTCAAAATGGTATTCTTGCATATCTCATGTCTCTCTGTTTTACCTGTTAGTTAACCACTGTGATATCTTTCAGTAACAGTATTCTGCAGTTCAGTAGCATTTCAAAACTGTGAATGATAACATAATTATGTAAATTTTAACTTTATAGGTTCACACAGTGTGAGTGCCATTTTTTTCTTTTTTTCCCAAATTTGTAATGATGAAGATTCAAACATAATCTCTTCTTTCTCATAAAATGTCTAATTTTTACTCTCTCATTCCCAACAATCGAGTTTTCCTCCCCAAGAAGTACCAGTAGAAACTGGTGAGTAAGTATAACAAAAACAGGGGTTGCTTAATGTCCTGACTAGACTGACCAAACTACAATAAGATGTACAGTATAAACAGAGGACAGTGTCTGAACAGGCTTTGTACAGGTAATTGCATTAACAATACTGGAGGTGGTGAAGGGACACTACTGCAACCAGCTGGCGTCATGCTAATATGCATGGGGCACCCAGCATCCTCTCCTATCAATAAGTCATGATCTGAGCCATGCCACTGATGGGCATCCTGCAGCCTTCTCTGCAGCTCAGACAAAGAGGACGGAGCAGGTTTCAGCGCTGGAATGCTGCCCATGTATGAGCTGTTATTCATGCCGCCAAGAAGCAGGAGCACCATTGCCACAACAAACAGGTTTTCAGACAGGAATTAGCACTGCAAAAAGTATAATTAGGCCTACTATGTGGGATTGAGGGGGACTTTTAAAATCCCAGGGTGATAACTTTGAAGATTTTCGTTTAAATATTTGTCTGTTGAATCACTTTGTATCACTGAATGAGGTAACAGTGGTAATTGAGCCTATTGCCTACTGATGAAAATATTGCAACATTTTTATATTTGCAGTATAAAAAAGTGGGTGTTGCCCCTAACATTTATAATGGTACTGCTATTGCACACAAGGTGACTTTTATGATGTAGTCCTTAAAAATGAAATGCAATTGTAAGTGAACTAAGAACTTTGGTTATAACTCATAGAAAATGTGTTTACAAGACTCATTTTCAGCATTTACAGCATTTTGTCACTGTGGATCAGTTTGAAATATTGCAAGAAGTAATGGTACAAGATGGAACAGCCACGGTGAGTAGTTAAATCAGTGGTAAATGGATTGTATTCATGTTGCACTTTTCTGATTTCTTCACCATACAAAGTGCTTAACAAGTTAGCAGTCACTCATTCACACACTAATGGCATGTGGCTTTTCTTCATAGTCCCAACCCTTTCATCATTAACTCATTCCCACACACCGACATACGCCAATGGAATGATCATCAGACTAGAGGAGTCAAAGACTGAACCAACACCTTTCTGATAAGCAGATAACCTGCTTTACTTCCTGAGCCCGGCTGCCCCTGCCATCCAGCTTCAGACGTCATGTTTTAACCCCTCACTTCTTACTTTTTTTAGTTTCACTGTGCCCAAAAAAACATTTTTGATGTCAAAAAAATATTATTTCCTGATTTTTCAGCAGCAATAATTTGTTTTGCTGCCTCCCAGAATTCTGATACTTGCTGTTACCACTAACAAACTAAGGGTGTCGCCAAATCAACCTGAACTGACAGAGCTGAATTTTAAAAATTTCTTTTAAAATCCTGAGGCAATAATCGGCCTCACAGTCATTAAGCTTAATGAATTTTTTTCTTTTTTTTACTTTTGTTTGCCTTGGATCCCCATATCTCTTTGGATGAGGTTTTTGAAGCCATATACAAACACTATCTAGTACTAAGAAGTACTTAATTTTCCGCATGTTTTTAAGCAAGAAAAATATTTTAAAATACTATAAAACAGTAATAGAATTAAACAACAGGTAATGACAATAAGTACTGCAAAGATGAACATATGACAAAATTTAGCATAAAGTATCAGATCTTTGTCAAGGAAATAAGGAGTGATTATAGAGTTGGTGCATAAATTGTAGCTTATTATAAAGTATTCACAAAATACCACAATTTTTTGGAGAGTGCTGCAACCAGTGCTATAATAATTTGTCACTTAGCTAAATTTATGCAATCTAATGTAAGTGCTGATTAGTTTTTGAGACCTTCATTGAGAAAAATTGACTTTAACTGGATGTCCTTAAATTTTGGTTCGGAAAACTGACCTGATATGTATCTCAGGGTAGCTGGCTGGCTTCAGTTCATCAACAGTAATTTTATAGTGGTAAAAATTTAATTATCTTACTGCTGTGAGTAGGTGAGCTGTCTGTCAGCATCTCAAACATATGCTGATAATGTTCATTTATTATTAAAATGTTTATTTGTGTAGTGAAATATTTTATACATAACATTAAACATTTTGCTTTTCTCATGTTTTGGAAACACATCAATAAACTAAAACAGTTTCCATATCATAATGTAACAATGTTGTTCATAAAGTTTCAGTACTAAAACAGTTGATCTGGCACTGAAAAGGCTCTCTGCCTCAGGCTAGCTCAGAATGGACTTTGCACTAGTATAAATAAACATAGGAAACCTTTGGAAACCAAACTTATTTTGATCTAAGAGTCCAGTTTGTGTAATTTATCTTATAGTGAATGTTCATCAGCTAGCAATTCATAACACCATCAGGCACATTTTTTTCAACTCCAGGAAGTTACCTCAATTTTATTATTTTATCCTACATCTCTCCAATCACAGGGTAAACCATAACGGACTCTTTTCAAGGTAAAGTTATCTGGTAGGAACAGGGCTCACATGCATTTGATGCTGTATTGCCTTGTAACAGAATGTCGACCAGGGTCAATCTTTTTGCAGGACAACCTTGTGTATTGTTGACAATGCCTTTGGTATTGCTGCAGTGCTGAAATAAATAAGAAACTCTTACACAGTGCTGGTATAAGAGAGGAAGAACTTATAAGAGAGGAAAAAACATACAGAGGAATGTTGCTGCACTCTACGTTCTGCTACAAATAATAGCTGGAAGATTAAAAAAACGACTGCGAGAACAACAAAAGTGTCCAACTTCTTTGTGGCATTAATAGCCCCCCATATGTCCCACAACATCACCACTAAATCTTTCAGCAATGTCTCCACCATCAGCTCAAATTACCATCTATCTCTAATTGATGTGAACAATAGCATAAGAAAGCTTGTTAATGGTGAACATAATTGTCTCAGACAAAAGGCCAAACACAGCAAATCACACTTTACAGCAGGAGCGAGCAGAACGCGACGTCTGGGCTGCAGCCAGTGAGCAGGGAGAGATATTTCACTGCAGATATCCATCTACCACCTGAATCACATTTCATTACTGGGTCACCCTTTAAACAGAGCAGCAGACTCTTGAAAGCTCCACCTTAACAGCCTTACGCAGAACATGGCATTGTTTCTGCTGGTAGATTTAATCTATATGGGACCACATGGCATTGGCAACAATAATTTTGTATTTGTGCATGTTAGGAAAGCTAGAGTGCATGTCCAAGCATGTGTATAGGTGTGTAGATGTGTGCTGTATGAAAACTATTTAGCCATAATACATTTAAATTATACATAAAGACAGAAAACAAATGGACAATCTTAACCACAGCGTACAAGAAAGGTCCACTATTGAGCTAAAATCCATTTCCACTTATTTTCAAGGATCTCTGATGAGGTTTCTACAAGTGTGTGTGTGTGTGCTAGTGTTTTCCATTAGGTGCTTTTCATTCGTCACTACAAGGAATAACTCAAGCTTGTTGGAGATGTTAAATGAGTTGGACAAGGCTTAAATCCTCCACTGCCGTGATAACTGGCTCACCACTCTCTCTCTTTCTAACACACTGCTGTGAGGAGGAGGGTTAACTATCAGCTATAATGTGTAACTGAAGATCAGCTTCCCCCTCTAGCTTCACTCCTCACACCCCCCCGCCCCCTCCCACCGCACCCTCCCTCCCCTCCCAGCATCCCCTGCTGCTGTTGTTGGGTGGGCTCTGTTTCTGCTGTCACCAAGCTGCTGGTCTTTCAGCCGTCCTGCTCCCTTCCTTGCCTTTTTTTTTTTTTTTTTTTTTTTTGCCACTCTCTTAGGCGTCACAAGATTACTGATGCAGTGCTGACATCTCTATCAGACTGACCTAACACACTCTGCCCTTTTCTTCCCTCCCTCCCTTCCTTTCATCTTCTCTGCTCCTCCTGCTCTCCAGGATCCATCACACTCAAGCCTCATCCACTCACTGCTACACACATGAGAGATAAATAAATAAATAAGCTAAAATACAAAAAGAAATAACAAAAACACAGAAAACACAAAGGAGAAAAATACAAGTAAGTTGTTCCTCCCCAGCTGACAGCACATGAAATAAACACTTAACTGCCTCCAGCACTTGACTTCTTTCTCAACTCAGAGTCATTTCCAGTACATATTTCCGGGACTTCCCTGTGGTTTAGCTGGCTGAAGTATTATCTGTTATGCATCGATGATGTATTTAAATTTACAGGGAGTCATTTAAGTAATATCATGCTCATTAAAAAAATGAATTTCCCCAAAGAGAGATTAATAAAATGGTCAACTAAATTACCACATATTCATTTATTATTTTACTGTCAGGCATGAAAAGAATTAACTTTTAAAAATATGGTTTAATACTTGCGGTGTTGCTCCATCAGTCAGCTGAAATATCTCAATAATTATCAGAGGGATTGCCATGATGTTTAATTAAGACATTCATGGTCCCAGGGGGATTCATTCTACTGACTTTGTTGATCTTCTGTTTTTTTTTTCTCTTTCCACCATTAGATTGACATTTGTGGTTTCGTGTGAAATGTCTTTATTTTGAATAACCATTATCTCCTTCAGGATGAATATTCATAACCTTTTTTTGATCATACAACTTTAAATCTAGTGCCATTATCAGGTTTAGTGCTATGTTAGCATGCTTGTATGAAAAAAACTCAGTTAGTGAGCATGGCAAAAATTATACTTGTTAAAGATTGGAACATTATGTTTGTCCATCAGCCTCATCGGTGGGTATTATTGTTCGCATTGTATGTTCCTACAAACCACACATAAGATAAAACTTAATGTTGCTTTACAATACTTTGGTTTAGATCGGCTTACATCAGATGTCGAAATGTCTCCTAATTAAAAAAAGCACCTGGTTTGGGTGGATATGAAAACCACTGCAAAATGTCGTGATGGATGCTAAAATGACCAACCTTGATGTGGTTTTCAATCCATGTAATTAGATTATTATATGAATTGAAATTTATGAGCCAAAACACATCTGTTTAAGTGCCTACAGGCGTTAAATGTGACACTGAATGAGGCTTCAAAAAGAGGAATTCTTACAATTAGCTTCTTTTGGAAGTTTAACACTCATTCAGAAAATATAGCTTTCTCTCAGACCACCACTGTGGTCCTCTCTCTCATTTCAACATTAGAGATGCCTGAAACACAAGATCTGCATTTCCAAACACAATTTTGAGCATTAAGAATGGTAAGTCCTTCTTCCTGATGTCATTGCATTGTTCTCCTGCACCTCATATGTCAGCATGTATGGCTCTATTATTAGTTGTCAGTATTACTCTGCTCTGGCTTAAGAAAAAACAAATGTCTGTAATTTTATTGTTCCAGCTGAATGAAGTGATTCTCATTCAGATCCATTCAGACATATGACCAGTTTCTCTTTTCATAAGTTATATTGAATTTCCCCCGTTGAATGCTGCCTTTGCTCAGCGGCTGCATTCATCCAATCACCCCCCAGTGTTAGCTTTTGAGATTTGTGAGAGGAATGATTTTCATCTGCAAACAAACTGCTGTTCCTGATAGAATTCCTCGGTTGGTCCGGCCTGAGTGTTGTTATTAAGCAACCTAAAATGACACAGTCTGCAGGGGGCCCTGCCAGTGGAAAGATGCTGTCCATTAGCTGTCAACAATGACCACTGGATCTACCCTCCCATGGGACTGGCAAGCAAGGCATCGTCTCATCCTGAGTCTGGCTGAGAGATCACACAGGCCCCATTGTCTCAAGCAGCCTGGGGTCTTATTGTAGCAGCGTCTCTGGGAAAGGACGAGCCTTCACGTCCGTGGTCTTGTAAAGAATGGGCTTTCTCCAGGCTAAGGCCGTGAAAACTGTAAGGGATGAATCTAGGGGAACACAGAGAGGCTACGGAGTAGATTTGGAATAGGGGCACCCCTTCTTAGACAAGTTTGGAGTCCCAATCCAGACCTCCCTCTCCCTCTCCCACTCCTGACCTCCCTTCTCCACCTCTGTTTAATAATGCCTGGGCCTTGGTCATTATTTTGGGCAGATGGAGACGGGGGCAGGCTGTGAAAGGAGCTGGTGTCACTCCTGAGGAGAGGATGGTAGGGATGACAGAGAAGAAAAAGCGAATCAGAGAAAAGATCAAAAGCAGAAGCTCGCCTTTCACTCGCCTGAAAGCGCTAAAGAGGATAAGGAACGATCGGGCCTGGGGTCTCCTGTCCTCTCTGGCAATTAGACTCAGCTGATGGAGAGAAAGGCGTGAATGGCAGGGTTCAAGGCCCTCTCTAGGACTCACACAACGGGAAGGAGTTTTTTCCCCGACGCCTCCTTTATCTTCCTCTCCTTTCAGAGTGTCAGAAATGCAGCTGAAATATCTCTCCAAAAAGACAGCACAATCCCCAATGCCAAACCTTAATCACGGTGGCTGATGAGATTGAGAAGGGGGGGGGGGGGTTTGAGAGAAAACACACATTCTTTTCACAATTCATCTTTACACTTTATATGAGGCCAGGATTCAAGGGAGGTGTAGTAGGTTTATATGTGATAATTAAATTGAACAAATTAGAGTCCATATTTTTACGAGGCAAGAGGACATATCACATCCTGGCTACATAGTTAAATGCCAGTAAATAACGATGTCTCATTATGCTTCAAAATATATTATTGAATGAAGTTGTGTTCGAAGGCTGGAGATATAACTATAATGAAAACCATTTAATCGACTCTGACCATTTATTTTCAAATGAAGAAAACAAGTAGAGATACCATGAAACAAGAAAAATGAATGGTACTAAAGTTTCATCACAGATCCATCAGTCTAAGAATAAGTTTATTCAATGATAAAAGACAATGAATTACTATGCATGCATAAGTAAACAAATGTTACTCGCATTGCTTCTGAGTGTCCCTTACGGACAGACAGCAATGATGGTCCTGTGCAATAGCTTGAGCTGTTTCAAACAATTTAGCATTCATTTTTTCTTTGACTAGAGAGCCGTCTCGGGCACGGCCTCAGCAACATGTCCCACAGGAACCTATTAACATCCTCTACATATGCAGGAGTTTCAATAGGCCGTCTATCATCCTCACAGAGGGACATGCAGCTTTTGCTACTACTTTAACAGCTTGTCATAAAAGGCGCACAGGGGATTTCAATTACACAGGTCATCAGAGAGTGAGACACAGTATTTGGGTCACGCAAATATAATTTCAATATATATACTTTGGTAAAGGTTGCTAAAGAGACATTTGTTCAACAAAGAAATATAAAACCAGCTAAGCTTAGTGTATGTAAGAGGACACAGAGGACAAAATTGACAAGAGACTTTAGGGAATTAGATGTTTTGTTTAAAAAGTAGGTTTGTCTGTGGAGTCCTCCCCTCAGAGGTTTTCTTAAGGCCGTTCAGTGTGGACCCCAGCCCATAATCTTCCTGCAGACACACCTGTAGAGGAGAGTATAAAGACCCTGGGCTGCACTGAGTCAGACATCAAGCTTCAAGGAGTTT
>JAQMCX010000001.1:5143796-5198316 GCA_029814765.1 Acanthurus leucopareius | reverse complement strand
GACTACTCTTCCATCATGCACTATGGCAGAACCGCCTTCTCCATCCAGTACGGCAGAGACTCCATCACCCCCATCCCCGACCCCAATGTCCAGATTGGCCAGAGGCAGGGCATGTCCTACTGGGACATCATGAGGATCAACATGCTCTACGGCTGCTAACAATAACGCTAATGATCAAAGTCAGCATTTAGGAAAACAAGATTATTTTATTACGTAACACAAGCAGATAGCAGAATCTAGAATAAAGTCAATGGATGTGTGAAACCTCTGAAACTGTTAATAAAATCTCAGCATATGCTTAACATTTTTTTGTTGTTCATTTATCTGTTTCTCCTTACAAAACTAATGCAAATCAACTCTGACATACATTTATAAAATTGATACATTTTACAAAGCTCTGATGTTGGCCTAAAACCTTCCCAATGAAACTTTCCAGGTTTTCATATTTAAGGTGATCTTGATAGCATTCTGTATATCTTTTTATTGTCAACAAATGTCTTAAAAAGACCAAAAACAAGGATGCATCGATCCTTCCAACAAGTACCGTCAGTTTATCAGATGCTTTATGTAGCTGATTTTGATTTTAAACAATTCGAATGAGTGTAGGCTTATTTGTATCCCATCGGTATTTCTGCAGTTGTCAGCGAGTGTGTGGAAAGATTAAAGATCCACTCTACTCAAAATGTTTTTCTTATGTTTATGTTCCCTTTAATGTCTGACTTTGACTATCTTTACTTTGTATTGATGTGAAATTTGTCACTAGAATGGTGTTTTTTATATTTTTCTATTAAGGGGGATATATTTGTGTACTTCCCTAAAGTCTGTGATTCAAATGTATCCCAGGCAAGCTAGATTTGGTGTGTCAAAAATTGGAAATCCAATCACAGGCAAAGAAACATCAAACCTCCAGTGCAGAGCAGACTTGCCCATAAAATGAAAGAAGATATTGCATGAATGCAAACCTTAACGCCGTGTCAGCCACTGCTGGTTACAAGTCAACAAGCTAGCAAACAATATAAAAATATAAAACACAAAAACTACACTTCTGACACATTTGCAAGTCACAGATTTTTTGGTGTACAACAAACTCCTCACCTTCTGTTTCCTTAATGCTAACTGTTGGCTATCTGGACGCACACTGCTCCTCCTCCTCTGACTACACTTACATGCTACTGACTGAACAAAACTGGACCACTGACAGCTTGGTTGAATAAAAAATTGCAACAATAGCCACTTTATATATCCACAGTTTATTATTTTTCAAAGAACACTTTTGATTGGGGAACACTAATGAACTAAATGTGCAATTACCTACAGCTGAAAATAGGCTACTCTCCAACAAATACCCTCCTGTTTGAGTATTGTGATGTTTGCTAGTAGTTATACTGTGTGATGTTTGCTAGAAGTCACACAATTCATCTGCTTATGAAATTTTTTTTTTTCTTAAAGCTGAGACTATGCCAGACTAATTTTACTACTGAGGGCAAGTAAAATTTTAAGGTAAGCTACTGATAGTAACTGTGATAGAATTTTTGCTAGCCTTTAAGACGAAAAAATATAACAATATGTAGTTCTTTAAAACTATTTTTTTTTACAGCTGCAACTTTCTAATGCTGTAGATTTCAAGAGATAGTTAAACAAAACACCAGCAAAAGGCCAACTTTATATGATGGTGCTGGTCTCTCACAAAATCATCTTGCATCTCAGCTGTCAATCAGAGCTGTCGGCTGTGCATAGCCTCAGGCTCTTCTGGGACACGGGCTTTGATGTTGGCCTGCTCTGAGACTACAGAGCCACCCCACAGCCTCTGGGCAGCAGCCCAGCTAGTACACAGTGTGCCTGTGATTTACCTGGACCCAGACTCCCTGAAGGATTGTTAACACTATGGGGACTGGTGGTGGTGATGGGGGGGGGGGCAGGTGAACTGACCACATGGTCAGAATCAAGCTCATTACCGATAGAAATGATTGTTGACCAAAGATAATAAATAATGTGAGGAGTCCAACATATTTAATAATGGCAACTGGTAAAATGGTTGATAACAGATAAGCTGATTTGCTGTTGGATGTTTGAGCAAAAAATTTTATTAGATAAATTAGACCTCTGAGGTCTTCTGAAGTAAAAACCTGATATTTAGGGGAATATTCCTGTTTGCTTAATTCATGAGTTAGAGGAGAAGCTTAATCAGAAGCCCTACTTTACTGACACAAATTAGCAACCTAACAATTGTTAGCAAGAGGTTAACAGCAATGATGATAATGATAATGATTCTCATTAACAGAACAATTTGATGATAATTATACATCTCTTATGATGAGTGGTGATGTTGGGAAACAGAAAGATGTGACAGAAAGCACAAACTGATATTATCCCAACAATCTGTGAGCAATTGAAAAACTGTGCTTCTCAACGTGATCTGACTGGAGCCAATCAGCTTCCAGTGTGAAGGTCAGCCATGTTTCTGCTTTTATGCCATGCTCTGTAGTACTTTTTTTCATGGATCCAGTCTGTAATCATGCTTAGAATTCAATGCCTGTGCAGTTTTTTACCACCAGCAGCAGCGCAGTTTGAAGGTGAAGTGCCATAGAAATAGAGACAAAGTGAGCCACAAACCAACCAACCAGACTTGCTGTCAGTGTGAAAACTGCTTCCTGCTGCTCCACAGTTTGCTCACTGGCAGTGTTTCTGTTGGGAACCAGTTAAACACTCTGTTGCCTATTAGACCCCCCCATACCAGCTCCTCGCACAAATGGTTCATGCTGGATTTTGTTATTAATGTGTTAATAAAGACAGTAGACGGATAATAGTGGACATTCGAGGCTTCTGCAGAGCCTTATATGCAGTGTCTCACACACGGAAACGCACAAACACACTCACACACATACACACACTCAGCCACAGCTGAACATTCTCAGGTCTGATATTGAGTTATAACAAGTCTTCTGAGACCGATCAGCGGTTGTATTTGGGGCTCATCAGAATGCATGTGCCACATCACATTAGTCCCCACATTTGAACTGTGATTTTACTTGGTAATTTTGAAGCGCTTCACTGCCTATACATATTCATGCTGAGCCTATAAGTGTCAAATTGAGATGTCCTTCCAGTGTCCTTGACAGCAGGTTATTAATATTGATACCTAAGTCAACATTATAACTAGATGAAAAGATATACAGGTCATTGTCTGCTATATTCTCCACATCCTCAGTCTTTAAGACAATTGGACAAAACAACAAATTATATCTATGGTGTTGCTTTGTGTAGGCTATTATGAGTATTTGAGCTTTAAAGAATCTTTTGTTCAATTCTCCTTAGATATTATTTCATGTATCTCTAGAACAACTAGGTGATAATAGATACTAATTTCAATAATAGCTCAGATCATTTCAATCATCAAATGAAATACTTAAGTATGAAAACATATAGGCAGCATCTGATACAAAAATGATGGGATTTATTGCATTTTATTAGAGCATTTTCCTCTAATTTTACTCATTTCTCATTAAAGAGGCTGCAGACTGAGAGCCCACGCGCTCTTACTTAAAAAGCCATAAATCCCAGGGTATTACTCCGAACGCCAACATCTTAACTACTTCGATTCTACAATCCCTAAATTGGTGCGGCTGTTGTTGCTTGTGGCTGGTTTTAAAATCCTCCTCCTGCTCCTGAGAAGTGTGCAGCCCGGACTGGAGGTTTGTCTGGCTGCTGTGCTTGATAGGATGCTGGCTGCAGGCATCTCGTCACAGCAGCTGAGAGGAGGTCGCCGAGGTGCTCCTGCTTGTGGCGACGCCCAAGGGCCGTCAACACAGCGGGGAGCCCGGGTGCTGGCGAGGTCTCACACAGCCTCGCCTCACTTCATGAAAGCCTAATGAAGAGAGGGGGCTCAGAAACCGTGCTGTTAGACGCCCACAGTCCTGCAGCAAGGGAGCACGGAGAGGATGAATACAGCGTGCAGAGGAATTCAAAGAGATGCAGAGCTGAACAAATAACTGTTTGATTGTGTGCATTTATTGCTGTTAGAAATGAGAGACACAATGTCTTCATGAGTGATTGTCATTAATAAATAAAGTTACTTAGTACAAATCTAGCCTTGTTCCACTCACAAGCTAAGACCAACATACTAACATTAGTATGATGCATCCTCTATGTTGGAAGAATGAAAACAAAAACTAAAATACAGGCACTTACAGTGTCTTTGCATGTAAAAATAAATCAATATAGTCAAAATTGAGTAAAATTAATCAGTCAATATTGCATGAGAAAAGTCAATATTGCATGAGAAAAGTCTTTATCTATTCTAGAAGCAAATGTAAGAAACAAAGGAAGATCCTGCATAAATTTGCTTGTATTTTTTTATGTTACTGTATATGGACATAATATAAGGCTTTATTGTGACGACACGATAGATATTTTAAACCCCAAAGTTCTTGTAATTTCAGTATAAGTTTTTTCAAATAAAACATCTCATGACAAGATCTTTACATAGCTACCCTTTTTTTTTTAAATGGTCGCTAATCCATTTTGTAATTCAGCTCTCTTTACACCTGTTCATGTAAATTGTGGAAAAATATACATATAAATGTTACATATCAAGAATATACATGTAGTACAGTACAAGCTGAAATTACAGATGGTTTCAAAAGGACACAACCTGGGGCCAAGAATATAAAATAAAGCAGCTTCTAAAAGATTATCTTAAAGAATAAACTCTACATAAATTAAATTATCTACAATCTTTGGAAATAATATTTAAAAAATTGTTCCAGATACACACAGACAGTTAGGTAGTAAAATCTGTTGTGTTTAAAGTGATCTCTGCCGCGTCCTCTGTAAAGACGTCTTTGGTTGAAAGGTCTTAAGGTGCTGGTCAAAATGAGTGGTGCTGAGCTGTGCATCGACACAGCAATTAAAGATTCAAGCCATGCACCCAAAAACCCATATAACAGTTCTTAGGTTTGAAGCCCACAAACAGCAGCATCAGGTCCCATTTACATATGTCTTTCTACATTTACAGCATTTTCTTCTTCTTGCTGCTTCTCATCTCACTGTACTGAACCTGCAAAAAATAAAAAAAACAATTGTTAGTGTATTTATCACTGATGAATTAGGGTTTTTTTTTCATTTTTAGTAATTTATTGAATTACTGAAAAAAAATATAATAACATTTTCACTGAGTTTTCTGTACTACAAAGAAATTCCAGTACTGAGCAGAAAAACCATAGTCGCTATACAGAGAGAGTAACGGTGGTCAGCAGAGCAGCCACAGAGTCACCATCACTAAAACCGAAGGCCCAAGGGCATCGAAAGGAGGAGGAGAAGGGGGCAAATGGGGTCAAACAGCTTAGAGAGAAAAGCGCAGAGACAGAGGGTGAGGAGAAGAGATGAAGTCATGAAAAGTGAGAAGACAGTGGAGAGGGGGAACAAAGAGAGACATCAGCACAGCAGAACACAAGCAGAAAAGGAAAGATAGGTAAAAGAGAGAAAAGCTTGGGATTTTCTTATGAATAGTTCAAACTTGTCTGTTTATTAGATCTGAGGTAGCCATTTTGGGACATCAGTGCAAAATCCTCCAACTTTGATGATGACTTTTGTAAGAAAAGTGTGGTAATTTTACTATTTGAAAATGATGCAAATTTTTCTACAAAACCAGCCAAATTGACCAACTTATTTTCGCTCTTTTTGGTAGATGTGAGTAGGAGGGGATGCAGTGTGCTGACTGAAACTTTGCTCCTGCTGAGGCTGGTGAGTTCATACAGGAGACAGCGGCAGCCTTCTGTCTCAGCCTGGGAACAGCCTGCACTGCAAAGCTGCTAAGCAGCAGACCTCCACCAGGGATGTATCATGACCAAAACACAACAGAAATTATACAGGGCTACATAATTATACAGATGAAGCTAATTATACAGACAAGAGTGCTGAATGCCTGGGAGTTGTTTTAGTAAAATGCAAAGCTAGCGGGCTTTGGGATTTTGGGCTTCCTGGCCGGCTGATCCAGTGGGGCTTACCTTCTGCACATCTGAAGGCACCCTCGTCAGGAAATCAAGCACTTCATTGTTGTCAATGCTGTACGGGTTCCGTAATTTCTTGGTGAATTTATTGATACCTAAAACAGAAATTCACACCAACATATCATTAACAGTAGTCTCTTGTGGCTGCACTCTTTGTTTTCACACAAACAAATGCCTGCAGAGGAGATGCATGCTGTCCAAGCAATATTACTTTGAGTAGTACGATATCTATAGAACATGTTTTAACTTTCACTTTTAAGGCTGGACAAGCTGCCTCACTTAACGTTCTGGTTGCTCAGACAATATTCATATCGGTTTAGAGTTTTAGGATATGTTTATATTCATTCTTTACTAACATTACAAGCAGCCACTGTTACACAGATATGGAAAATAAGCCACAGCAGCTAGAAAAAGTGGGAGCAAAATACTGCTGTTATCTTGTAAATTTTAATAGATATGAGAAAAATAACAGGAAAAGATATTAAAACAGTCAATTAGTTGTTGGACAGATGTTTTGCAGGCATACAGACACAAACACACACAACAAATAACATTATCAACAGTGGCAGAGACTCACCCCATATTAAAATGATGTAGCGCACAGGAATGTAGTATGTTAGGATCGTTGCAATGGCAAAGATCAGGAGAGCCAGGCAGGACAAGAACGGCACCGACCAGTTGAAAGTGCTGACAAAAGAGGATCATCAGGATCACTGAGTGTCGGGAAAAACTTTTGTTCCTCATTAGACATTAATAAAACTGCAGTCTCGAATGCACACATTTTCTTTTTTTTTGTATTGGATAATTACAGGACGGGAAAATTTAAAGTAATTATTAAAATATTAAGAGAAGATTACATTAAAATAAAAACAATTCATTTTATGCTGTAATCTGAAACCTTTTAGATTACCAGAGCTGAAAATATAATAATCATTCATTTTCAGTGAGCTATTTAAAATAAAAATATTTATTTCTTACTTTTTAATTCTCTCCCCAAAACATGCAATCTCGTCCAGCAGGTTTTGAAGCGTGATGATGTTGTCTTGCACCATGTGAATCTTCTCCATCAGCCCTCTCCTCTCCGACTCCTACGGCACAAACAAAACAATATGGAAAGAAGACTGGAAAAGCAGAAAGTATTCATGCGGTCCAGTGATTACTTATTGACTATTTGGTGGGGAATTTTATCAAGAAAGAAGGTCATTTTAGCAGTTAATTGTATTTGCATATTGACAAAAGTTTGAAAAATGAATAGCAATGCCTTCATGAATCTAATAAAAGGTCTGTGCTGCTTAAAAACGATCCCGTGATAACTAATGACAGACATGCAGCTGATTAAATAACATTAAATGATTTTGGGTAATAAATAATACAGATTAAATCAATAAAATAAATATTTTTTTTAAAAATACTTCTGAAAAAAAAATTAAAATAACATCTCTACAATGAAATGTAATAATGTACTGTAGTCGCTCTGTAAAAGTGATTCGGTTGTAGTGTGTCTGTGCTCTCATGCAGCTTTGTATTTTACACTGCCCTGTAAATGAGACATAGTAACACAAAATACTTCCTGGTTTAAAAAAATGGCTACATAAAAAAATAAAATAAATTGTTTATTACCCTAACTAATTAAATCAGAGCTTTTGTGATGTAGATGGGATCTAAATGTCGAAATTTTTTGGATTTTAGTTTGGTCAGTAAAATAAAAAGCCATGAAGGAAAAAAAACAAAAAAAAAGAAAGCAAGAAAATGCATCAGCTCAGCTATTCAGTATCCAGGTTTTATAGCTTAATCTGGTCAGACACAACTGAGACATTTTCAAGGCCACAGATATGAACTTCAAAAGACTTTATATTGAAGACCAAGTGTCTCTAAGAAAGACAGCAGTCAGTAACAGAGCAGGTTTATAAATGTTTTTTAAAGTGAAAGCCCTTCAGAATGGGACTGGACTTCACGTTATGAGAGAAACAGGGTAATGTTCTCAGGCTAGTCCACATTTCTGAAGAGGCGGATGGCTTTTAAGTAAACAGAGGAGGAGAGACTCAGTAGATCTGTGGAGTAAGAGCCAGCCTTCAGACAGGCACTCGGCCACATGGCCACATCAAACACACAGAGCCCAGGAGACTTCAGAGACGAGCTGGGTCTGCGAGGATGATCGGTGTGATGGCTGTGGTGGTTATTGGGGGACGGTTTACTGGCCAAAGTCATGGTTTTAGTCACTATGTCATCTCTGTGATTTATGTTTTGCTTCTGCTCGGAAGTGCTGCGAGTGATTGCTGGCACGATGCCATCCAGACGTTAGGGACGAGCCTGGGAAAAGATCTGGCAAGGGGATCAAACCTTGGATATTCCAGATACACAGTGACTATCAGTCTAAAAAAACACATGTAGGACAATTTACGTTCACCTCGGTCAGATATCCATTATGCACTGAACCACTTCAGTCGTTTCAGGGTCATTTTCCCACTAGAACCAGTATGAGAAACTACTTTCAAGCAGGCGGACACAGGCCATTCAAAACATCTACAATAAACTGCTGTCATTCTGAAGAAATATTTCATTGCCTAAAAGCATTGTAACACTTTGAACACAAACTTTCAAAATGAGCTTTGAAAAAGCATGTCTAAGTGCTGTCATTAGTTCCATATTGAGGGTATTATATGGTGTGTTAAGCTCAGGGACTTTCCCAAATGCAGCAGAACCCTTTTCCACGCCCCTCTATTAGCATTTGAATGTGTAGTGACATGTGGAAACGGGTTGGTGAGGTCTTCATTAAGCCCAAATGTCTTTTAGTAACCACAGGTTTAGGAAAAAAAATACATCTAATGGTTGGAAGGAATCAAAATGCATCTGAAGATTTAGCATTGAATAAAGAGCTTAAGAACATTAAATCATAGATCATCTTTGTCAAACATGTACAAATAAAGCAAACTTCTTTTCTATCCATCAGTATATAGAAATACAGATGCTCAGTCAACAAAAACTTCAAAAAAGTAAGAAAAGCCGACACAGAAACATACCTTCTCATCATCCTCATCCTCATCCCCAAAATCCATGTTGTCCTGAAAAAAGAAGAGACGTTTTTTTGTAGGGGTGGCACTTCACTGTCTCAAAGACTTTCTACACTATAGACCTCATCTCATTTAGACAGCGGGACTCTATATTAACTCCAGTGAGCTCGTGAGGTCGTCATCTGACGTGCAGGGATCAGCAGTGACCCTGAGGGCAGCTTTCAAAAACACTCAGCACCGCGGGACAGATGACTGACAGGCCATGTTGGCTTTTTCACACAATAAGCCATGGCAGCTGAAGATCTATACTAGTGTGTGTTACAGGTGCAGTAATCAATATTTTTCTTGTATCGGTAGATCACATGATGACTTGTATGTAAACGGAGCTGTTCCACAATGACACATTGCCAAAGTGTTTTGTTTTTTCCATCTGAGAGATTTTTTTATTATTTTTTGTTCCTTTTTCTGTGCACTAAACAGGATGGAGCAAGATTAACAATTATATCAACAAAACTTTGCAACTACTGACTGTTGCAAATGTAGGTAATAATATTTATTCTATTCAACCCTAACAACTTTGGTTGATTTTTATTGACTCATTATCTGTCATAAACATTAAATGATTTCATTCACATTTTGGCAGAATGAACATCTGAATGTGTTATTTAAATATTCTAATGCAAAATACTTGAATTAACTGTCAATAATTTGTCAATTAACTGTTTGGTTAAACAACAAATATGAACCTCCAACTGGTTAAATAATTGATAAACTACTACAATTGTTTAATGTGGTTTTGTATCATGGAAATTAACTGTATACAATATTTTCTGTGTTTAGACTGACGGATGTCTCCCTGGACACTTGTGACTACTGACTATGCTTTTGGTTAAATTTTTTTCAAAATTTTTCTGATGTGTATAGTCTAAAAAAATGTATTGAATAATGCAAAAAAAACCCAAATGTAGTATTGAGTAAATTTAATTATATTATGTAGTTCTGTTTAGTAAATACAGCTGCTACTTCCCACTGAGCTCAGACAAGATGCAACATCTTTTTATTTTCCATGAAACAGAATGTGGCCACCACAAATAGCCCTTTGAATTGTGATCTTTTTGTAAGAGAGGCCTAAAAACTTTTTTCTAATTTGACCAGTCACAACAAGAAGAGGGCAACAGACCAATTACAGTGCAGAAGAGGCAGGATTCAGGACAATAACAAGAAGCAGACTAAAAAAGAAAAAGGTAGTGTTAGTAAGGGACAATCACTGCAAATTAGCTTAGGCTATAATGATATGTTGCATTAGTCTATTCAGCGAGTATTCTATGCTTATTTATTAGGTGTTATTTTATTATTATGCATCATGTAGCTAGGTACTGCTGGTTGCTATGGAAACCAACCAGCTTTTACTTATGAGAACAAAATGTGGTTGAGGTCATGGTCCTTTATTTTACAAAATAAAGCCAGACGAGTGAACAGCAGCCAGCAGGTCACTGAACTAAAGCGGAGGGAGACGGACGAGGCCACCGAAGCCATGTGGACTCACCACGTCTTGACTGACATGGCCCGAGCGGATCTGGAGGTAGTTCCACGTGATGAGCAGGACCAGGAAGAAGGGCAGCATGTAGAACTCCCAGTACCACACAGTGAGCAGGAACACCTGCAGGCCAGGAGCCACAGAGGTCTGATATCAGTGGGGGTAAACACTCCGGGGGTGAGAAGATAAAACAAAGTGCTCTTTATTAAGTTGCATCCAAGACATTTTCAATGGTTCCTAAATCCCCTTTAGCTAAAAACTGATCTGATCTGCTATTGATTACATAACCACTGGTCAAGCTGATGAAAGCTACCCTTTCATTATCAAAGGCTTACTTGTACATACAGTTATTCTGCATACGCTGTGCAGGGCAATCACTCTGCTCAGCTGGTACGACACCCCCCCTCCTTCCCCCATCCCCCTGCATATGCATTGACATTAACCATGTCAGTCTAATTGCTCTGCTTCTCTCATCTTGCGTACATTAAAGCTGACCACACGACACACTGCAGTCACAGGGAGCCTCTGTATGAATATGTCATAAACACCCATAATGGGGCTTGTGATGTGTATTCCACCTGTGTATGGCTCAGGTAAAATGGATGAGAGAACGAAGAAATATGGCTTGTGATGTCTCAGTTGCGCAGCTAAACGGGACTATAAAATAACCCTGTCAGAGAGGCAGCGCCGGCCAAAATGGCAGCGAGCCACAAGGCGTGGGGATGGGTTTACAGGTTTTTATATGCTAATAAAAATAGAAGTGAACATCTGGTGAAGCCATCACTCTCCTCTGAGGCACCAGCTGACATAAAAGATGACAGACAACCACCAACACCGCTACCACCATCAGCTTTAATGTGCAAAAAGCCAAGCATGCTCTTGTCTGTGTTATCACAAGCCAAAACAGGGCCTGGGAGAGGAGATGAAACCAATTCCTCACTGAAAGGGTTATGTTTTATTAGTGAGGACTTTGTAATGACTGGGAGAGCCGGGACGGGGGGAAAGCCAAGTCACGCTTTGGTGGAAATGTATACTCAGGCCATAAAGATTGTGATAATTGCAGCCCATTTCAGCTTGAGAGGCATTACACAGTCTTCAACAGCAAAAAGGCCTCTGGAAATACAATCCAGATCAGAGAGTGAGAAAAAAAAAATGTAAGGCAACCTAATGTTAGGAGAGCTACTGAATTGGAGACTAGAATGTTTTCAGAGCGCAGCAGGATTTCCATGCTAATACTCGGGGAAGGGTTTGCATGGCACAGCCGTAATCCAAGAGCACGGAAATCACTGACATCATTTACATTCATTGTTTTTACGCCATGTAACTATGTAAGTTTTGCTGAACAGCAGTCACTGTGGCCAAAAGTAACAATTACAGGATCATGCTAAATGCTAAACTCTGGTGAAACAATAGCACAAGTAGAGAAGAGTCATGAAGTGCCTTGGACCATAGTTTTATGCAAAGTTTGCTGACAGTAGGAAACAATAGTTACAGAAGGCTAATGGTCACACTAGATCAAATAAGGCTGTAGCAACATTACCACTGTTTCATCCCTTAAGCAATCTTGCTTTTATAGACTTATAAATACATCTTTAAGTTGTAAAAAGAAAAATGTGTAATTTATTTAAACGGTCAAATAGTATTACTGTAATGTTGGCCGATCCACAGCTTTACCAAAAAAAAAAAAATCTGGCCAGTTAAACTTGAGTTAGATCAATGAAAGTTGCCTTTCTGATGAGTAAATACAAGATGTCCTGTTTTTGAAGAGTAAACAGTCTAATTAGACTGTTTTTAAAAATTTACTGCACTGTGGAAAAGCCCTAAAATCCATTAATTCAGAATGAAGATTCTCTGTTATGTTGCTAACATCTCACACATGCAGTGAATATTCTAGGAGGCTTTGTCTGATTTTTCGATCATTGATGCTGATGAGGATTGTGTGGTTAAACACTCTCAGGAGCTTTCTTAATAAGACTATGTGAAAGAGTTCAGGAAAGATGCTGCATTTTAAAGACTGTCTTACAGAACGTGTAACATGAAAGGAAAAATATCTCCCCAAGTGGAGCACGTATTTTTTGAATGAGGTGGAAGCTCACAGATGACAGTGATTTCCATGTGGGAGTTAAGCTTTCGTGCCTTCTCTCAATATTATTGTTTTATTTTTGTTTTCCCTTTTTGCTTTGTTCCTAGGAAAACCACTTTGTATTCTGGTGGCCCCTCTTGTTTCATTGTTTGGGATGGGAAGTGTAAATTTGGGGAAATCTGTTGGGAGATTGGCTGTTTTTTTTATCTCATTAATAGAACTGTGTCAGATTTCAAATTTAAAAAAAGCTAAAAATAAAAGTTAAACAGCAAGCCTCGCCACCCATAAAGGAGCACTAAGTTGTCTGACAATTGGCAGATGCTGCAGGTAGTCTGTCACATCCTGTCATGTAGAGTGAAGCTTTGAATCATTGCTCATGAGCGTTTGTATTAAGCAGCCATTTATTTCTCGTCGCTGAGGCTTGAAAAGGCAGGGAGCGTTAGTGTGAAAACATGAGTACAGATGGTACTGTCTTTCAAACACCGAGATGCTGTGGGAGGATGTGTGTGTGTGTGTGTGTGTATGTGTGTATGTTGTGTGCCTGTTCATGCTTGCATGATTTGTGCTTGAGCGTGAGTGTGTCTGAACCGTCCGGCAAAACAACAGTATTATCCCTAATAATTAACACTACATAAAACGGGAGGGGAGAGTTAGATATCAGAACCAGTGTTCAATTGTGAATATCTGTGTATTTACCAGAGGATAAATATTATTTCTGCCAGCAGTTGCTGATCAGAGTGCAGTGACCCTTGACCCAGTCCTGGATGACATAGTTTTTGGGTCCAAGTGGTCCTGAATAATAAACTAAAAGCGGGACACACAGCCACAGAGAGGCTTCTGTCACAGATAACAGCTCTGTGTGGCAGCTCCCATTTTTCACAGAAAATTGAACAAACTGTACTATTGGCTGGCGTACAGTATCTCTTTACCAGCCTCACAAGAAATTCCTCAGATGCTGAGCAAATCATTAGTGCCATCTACAGGACACCGGCTGCAAAAACAAAAGGAACTTTCTATGACCTTGATTGTCTGCATAGTTAATGCACAACTTGCTGTATGCCATTTCAATCGAGCTAGATCTGGAAGAGAGAAGTGTCAAAAAGATCAGCACCCGCTCCACTTTGCAGTTTAAAGACAAGGATGAGAGGCTTCTCCTGTGTTTCTGTCTTCACATTTGCTTAACACTTATACTCTACAATGGCAGGATGGAGAATACGCCTTATCTCTGAAGAGCCTTTTAATTGGACTTGTGTCTGCATAATGGGGTCTAAATCAAACCAAGCACAGATTGGACAGAGGGTTAATGAGTTGTCAGGGAAGTAGAACAAAAATAGACTCCATCGACTCCACTGGGACTCTACTCTCTCCAGCTGAGGCTTAACTCTGCATCCACGAGACACGTAGCACTGAAAGCGTCCACTCCAGCAAAGAGCCGGGGCCAAGCCTGTGTTTCTGCTGAGCCCAACATTGCATTGATTAAGATTCTCGCTGGGAGAGTTCAAGTAGAGGCTGGCCAGACTGCGGTTGTCTTCTGCAGCTTGGAGGGAAAACAGGGGGGAAATGCAGATAGTGTGTTGATAAGCAGTTAAAGCACTTCACCAGGAAGGCTAGCAGGCTCCTCTGAACACTCTCCCACTGGAAGCAGCTTTTGATGTACTGCAGAGTCGACATGATAGCCCTGTACAGTGTCTGAACACGTAGCACGTTCCTGGCCAGAGCCTGAAAAATGATACGCAGACATTCACAACACAGAAATATTACAGTTGCGTTCATAATGTGGATAAACACGCTCCTAATGATGTTTGTTGTGTACTGGTTTAATTTTGCAAGAGGTTTATGAGAAAAACAGACACATCTAGTCAGCTAGAGAATTAATGAGAGAAGCTGGTATGTTTTGAAGTGAGCCAGTGTGGTTGGGGGGCAAAAAAAATATCCCCCCAAAAGACTCAGCCGAGACCTTCGACATGAAAACACAAAGATACCCTGCACGTTACGATCCGAGTCATCAGTGTGTAAGCCAATTTCGGCGTTAGGGAGCAACGTATTGTCTGATAACAATGAGTCTTTGTGGGAAGTACAGACAGTCAGGCACCCTGTCTCGCACCCTGTCTTGCACACTGTATATCAAACTAATGTAGCAGAACAGTGGACAAGAATTCAGGCACAGTTGGGGTCAATTAAAGCTCGATTCAACTAATTCGGCCAAAGGAAAGTCTTTGCTTCAGCGGCCGTTGCTTTTTTTAGAGAAAAGAAAAGCAAAAAATTACTCATTTTCTGATGATATAAAGATAAAGAGCTAATTAATAATGAGCATAGCAACGTCTGTAGAACTTGTCTTCTCTTTCTTTTCTTTTTTTCTTTTCTCTAAGCTTCCTTTCTTTTAGATTTCAACCATCACAGGAATATTGTCAAAAGTGCACTGACCTCTGACCTCTGCCCTCTTTACCGCTGGTTGCTTAGAACATTCAGTGTCATGGAGGTTAGGACTGCAACTATTATTTCCTTTATCATTTTTTTCTTTCAATAATTTCACTGATTAAACAACTGTTTAGTCGTCTAAGGTTTAATTTAAAATTTCATCAAGATTTAGGATAAAAATTCTAATCATCTCTAAATTTTTTGGCTCATATTTTTTTTAAGTCTTCAAAATTTTTTGCTTTCCAGCACTCTAAAATCTGAAGTTATTAAATTTAATGTCACATTAGACAAAGTCAAGAGCAAAAGTGCTGGCTAATTTTCTGCCCTATGAAATAAATTATTTATTGACTAATTGATTTGGCTCTAATGGAGTTGAGGCTATTCTACCCTCTGTCCATAAGCTTATGCTGCTCTGGATAATTAAAACATTAACATTAACCAGCAACTACAAAGAAAATGTAGTATGTATGTTCCATATGATATTTTTTAATTTAAAGTAAAATGATAACTCTCAAACCCTGTAATTATACTGTAAATGGATAAGAGCAGAGTCAAACCTTTTTAGAAAATTTGGGATTATCCTCCATGAATCTTCTCTCCTTTGGCTGGAAGGTTCTTAAACTTGCTCTGATCTGATGAAAGAAAAGATCACAAGGTCATGTGAAACTCAGAATCAGGCTCATCTTTCACAGCCATCATGCACTCATGTCCTCTTTTACTCACAGGGTTAAAAATAACTTCCAGCTCCAGAGTGATGCTCCCCTTCGACAGCCCACCTAAGTCCTCTTTCTTCAGCGGGAAGGCGATCTGTTGTCCCCTGCGGATCTGTGGGACAGAAAGGGCATCAGGTGCTGAACTCGGCCATGAACCTGACCATCAGTCATGCTGGATTACATCTTAGCAAGTCTTCAACCCACTCGAGTGTTATCGCCCTCTTCACTTTAATTTAGACACAGAGTGTAAATAGATGAGCCTATTGCCTGCATGATGGACTCTTAGTGAGGAAGTGTGTACCGAGAGCAGGGGAATGGCAACTTTTCCCAGGAAGTCTGGCGCCTTGTCTCCATCCTCATCAAAGATAGTCACAATCAGAACATCATGAATGTCTTTGACAGGGCTGCAGAGACAAACAAGGAGGTGAGATACTCCCCAAAATACAGCCCACATGCATTTCTGTATGTCCCAAATTGTTTTGATAATATAATGTAGAATGAGCGAAAGAAGAAGAGAGTCAAACTGACATAGTGAAGACTTTGTTCCACTCAGGGTAGAGGCTTTTGTAGATAGTGTGTGTCTGCAGTCTGTCGTTCCCCAGTTCCAACACACAGAATGGGTCACTCTTGCCTGCAGAACACAAAAAAACCCTCAAAACACTTTCATACAGGGGTCCCTCTGTGCAGTTTGAACAAAGAGGGAGCTTTAATCCAAATGTGCGATGTACCATTTAAATCAGCAGCCAGCAGATCTGTGGCCTTGATAACTTTGACTTGAAGGAAACCAACATCATGGAGGCTTTTCATGGACCTTTTCAAACTCTGTGGAGAAAGTAAGCAGAGAGGATACATAAGGATTTAGTTACGATTTAATTGGAAAACACTTAGAGAGCACCTGACTCCATTATGACAGCCTGGATCTTTGCTTTGTTTTTTAAATAATCGTTTTTAGTAATAACTAATACTATTTTTTTTCAGAGGGCTCTGGATCTTTACCATGGCACAATGACTACAACAGGATAAATTATCAATAGTTTCTTTTTATTCAAGTCCAGTCTTGAGAGATGCTGACCAAAGTGTTCAAACACAAAAAAATTCTGAGATCCATATTAAAATATTCGCTCCAGAAATGAATCATGTATTCCATTGCCCTGCTTCAGAATAGATTTCATATTATTTACACATCTGATTCACAATATAAATATGATGATATTTCTATTATTTATAAATGTGAAGAAAAGCTGATAGGTCATCCAAATGTTTTGTACTAAAAGTAACTAAACTTAACACAGCATGCACATTGAACCTGTGCTAATCTTCACTGAAACAGGTTCATGGAAGCAGTGACGTGATTGAAGAGTCTGCCACCAGTGCACAGTACTTTTACAAGCTACATTATGTTGTTGGAAAGAAAACAGACAAGACTAGACAAGAAATTACTTCTACACACTTCTCTTGTCTTGCAAGTCTTGATCAAAACCAGCAAAAACTACTGACTCTCACATCTCATATATTCTCCAATAGTTACTGCTTGCAACTGCAAGTTTTTGCATTTTTTAGCTTTTCCAGAACAAAAAGCAATCAGGAGCTGCAAGACAGGTGCAATGCAAAACCATATAACACATAAAATTAACCCATATTAACATATGGGTGATTTTTAGTTAAACTTCCAATATGTGACTTTTCCAGTTTAAAAATGTCCAAAATGACCTTATTACTGTTGTATCTTGTGTTAAGTTGTGTACCTACATTATCCCACATGTTCAAACTCAAAGAAATCTGTAATTTTTTCAAGGTAACTAATTTCCAGGGTAACGTCATTCAAAGAGTGAGGGAGTCAGTCAGATAGATTTTCCTCTGCAATTGTGATTGTTTATTAATAAAATAAACAAATCCCATGATCCCATGCTACTTAATGACGTGATCAAACTACGTCTTTTGATCTCACTGCTCTAACAGAGAGGTCTTTAGCAGCAGAATTTATACACTGCACTAAAACACACATTGCACTCTAGGTTACTGACACTTGAACCAGAAGTAATGCAACCTCTCAGTAAACATAATATACTGGATATACATTATTGCAGATACTGACATAGTTCTCCATCCGGTTCTGTCGTTCATGAAGTTCATCCAGCGGTGCGGCACAGAGGTCAGAGATGGAGACGCCGCTGCATGTGTTTATTGTGAGCAGGAAGACCAGGCGTCCTCTTCCATGGTCCAGGGTGTGTGTGTACAGCTGCCTCTGATTGAAAGGGACTCTGGACAGGTCAACATCACACCTGTGCAACAAAAAACACACATAAATCAATTATTGACATGAACTGTTACTGTATGTATTCACAGATACAAACAACCACCTTCTCAAAATTAACAACATAGCTGTGCATATTTAATCTATAATGCATGTTTGTTTACATACTTTAAATTTGTTATTACTGTATAATAACATGGAAGATGCAAAAACTGACTGTTCACTTCATAAACACACCACTCACTGGGCTGATATTAGTCTTTGCTCTCAAAGCATCACCTTAAATTTCAAGGCTAAAATGTCAAATTTCTTCTTAAAATGTTTTTTTTTTTCTTTTTATTCACAGGGTTCAGATGTTTTGTGGCAGGAGGAATCAAATCAACTGCTTTGAGACTGTTTCCACACTGGCTTTGAAGGGCAGGTAAACATACAAACACATGGGTTCTGAATGCAGACTCACGTTCCCAAACACTCCTCAGTCCTCCGTCCTTCCTTGGAGAACAGCTCCACCTCCAGGATGTTTGGACCTTCCAGGTACTGGTTCAGAGTGAACCTCTCTCTCCACTGAGGTTTGGACACTTTGCAGTGATTCTGAATCAAAAATGTGGTGAGGACAAAAATCAAAAAAACTTTTTAAAAAATTCATGTGCATGTACATAGGATGCTGAGGACAAATTCAAATACAGATGACGGAGTCAGAAAATAATTATATCCTATTTTTTTGTTTTTTGTTTTTTGTTAGTTAAAAATAATGACCTTTTTCTACATGCTGTAACAGTCAGCTTCATTATCATGTCAGTCATATGTAAGACAACACTGACTTTTATAACAAATCTGTAGTCATGATGAACCCCAACAACTTATACTAAGGAATTTACCCAGTTGCAGTATGTCCAGACTTTTTTACTAAATGAGTTTTTGAGTTTTTCAATAGACAGGTGTGTGAATGTTTTTTGCCCTAAGCTGCTTCAGAAATAAGCATCAGAAATTCCCATCACACATAAAGGCATAAAAAGTAACTACTGTCGCTTTGAACCTGCATATTAGAGAAGAAAAAGAAAAGGAGCAACGCTGCTCATTAGATTGCAGCTTTGATGTGTAATGGATGATGTTGCAGAAGAGCAAGTTAATCGTCAATGACAGCAGCCAGCAGCACAAGAAAGTGAGCGTCACTGCTCGACATCATCCGGCTGCCAGGAGGAGAAATGATTAGAGCTCAGGCATTTCATGGCACACACCAGAAATCCACTTTATCTTATTCCATTTCACTTCCCAGAACCTCTCTTTCACACGATCGATGGTCACATCAGAGATGAAAAGGGCATTGAGGCCTAACATTCCGGAAAGATTCTTGTACTGCTCTAATCATTAGCAGTCACTCTGGACACAGTCACAGTTAGGGTAAATGTCAAGGTAAAATAAATACATAATCTATACAGATCTGCTGCATAAAATATATTCAATTGCATAAAGACAATCTTAAGGTCAACAGACAATAATACTTATTAACACATTAATAAGGGGGTTGAAATGACCATGGACCTTTATCTGTGGGTGGAGCAGTCCTTTCAGGAAGCACGGCCGCATGAAAGACAGTGCCACCAATTGGTGAGATAAAGAAATATTAGGTTAAATTAGATTAATCCTTTTTTACATATTTTTTTCCATCTTTCAAGTTTTAACATGCTCAACATGTTGAAATAATCTTATAATAAAAATATATGTGTGAGCATAAGTATTCAACAAGGTAAGTTTATGTAATTTAAAAGACTGACTTGTTATTCAGAGACAAACTTTTAATGCTGCTTGGAAACATAAAGATAACTATAGTCAATGGTATCCTTATAATATGACCTGTTTAATTTATAGAAATGGATATAAGAATATTTCATGGGTGTAAGACACATGGGTGTGTGTGTGTGTGTGTGTGTGTTTGTGTGCATGTAGTTGATGATTTAGTTGATGAAAGTGAAAATGTAGCAGAGGTTGATGTCATATGCCCACTCCAATGGAGAACATCCAGCAGTCTATATTTAAATGCTTACCACAATACTTCACACACAGTCCCAACCATCTACACACACACACACACACACACACACACACACACACACACACACACACACCCATGTGTCTTACACCCATGAATTATTCTTATATCCATTTCTATAAAATAAACAAACAATCAGTCATTTAAATACTGGTTTAAATATTGATAGATATAATAATAATATGTAAACATATATATTTACACATATAAATGGAATTAATAGTAGTTTGGTTGTTTGATTGTTGGGTGTTAAGACCTTGTAGTTTGTAGCTAGAATGGGTCAAAACTGTTGCTGGTTTATGTTCATCCAATAAGTATTTTATGCATATTATTGTTTTAATTTCAATTATCATATATAATAACGTGAACTCAGCGAGAAGTGGGGCACTTTTAAGGATATACTGTATTTTCATCATTAACATTTTTAGGAAAAATGAAATCTATCACTGTATTCACAAGTATGAATCCAGGGAACAAATTCCATTTACAAAACATGTTGTTGTCACTCATTTTACAGAGGAATGAAAGAGGGCTTCATCTCATGGTGCAATGACAATCACCTGAAGCTTAATACAAGCAAAAACCTACCTACCCAGTGGATTATAATATTTTACATATGGATACTGTTGCAAAGAAGCTACAAATTCCAAAACATAGATGCTTCACAAGCATTTCAAAATTTCGTCAGAATTTTTGATTAATTCTTGAATTATGGCCACAAGTGAGATCTGAAAGGTTTCAGTCACCTTGAACTTTCTCACTAGCTTAAGAGCATAAGAATGTCTGGTTTCAAAGAAAAATTTCCATTATTTTGCAAAATACACTTGTCAAGGAGAGGAGAAATGTCATGAAAAGAGTGGAAAAGGAAAATGAGTTTGGAGATACATGAAAGTAGTTAAAGTTAAAGAAGTGTTTGAGATTGGAGGAGAGGAAAAGAGAAGGAGCAGAGAAACGGGAGTGTGAGGGGGAGAAAAGCTAAGAAAAGGCTTTGAGGGGGGTTGAGGAACTGAGAGTTATAAGGATAACAAAGACGATTCAAGAGGAGGAGGAGGAGGAGGAGGGGATGAAAAGCATTAGTCCCCAATCCAGTACCTTGCTTCTGTATCTCTGCTCTCCCAGTTTGAAGCGAACAAAGAACTGCCCTCCCTGAGTGTCCAGCGGCAGCTCCTGACCCTCGACCAGAGTCACTGACACAACAGAGGTCCACAGCTGACTCTTCCTCAGTGTCTCTGACAGGCGAAAGCTCTGAGAAGAGCCTCCTGCCTGCACAGGAGGGATTTGAAACAAAGGAGAAAAGGAGAAAGGGAGGGAGAAAAAAGAGAAATTCCAAGTAGAATTGAAACCATGCAGGTATTATTCACACATCTAATACATCCATTAAAACCAAATTAAATTTTTCTTACTTATTTACTAATAATACCTCTTTCCTGAAAACACACTGCATCAAGCAGATTGGGGAAAGAAAGTAAATATTATGCAAATCAGTCCTATGAACAAGAAGCGAGGGGTCTAAACTGAAAATTTTTATCTATATAAAGCTTAGATTAGACAGCAGCAGGCTAAAAATCAATGCTTTGGACTTACAACAAACATCCAAAGATGCATTATCTTTTTTCCAGTGAACATAGAATTAAACTGTTCATTTCATTCAATTGAGAGATTAGATAAAGCCAACAGTAGTTATAATTCACAGCAAGGTTTCCTTCCATATATATAATGGGGAGCCATATTCTAAGATAATTAGCTGAGCTTACATGAACACGCAGCACTGTAGGGAGACACATTCAACCAAGATTCAATTAAAGCAGATCAAGCTGACACTGATGTCCTGTCTGAATGTGTTCTTCCACATATGCAGACAGTCAAGTTTCAATTACCACACTGATCTGACTGCACTTGGTTCAGTACAGTAACTATGTGAAGCACTGAGGAATATGCACTCAGTGGCCATTTTACCAAGCACTACTGTGAGCAATGAAAACAACTGATACACACAGAACCATGCAGCAGCAACTCAATCTATAAACATGCAGACACGGTCAAAGGTTTTTGACTAATTCTTGGAAAGAGCAAAGATGCCAGATGTGGTGGTTCAAGCAGAAAGAGCTGCCCCACTCAAACTCACAGATCCATGCACTGCAGAGGACAAACTGCACAGAAAGTGACATGACAAGCAAAAAAACTCATGCATTTAGTAGGTGATGTGCAGTTGAAAACGCTTCGACAGTCAAAAATCAGAACACACTGACCAGACTGTTTTAATAGAAATGCTGACAATATTCTAGGGTTGGACTATATTAATCAATCAGTATTATTATATGTGACTAAATGTCAATTTTATGAACCTGCCAGAATGTACAGTAAATACAATGGGTCAAACATTTTAAAAGTATAAAATATTACAATATTTTATTCCATCTGTGTCACCCAGCACTACAATAATCTCTTAGTTGTCTTCCTTTTTTTTTGTTTCTGTCAACCAATTTCATTAAAAAAACAAAACAAACAGTAAGTTCATCCGTTTTTCAATATGCTTCAAATTCTGGACCCTGTTTGTGGCCCATCAGTTACCACTGACAACGTACATTTTTAATGAAAGGATCGCAAAAATAGTTTCCCTTTATATAAATACATATATATACTGTATATTTTAATTTGTCTTTTATAAATAAAGTTAAATTTTTATTGCAATAAAACACAGTGTTTGTTATTGCACTTGTTAAATTTAACTCTAGCGACTCCTATTTGGTCTGGTATGACTGGTTAGCTCACAATCATTCATGTTAGCAAACTCGAAACTGATATTAGTATTTTTATAACAATCCCACATAATGCTGCTTTTTCAAAATAAATTTATACTTCGTCACCCTTTATAGATTGAAATAATTAACCTATTTGTGTCAGCAGGCTGCTGTATGTGAGATCAGTTCCAGTTAAACTACAGTGCCAATGTTCATTGTGTTTAAAGCTTTTAGACAAGAATGGTGCTTTGGATGACAACTAAGGCTCTGCGTTGGTTTTACATTGCTGGTTTGGTTTGTTCATTGGATTTATTAACAATAAGTTTGTTGAATTTGTTTAGAGAGGCTGCATAAAATGCAGCTAATCTGAGCATTGTAATACACTATCACTAACTCATTAGTTTAGACATGAGTGGTAACTCTATATTTCTCTTTCACTATTCATTTTTTTATTCATATAGTTGTTATCCCTGACGTAAGTCTTGTATAATCTTTTTTTTTTATAGCTGGCAGATGTTAGTAGAATGCTAAACAAAATATACAGATTATTTAATGTCTGTCCAGTGCGTTCCGTCTGTCATGCCTTACCCTAATACTTCGTTTTCGTTTTTGGGGCCACCGCTGCCAACAGGAGCATGCATGTTAGGTGCAAACAGAATGACACTGTGGTTAGTAGAACACAGACAAAACCATGAATAAATTAAAAAAAAAAACATCATTGGGTAATTAACGCAATACATCATAAGTATCTTTCCTGCTGGGTTACATGCAGTGAATATACAGTATATAGAGCTTGTCATACATGGCCTCTTTTACTGTCTCCGTCTCTACGTGACACACTCATGTCCACGAGCACGACCCCCATGTCCTCCTCCAGGCTGTTTGGATCATCCAAAGGCAAAGACAGCTCATTGACTCTGGAAAGAAAAAATAAATTCAAGCTTTAATTAAAGAATTAAACAGGTCAGTTGTGTGTGATGGAGGCGACATATGTATTCTGTTCTATTGTTACTAGCAGGATAGGAGAGAAAAAAATCATTATTGATAAATAAAACAGTTTTTTCATATGTATTTATTAAAATGAGCTTTTTACTAATATATAGTTTGTCCACCAGGGGGCACTGAGAGTTTCTTTTCCAACCACAAACTGTCCCACTCAGTACACATCATGGTCTCAATATAGACTTGTTACACTGTTTTAAGATATTTCAAGTGATCAAATAACAATATCCGTATAAACCTCAGAAATCCAGTTTGAGTTAGTAAGCTGCACATGAACAGTGCAAATTCTAACAACTTTCAGAGAGTACTTCACTTACTTGTCAATCTCCAGATCACTCAGAGTGACACTGGCAGAGCCCATGAAGTCATCTGTTGTCAGATCACGGTCATAAACCTGTGTAATGTCAAACATCAGCAGACTGTTAATGCAGAGGACATAAAGGACACAGCTATTGTCACAGTGAGTGGCTGGCAGAAACTGGCCAGCTTTGAATTTTGATGAGAATCTTATAACACAATTCTTCATAACTCATTTAATTCATTGATGAAACACTCTGAAGTTTGCAGCTTGGAGCGTTTAGTGAAAAGGAAAAAAAAAAAGCTGATTTGATGTAAAGTGTTGTGCTTGCTAAATTCTCAGTGGGAGAGTTGTTGAGTAAAACGTTTAACTCATGAATGGATGAATGGATTTCTCTCATACAGCTGCAAATTAGGCTGCATGACTCTATGGCTGCACCACTTCAAGTGCAATCAGGGTAATTCCCCCAAAGCGCTGTGCACTGCAGCAGCAAAAACACACTGAGCTTTACTGCATGAAGAGGCTCTGACTGACCATACAACAATCTAACACTTAGCATTTGTGCTGCAGTGCATTTCTGCTGTCTAACACTCTCCCATGGCAACACAATGACCCAGTGAATATTGCGCTGACTGCTTAAAGAGTGACACTAAGTTACCTTTATATGGAGTTTCTGGTTCAGATCTTTCACAGGGAGGGAGAAGGTCTCATTCCAGGTGGGGTTAAGGTCTTTATAAACCACTTTGCTTTTGTAGAATGTTTTTCCGTCCAGTTTGAATTTCACATAAGGGTCACTGGTACCTGAAAATGATAAACAGGATAACTAACTACAGTTCGGATTTGAGTTACCGTTCTTTTGCTTATGTTTCCTAATGTGGAACTTCTGGAGGGAAACAGTCCACATAGTAACACACATATTTTTATGGAGATAGTTTTGGGCTGCTGGTTATTAAAGATTAATTAACAGACTACAATGCAGTCGTTAATTAAGCTTGAAAGGTAAGTGTAAGAATCAATTAAACCAAAAGTGATAGCCAACAATTTTTTGAAAGTTATGTTACAGTCAACCTTCTTCCCTCTAAGCTGTGAAAGGACATTGCTTGAACTTTCATAGTTTCGTAATTCAAAACTGAGGGCATCACTCTTCCTCTTTTCACTCATCTTTCATCATTAAAAAGCAGGCTTGAATTGTTATTGTGATTGACTGTCACAAATTAAATGACCCGGCCTCTAAGTTTTAAATCAGGTTTCCTCAGAGCACATTCACTCTCCTTTTCTTTACTTCTAGTCAAACACACTGGTTTCCAGTAAGACCTCAAAGTGTCATCTCTCATGTGTAGCTTGTCATCTCTCATGTGTTGCTATGGAGGATGTGGGTTTTTTTCCCACTCAACTGATGGGACCACAACTTCCTGAATTAACAGCCGATAAGATTTCAGTTTCCGCTGTGAAAAGTGAGGGCAGCTCATGACTTTGTGTGTGTGTGTGTTTACCTGTGTTTTTTTTCTCATGACATGTGTGTCACAGTCAATTTTTATTATTAGCTTGGACTGCTTTTAACTTTTTTTCCATTAGCTTTTACTTTTGTCACTGCTCTGTCAAACTGTTCACCATCTAAGGCACAAGAAGTACGATCTGTGACTTCTCCCTATTCTGTCAGTTGACCAGCTGAGGGCAGCAGGTTATCCAAAGTTTGGACCATCAGCTTATACTCCACTGTATCCAAGTCCTGCAAGAACAAGCCTGACTCTGTATGGGTTCAAAGTTACACTATAAGCATTAAATAACACATTTTCAAAATTACTACCAACAAGTGCTGTCCATCAGAAAACAGCTGACAGTGTGTGATATGCAAGCAGTTTACACAATCTGATCAAACAGAAAAAGTAAAAGCCTTTTTATGTCGTGCTTATAAAAAGACCATAAATGCTAAACAATAAAGCAGTGAAACCAAATCCTCCTGTCCCTTGGTCCACCCCTTCTCTCTCTGCATTGTCTTTACCCATAGCCTGCTTGTGTAAATACTGACAAGAGAAAAAAAATGTACGAGCTCAGAGTGAAAGGCCATGCAATGAATACTGGGTGTGGCTCAGACAGGTTCTAATACGCTGTGAGGAATCCAGTCCCGGCTGTTATGGGAGCTTTACTGCTAACCTGCCTTTGGTGTCCCTGGAATGACTAACACAGCACCTAATCAAATACACTCCTAGCCATCGTTAACAAACCAAGGCTAAACACACAAACTGAGGCCAATGCCATCAAGAACACCAACGGCAGAGGACAAGGCTTTTCTGGTAGTTTCAAAATTAAGGACACTTGCCTGGGCAAAAATAATCCTGGAAGTGGGACAAATTTAGGAAACTAAATGGAGATAATGAAAGTTAGGGTCTGATAAAACTTTGGTGTTAAGTGTTTAGCTGTGTCGAAAGTGATACAAGGTACAAAGAGTTAGAAACAAGAATAAGCAAAACAAAATTAAGCACAAGTTGTGACATGAGCTTGAAAGCTTAACTGGAAGAATAGAGGAAAAACCGTTATAACACTTCCTCTCTGTGGCGGACATGCACATGTGCGTGTTGAATGATGACATAGGTGACAAACTGTTAAGCCATGTGTCAGAAGTAACAGTAATATAAGAATAAGAACTACATGACAACGTAGCACACAGTGTATTCTACAGTGAAAAAGGGCCTACAGAGGACAGAGTGTCCACTGTAATTGTTAGATCCTACAAGCCAAGGAATGTAGCACTGAACGTGGTGTATTCATTACTAGCTACAGAATTCATTAAACATCCAGGCAGAGAAATCACACTGGACTGAAGAAGCTGAGCAATTAGCAGAAAAGAACTAGAATTTCTCCCCAAACGTGTTTTCATAGATGTAACACAGTAAGGTGCTGTGACAACTATCACTCCACAGCTGTGTGACCTCATGTGAAAATATTATTAGCTTCATTATTTACCCTGTTCCTTTGTTCTGACCACCGAAGTATCATTTCACCTAGTGTCTGCTGTAGTTTCAGTTGATTTAGTGTCATTAGCATAGCTTATAGAACATGTGAGAACATGTGTCAGTCCTTTAACATTTTACCTGCTAACTAAACTAAGTTGGCTCATCACAGAAAAATCTGCTGTATACATTCATTTGTTCATATGTGAAATAAAATGTGTCCTTTCTTTCATAATCCTGTTGTCATGTAGTATGCAGTGTGTGTGTTTGTGTGCTGGCAGTGGTCAGGTGGTCTCTTACCACAGCGGTCCCTGATGACCAGATTGCGGCCTTCCTTCAGGTTGATGGTGAGCAGGAAGGACCTGGAGGGAAATCTAGTGTTGTCCGACACACTCGGAGTTTCGTTTCCCATTTCCCACTGGAAACACACACACATACTAATACATTACTATTATCAGTTTCACAACTTAATATTCAAAAGCCATACTTTGGATACCCCACTATAGGTGTATAATAATATATTGTTTCCATTAAAACATTTTTATTTACACAAAGAGATCTAATTCTCAAATTTTGATGAAACTTTTGACTTTAAGCAGCAAGTATCTGATAAAAAAACACATAGAATTTAGAATCTGGCTGGACATTTGATGCCATCCTTTTGTACCAGACAGCTTTCAGTAATTAATGATACAGACACAATGTTAACTCAGTACTGAAAATGAATTTATATATTATCATAATTTAAAGCCACATTGAAAAAACAAACAAACAAACAAAAGCTCAAATTTTAATTTATTTCTCTCACATTCCTAAATTTTACATAGTGAAGTAGCGTGGGATCATGGGATTTGCTTATTTCATTGTTAGACAGCCAGATGAAAATCTATTTGACTGACTCAGGCAGAAATGTTCACAGATGAGGTCACATATGTATATAGGCAGGTAGGTATTGAGGCACTGTATAGTTTTGTTGACTCAGACAGAAACTGGCGGCAAAATAAAATGCAACATTTTCTTCAAAGAAAAAATTCAGTTTTTAAAAAAAAAAAAAAAACTGCCTTTTTTAAATACCTCTGACACATGATGTGTATGATAAAGAATGATGTATAAGTATCGGAATTGTTTTACTTCATAGTGTCATTATCAGCCCCATAAATTTAGTGTCTGTAAAGTTCTATATAAAGCACACCCTGTGGAAGGCTGCCGTGCTGCTTTATGCTCTGTATGTTTCCTGTCCATGCAAAGGATTATACAATCTCTACTAAGCCTCTCCATCAGACCAGGCATCTTTCAAAGAATAAACCCTGGTAGCCTGGAATCACCCTGCTCAGTGTCCCAGCGGCCACAAAAGCCAGAGTGGCACAAACTGAACGCTAAAGCAAATACTACCTACTGTACCATCATGTCCTGAACACAAAACAATAATCTGGAATTAAACTTTGACACAAGTGTGTGTCAGCCAAAGCACAATGCTGCTGTCTGCATCACAACCACTTGACAGTCTACTGCAGAGTCCTTCTCACCACAGAGATAAAACTGTCTGTACTCACCTCCTCAACATGGTGTTATTGTGTGTGAAAAATAGAAGACAACAAAGTAAACAATATTCAAATGAAATCAGTTCAACCACACTGACTCTCTATAAAAAAATAACATATTATTCAATTGAATAGTAGCACTTACATTGTGGTTTTCCCCTTCTTTCAACACAGGACCGTTGAACTCGTGGTTATCATACTGTGAAAACAAGAGTAAAAGCAGTTAAAAAATAAACACTATCAAATGATTAATAAAGAGGAAGGCCCATCATAATGAAAGAGGAACGTTTCAGTGTGCCTAAAGGTTCAGAGCCTGATCTCTCTGTGGCATTTCTAACACCAGCACAAATCCTCCCAGCATTTATTAAAAATTCCTGTATCCCGGGGACTGAACAGCATTAAACCACAAAATATAATACTGGATAAAAGTGAAACTGCTCTCTTTTTGCCCTTTTGTTCTGTTTAAAGTATCTACAAGTCTGTTTCTTTACATTCGAGTGGCTTTTAGACCATGTCAGACTAAGCACTGTGAAATACATTTTACACTGTTACAGGTTTTTCAACCTAATATATATAATATACACACCCTCAGTACTTGGAACCATAATATGAATCAGTGCATGTCTTTTGTTGTCAAAACAATATGCATTTGCAAAAAGTCAGTGTTTCGGGAACAAAGCAAGAATGCTGTATATCTGGTTTATTGTGTGGTGCATGTTGTTTTCAAGTTCTCTGATGTAGTTTTGCTAAATTACAAAAGGACAGAGAGACTGTGGCCGGATTAACCTGCTTCAGAGCCTCAGGGGGAAAAAAAATGAACTGCTGTGCCCCCATTTACCCCCCTTGTTCTATTGTGTACAGCAAGTCAAATCAAGTCAAGTCCATTTTTATGTGACCTGACTTTTCAACAATATACCTGGGTTGTCGAAACTGTTTTTAGACTAAATAATGATTTTGAGTGTAGAGCCATGCTTGGGGATGTAGGATGTAAGACTAGACAAAGGCAGATGCTGAAATGTTTCCCTATTAAGTGATGACTATTGAGTTAGCTTTTCTTGATTAAAAAATGCAAAGAAGAAAAGATTCTATGTCGACATACAGAGCTTGCTATAAGAAAATACCATGTCAGAGAGACACACCATCAAGGGTGTGGTACACATAGTCTCTTATTAGCTGTCACTGTTCAGCAACACCTTTGCTTCAGACATTTTTATAAGTGAAGAACCAATGTGACTCTCTAATGTCATTCAGCCGCTGACCACATCTCATGGCAACCCCCCCACACATTTGAACCAGACAAAAAAATATAAATGGAAAAAAAATGTTGTAAAAAAGTGATCCGACGATCAAAATGATTTTCACACCCTCAAAATCACTTTTCGCTCACAGACGACTTGTTGATTTAACAAAGTGAGGGGAGCCCTGAGAAGAACTGTACGGTGAAGACACATGACAACTCAGCATCAGCAAATTTTATCCAACGATCACTCTGACTGCAGCGGAGCGATATGTAATGCAGGTGGAGATGACACGGTACAATTGCTTTCCTTTGTTCATGGATTAACCATTGAAGAAGGTATTTACTGAACTATGTGCTTAAAAATAGCAAACAGGATTTTAATATGACACAACTATGAATTCATACGTCTCCGGGGCTGGTTGTGTGTAAGGAAAGGCAGCATTAGATCATAAAGGTATACATGTGTTCATAATCCTGACTGTAACTTTGGCAATCAAGTAGGTTCACGTGTCCAGTTTTGCAAATTTAGTTTAATGATTTGAAAATATAGAAGAGTAATTATATTTCATGACATTTGAAATATATTCAAATGACTAAAAATGCTAAATTATTCACAGAAAAGGCTATATTAGCTCAATTAAAACTTTGAGAAAGTTAACTTCAAACTCAAATGCATAAAAAATACACAAGCCTGCCCTTGATTTAAATTTTGAATCTATTTCTTATTTTGTCTCTGATGATGTGACGTTATGTTCTTTGTACAGTTTAGTCCTGTGGTAATGTGTGCCTGTGTTGGTTTTTATTTCTGCCATACTCGGGTCTCCCTTGAACTACAAAACCTTGATCTCAGTGAGATACCTGATTCAATGGGATGTATAAAGGTTACCTTGGTATCCGTCTATTAAGGAGGCATTAGCACTGTAACTTGTGAACAGAATCCAGAAAATACATTTGAGGGAATAAATATCAAAGAATTCTCCATTGTCAAACCAATTAATATAGATTTTTAAAGAGTTGTAATTACTGTCCAATGATTCCAGGATTAAATTGGAGACATCTGAAAAATTTTGAAAGCTTCTAAATTCAGCAAGGGGAGTTTAAGAATAGGGAGCTAAAATTGATAGGTATCTACATGACACCGGGTGTGGTCTGTTATCAGGAAGCAAAACAACCAGCCAGATACCCACTTCACAAGACTGCAAGGGCTCTCAGCACAGTACCTATACATAATTAATCTATTTTTATAATTTGAGTCACAATTAACGTTTCAAATATAAAAAGTATTACTTGAATGGAGTCATGGTTTGTGATGTTAAATAGACCAGGTCAACACTTTTCTTGACAACACTGGCCTTCATGCTACCTCCATCTCAAGGGCTCACCCTCAGAGGTAAACAAAGACATGCAGGCAGCACTGCAGGAGGGTGCCTGCTCTTACAGCCAGGTGTAGAAGAGTGCTGCTGAATTTAAATGTGGCAAAGAAAGAAAACTGCAGGAACGATAATGTTGTCAATTTTCTTAGACAATGCCGAATGGCAATTTTGAGTTAGCCAAAATAGATATACCACAAAAGTTGTTATCCTCAAATTTTCTGCATAATAACTCATGGAATTTAACTGCACATGAATGTAACAGAGCTGTGTATCTCTTCTCCTTCTGTCTTAAGCCACAACCTTATCTATTGTAAAATACTTGACATGCAAGAGATACTTTCAGACGGATCCTGTTTTTGAGAGTGTGTAAAAGAATTCACAACACAAAACCATTATGACTGACGGGACAACATCATTTAATCAGAGCTAAATTAATAGCTGTACAAAACTAAAATATCTTATTGAGATGTTGTCTTACCTTTCACAGTACAGGAAAAGATCAGCTCTCTATGACTAAAGTGTACCAAGTGAATGTAAGTGCCAGTCTACATCCTGGTCACTATTTGAAGTGTGATATTCTTGAACACATGTGAGTCATTAACCTAAATCTCATGCTTTGGCAGCATCAGAACACTAACAGGCAGAGTTTGCTAAGTTCTGCTGTAGAATATTGATTTTGGAAGGACCTTCAATTTCAGCTCCATCCAGCTCCTCCCTGTTATACTTTGTATGCGCTGAGTAAATACACCTGACAATCTGCATCTGCCAATGCACAATAAACCAGTCCATACTTTAGAAGTATATTATCTGTTTACCTGTGGATTACTGACACAATAAAATTCAAGTTATTTTCCCAGCATGCTCTATGTTACTGATTCTATGACAATCAGTAAATCAGTCATGGATATTCAAACTAAAGTAAGAAGCAATATTTGGAAACAAATAAATAAAAAATAAGACTTAAGACTTTTACAATACATAAGGAGTTCTGCTTGTGTTTAGAAGTCTGATCTGTTCTTTTTTGCACTGATTCAACAGGTGCAGTGTCCGTACCTGTGAATTGTCCTGGGACACCTCCACAGAGGGAAGGTCTGGGCTGTAGACGGTCATCATTTCGGGCAGAGCCAGCTCCTCGGGCTCCATGCCCTGGGCACGTCTGTAGTTTGTCTCAGAGAAGCTCCTCTCCTCTTCACAGAGACTACTGAATGACTCCTGCGAGGAAGCCCAGCCTGTGCTGTCTACAGGCACGCTTAGTCTATGTTCACTCCTCCCATCTCCTCTATCAGCAGCTCCCATCTCCAGGCCACTCCCACCTCCTCCATGGCCTGCTCTGGCAGGCTTTACAAATGGTGAAGAGGGGCTGCTGTAACAGGGGGAGTTGTATTGTTGAATATGGGACACGTTAGAGATGTACTCATGCCTCATGTCCCTTATGTCAGGAACGGAGGAGCTCATTCGCTGGTCGATGCCGTGTTCAACCTGGATGAATGACTTGCTTGAGCTTGTCTTGCCTCGCCGGAGGTGTGGCATCACCTTCTGCCTAAGATGCCGCAGCATGCCCGGCTTCTTGGAGTCCATGATGGGTGGGAGGTTAGTCCGTGTCTAAGATCTGGACATCACTGACAGCTAGTAAAATAAAGGCAGAGACAGAGAGGAGTTAGTCACAGTCCACAGTTAGAAAATAAGCTGCAATTCAACAACGTCTTTGTGTCCAGATACAACTGACTTGGTAATTCACAGTCACTAAAATCTTTTGTTACTATTTAACTAACATAAATTCTTATCAACGTGTAAGAAAGTGCAATTCAGTCTTGTTTTTCACTAAAACTAAATACAATCATTGAAGGATTTCACCATAAATACCCCATTGAATCAAAGCCAACTATAGCAAGGGGGAGAACTGAATTGAAAGTGATTAAGGTGATTAAATCAATGGATGATTATTTGCTTTGCTCTGTTACTGTACATGCAAAGCTACAGCCATTGGCCGCTCAACATAGCTTATAATAAACACTATTACCAAGGAAATTACTGACCTTTGTCTGTCCGAACAAAATCTATGATCTGACTGGTTTTATACTGTTTGTTTAATCTATAGAAAAATTAAAGTGTAACAGCAGAGTTGGGAGGGTTCTTAGGTTTCTGTCATTGTGCCAACTCAAGAATAAGTGTTTTATCATTTCTATGAGTTAAACACTCACACACAAAAAAACGAGCATGTCCCTGTTTCCAGTCTTTATGTTAAGCAAAGCCAATACTGGCTGTGGCTTAATATTTATCACAGAAAAATGAGACTGATATCAATAGTCTCAACCAACTCGTTAAAAAAAGTGTATTTCGAAACACGTACAACCATTTCTAAGTCCTTTAATTCTTTAAAGTCATTCTTCAGATGTATGGTCATTACTCAATGTGTCACCACAAACACTCAGTGGTAACCGTTACTGTAATGTCAGCTCTCAGTTTATTGACACAAAATACATTGTTGTTTAACAATCATCACCAACAAGAGCTGAAATGACAAACATTTAAAGTTGTGCATTTTAAATATGGTTCTAACTGTAATGTCAAAAAACAATTTCATATAGACAGTATGATAATGTAACATTATCAGCCTTTTGATTAGAAACAAAGGTGCAAAGAAAAACTCGTTTGTCTTTTGGATGAGACATTCCTACCAACATTTCGGTTTATGTAAATTTGCTGGATAGGTACTTTAAACTCTAAATTTGAGGATTAGTGTTTGAATTTTAACTGTTAGCTGGCAAAAATTATATATATTGTCTCATAGTATGCCATAGAACAGACCATAATTTAGTTTATCTCAGTTTCCTATGTGTAGACTAACAGCTTTACTGCTCGTCTTATACACACTGGTCTTCATTCAATCACTGGCAGTCATTACTGCTCTCGTTGCACATATTCATAGCCTCATTAGTCTCATAGTCTCCTCAGTTAAATGTTTAGTTAGCGTTTTCTTGTGTCATGTTGTGTCATTGTATGTTCATAGTTTAGTAAAATATGTTTTGTGTCTAAAGTCGTGTTTCAGGGGACTTCAGTGTCTCTCTCTCACACTACAGTGTGTAATATCTTTTGCTTCAAGTTAAAGTTAATTCTAATGAAGTGAGAAGAAGTGAGAAGTGAGTTTGTACATTAAATACCCTGAGCCGATCAGCTAAAGTACAGTTACACAGTCTATAAGCTATGAAATTACATGGTGGAAAAATAAATAATAGTAACTTTATGATTATATTCATGCTATATTTTTACAATAAGAGCTTAATTTTCCTAACAATTAGTTAATGTATTTATTATTCCGACCTCTTGCAAAATCTCAAAAAATCAAATAGAATACTGAGCAAGGAACATGAAATGATGTCTTTTCTTCACAACCTAATCCACTCAAGACTGCAGAACATCAGTACCAAATGCCTGGACATTATTTACACCCTTCACACACGAGTCTGACTGCTTTTTTCATCCTGTTATATGCAACCTCAACATAGATAATTATATCAACTTGAAAGATGACATAAAAGATTATTTATTGTTGGGGTGCACAATATTGAATAGTGCTGATTGTTACAGATACAGGGAAGTTTAAATTAGTGGTCGAAAAAAACAGATTCCTTTTTAGTGATTTAACAAATGCAGCATCCAAACTGACAGTATGTGGTATATGCAATTTTAAAGATGGTATGCAATCTACCTCTAAATACAAAAGAGGAAATAGGAAGAGAGGATGCAGAACAAGCACAACACCTTACTGTTCTGCTAATAATATCATACAGCTGCACCTGGGTTCAGGCGCACACTGCAGGAAGAGAGCAGAACATGTCCTCACTGGTGTGGACATTTTTGACAGATTCAGAGAGAAATGGAAATTGAAATGTGCAATACATGTTTTGAATGTACCGAGAACAGAGAAAATGTTGCTTTTTATTTTGTTTGGTTTAAGCTTCTTGAGCACGAAAATCCACGATCTTTTCTTTCTATAGTTTTTTTATTAAACAGAAAAATTTTCTCCTAAAAATTCTTTTATTGTGCGTTCCTTATTTACTGTACATGTACTAAACATAAGCCAATGTGCAGACAAAAAAGTTGGCCAAACCGATGGAGATTTTGAATGAAATGACAAAACGAAAAATCATAACTCCACCATAACTCCCTGCAAAAGCGACTGTCTAAATGTGTTGTAATGTAGGATCAGTTCTCATGAAATACAATAAAATTCTAACAGGTACTCTGATCAGAAACTGCAGCATGAACATGAACAGGAAAATATGTGTATAATAATAATAATATGTGCACTGCTATTTTTGCCTCCACTTTCCATTATCAAAAACTTTCTCTTATACTATCAGAACTTTACGCACGGAGGTTAATTCGTGACCTCTATTTGTGAGTTTTATCTAAACTCATAAACTAAAGGTCAACGTCCCTACTACAACAATGGTTCCACAGCATCACACAACCTGTAAGGGTGTAGAGAAGGCCAGAAATATATGGCTGTATGCCGTAGTAGATCATTTTACTTGTTAATACTGGAATTCATAGTGTCAATTACACTATTGCTGCACATTATGCTCACTTGTAGACTCAAAAGCTAAATGCTCACTCTTTATTATGCAATGCATCACATGATTTAAGCTAAATTATTATGTCTACACAAGCTTGCATACTTTGGTAGGCGTGCTATTTCCTACCCCTGCTACCCCACCCAGAATTTAGTCCAGGGCCACAGTTAGTGATAAGTAGAAAAAACAAACAAGTTGAGTTAAATGCACAGTACTACTGTTATTTAATTAAAGAATGCAGTGAATAAAATGAATCCAACAATAAAGAAATGTACAAAATATGCCCCAAAATAAGCGTATACTTGAGTCTATAACTTTGACAGATTAAGTATTTTATAAACTGCTATGCACATCATAGTGTACAGATACTTTGTTCATCGTTGCCTAATGTGATCAGTAAAACATGGCTGACTGACTGAGGTCCAGCTTCACTTTTAGAAAGCAGTGGCTGCATAATAGCTTGTTTCTGTAACCCTGTGTGTGTGTGTGTGTGTCCGTGTGTGTCCGTGTGTGTCCGTGTGTGTGTACGTGGGAGTATATGTGTGTACTTGGCTGAGTCATATGTCATGCAATCACCATTTAACTACTGCAGAGTCATTCTTGCTCTGTAATACAACATCTCCTTTTCAAACAAAATGAACAAACCTTGGGTGGACTAAGCAGTCTGTACATAATGTGATGCATCGTTAATGCTTTAATCAGTAATCTGTCTGATAGATATATGCAATGCAAACAACAGAAGTATCAGCCCAAAACTGCAATTGCTGACAATTCCTATTTTGTGAAGCAATGGTCCCATAAACCTCTTACCACTTGCCTCAGACTTCGTACTGTGGTTAGCTGCAACTGATGACCGTGTGCAGTCTTATCAGCTGGTAAGAGGAAGTTGAGGAAGGCGGAGGGGAGGTGCCAGATCGAAATCAAGACAAGCACCAGTGTTTACAAAACAGATAATGACAGATGTTCAGGAGTGAAACTGAAAAAACAATTTGGTATCAAGAGACTAAGCATTTTAAAATAAAAAAATCTAAAGCCAGACTTGCAACATGAGAACAGGTAATCCCTGTTTTCACAGACATTTTTTTGTGAAATCGAATATCAGTATGAACAGTTACACTACAAGAAAACTGAAGTAGATTACCCAGCAATTACTTAGTCTACAACGGCTCAGCTGTGCACCTAGTTTGAAGAAAATGAGTAAACTCATGAATCAGATATGTGCAGCCTAGATTCAGAATTCTCTGGCCTGACCCAGATACAAGGATTAGATGGAGGATGGACGAAAGGGTGAGAGAGAGACAGCAGGCGGAGGAAGAGGATGATGGGCTCTGATAGATCTTGCAGTGCCTGACTGTGGATCAGTCTATTATTCAAGTGAAGATTATCTGAAAGGATTCAATTTATCCAATAAAAATTTGTCTTAATGTTCCTGTCTACTTGTTTTAATACGCCTTGTGATAAAATGGTAACAACATGTTGCAGCTCGCTTATTTCAAATGTTACATGCTGAACATCTATTCTATTCCTTACAAAACATTTAACTATTTATCTGTTTTTGATGATGTATGCTAAATGTGGAGTCATTTACATAAACTCATCAAATCAAATGTGTAACTCACCAGTCATCCACTGTAAAAACACACCTGATCTGTAGGTAGCTATAATACAGTATGAAGTGTGTGTTCAGACTGAAATTAGCAAATAATTGTATATTTTTTAAAGAATATGGTTGATATCACCGATTTCTCTCTCTCCTTCTGATCCCACAGGTGATGAGGGGTGGGAGTGGCAACTCAGTATGTTTCCTAATCATGCTGTATCTGCTGGACCACACCTTCCTATCCTGTCTATAGGACTTATTATGAATGATTCTTGTGAGTGAATCCATCCACACCACATTACTGAAGACGCTTCAATCTTCCCCTTTGCTGTGAACGTTCCTGAGTATGATCTTTCAGGTTACTGTTGTTTTTATCTTCAGCAGAAGCAGGAGGCTGCTGTCCACAAAATGTTCTAAAAACCCACCTGGATGCTAGCTGTCCAGCACTTAGCAACTGACCGACAAAGTTGGCATCTACCTTGTGAACACAGCGGAGCATTAAATAGCTCAGGAGCTACTGAGATATTTCTCTCAAGAGACAGTGGAGAACAAAACCAAACTATATCAGAAGTAGTTTGCATATAGGATTTACAGCCCTCAGGTAGAAAGAAATATGACAAATAAATGCTCATGTTACTGTGTGACTGTTATATGTAAAATAAGCAGCAGTTTGTCCACAAGTTAACCATATCATCTTTATACAGTTTTAATATATCAGAGTTGTTTTAAAGCTTGTTTTTATGCCCCAAAGTGGAAAAGAAAAAATAATAATTGCAGGTATAACATCAACCTGTCTCTCAACAAGGCTACAATCCAATATCTTTCAATAATTTGATAAAAGCAAAAATGATGTACTGTTGAATATTTCATTTGGTATTGACGAGGCTAAAGACAAACGATTTTCTAAAAGAAATTAAAAGTTTAGCTGAAGTCAGAGATCAAAAAGGTGTCTTAACAGACAGGAAAAGGAGACAAGGCCTGCAATTATTTATTCTAAAGTACACAGAGCACTTTAACATTAAAAACTTCTGACCTCATTGTTCCAAGTTGTTCAAATATATGTTTTTATTGAAACTAAATTCTTAAAAGAGTTACATGATTACTGAGACCTGGCCGTCCAGAGCAAGAGATCTGGAGGGAACACGGTCTTCCATCTGAAGGCAGAAACCTGAGATGTGTTTAATGAATCATTATATTGGTTCTGGTCCCAGTGGACAAACCAGTTCACCTGCATGTTTACAAAGCTAACAAGCTATGGTGTTATGGTATTTTGTTACGTAGACTTACGTAAGAGCATCAGTGAGTCAACAACAGAAATGGAAACAAAAGAAACTCTGATGTCAGAGAAAACGAGTAACAAGCATCTACATGAAAAAGTTCAGCAACAAAATATCGTGGGGAATAGCTCTTACTTATAAAAGGCATTTATCAGCATTAACTAAATAATCTTGTGTATGCTTACAGCATAGTCTGTTTCATCCAATATCCAAACAACGGAGTGATTGAATGATACTGACTGAGACTGGGATCAAAACTGCAGTGTTTACATGGATCTTAGCTGTGCTCCGTCCACTGCACCCTCCACACTGAGGAAACACCAAATGTCTTTTTCTGTTTTTACACACTGAAGCTTCTACTGATGTCTAAAAAAATAATTTTCAAGTATCTGTCATCATAACGGCAAATTTTCACATTGTGTCACTCAAATGAGTTTGAAAGCTAGAGAAAAGTTTATTATATTATTATATTATAAATGTTATGTATTTATTATTATATTTTTTTAATCCCAAAAGTTAAAAAAGTAGCCTCTTAGGTGTCCTCATGTTGGTAAATGGCTCCAGATCAGGACAGAATGGTAAGACTCAGGGTGTTTACTCCCCCACAACCTCAGGTCTACTCACAACTCTCTCGCAGATAAAGTCGCCATCAGCAGCTGGCATCCGTCCTTCCTCTCTGCCAATCAGACCCGCATAACATTCAAAACCCTGCGGTTCAGGCAATGACCTGTGCAATCAAATGATGATTTAGAATTTAAGTGCCAAAGTTATGAACCATTCACTACAGTCCCACTCTACATTAATAATTAACTTTAAATAGCCCTATGACCTTAAAAGCCTGGTAATAAACAGCCAGAGGTTTACAGGGAGCATCATTTGAGCACAAGCTAACCATGATGACACAACCACAGTGTCATTTAGCAAGACAGGGAACCTCTGATGTGACAATAAAGCAAGTCAAGTGTAAATTGTGCAATACTTACAATGTGGTGCCAAAAACAGTAAAGTAACAGTTCATTACTCATAAACAACACGGTCCATGGTCTGCTTAAGTAACAGATACAGAACCAGGTGGCCAGACAGCTGAATGGGCCGTGACTCTCATTTCAACTGTCAGTCAATCCGGAGGGGTCAGTCAGAGTTAATCTGGACTGAACAGATACAATCTGAATGTACAGATTGCACAGCTGGCCAGGTGTGGTCAGCCCAGCCCTGATTCCACTTTCATAATGTGGAGAATTAGGCTTTTATCAAGACCGTTCATGTTTAAATGGAATATTTCATTCCTTTAACAGTCCATCCCTGGTGCCAGCCAAATTCGAGGACACATGACGGCTGTAGGCTCAAAGCCAGCCCAGTTCAAGGAGGCACTGGCGAGCATCCATCCCCCTGTGCAGACAACCTTGTCCGGAAAGCTGTCACACTAAGCTCGCTTGCATCACATTTTAGTCATTTATCTGACTCTCTCACGCAAAGAGAAACTCAGGGAGTCGGCCAAGGAAAATAGCATTTGTTTCTGCGATCACTACTAAGAGGCAACTAATGGAGAAGCAGTCAAGGGTCATGGCATTGAACCAAATGACTAAAACAATACTGGATTTAAAAAAAAGGGAAACAGGAAATGTGCCAGGCTGTGAGTTCTCTGAAGTAAGTAAGTAGCCTTGTGCTAGAGAGAGTGTTATTATGTTAAAACAATATGGAAGTATGAATATCAGTCGTTCAGTGGTAAAAGCAGTAAAAGTAACAGTAAGTAAGTAACAGTATTGAAAGGACATTAAAACAAATCTGCCAATACTCATAACAATATTATAACACATATATCTTATTAGAATACACATCCCTCTAAAAAAGACTGATAAGTCCACAAATGAGAAAAGTTCATGCCTGTTCCATATACGTGTGCTTTAAGTGGCTACAACTGACAATCCATTGTGTAATGTTGTGTTGTAAAATAATGAGGAAGTTAATCTTGATATCTTGATACCTTGAGGGATGATCAGCACAAAGTAGAGGAGAGACTTTTCTGAAGGAGTTTTATACTAATTGAATGCTGTCAAAGATAAGATACAGAATTATTCACTAGAAAAAATACATACTGGATTATTTTTGAGTCAGTTATATTGACTGAGAAAATATGTATTAAATTACAATTTAAAATATATTATGATATTTCTTTGCTTTTCTTAAGTATTGAAAATAGAAAGAGATATAGGAGCATATCCAAGCAGTGTTAGTCATACGGATATGGAGATCTGTGGTACAGTCAGAACATGGATCTTTTTCTAACCCTAACTCTATTACTCCCATAAATTATGTAAATAGCCTTTTTACACTTAACTTAATCTAAATTAATGAGGTCCTGCAAACCTCAGTCACTGTTATTACAGGTGCTCACACATGAAGTGATAGCAGTAAGAAAAACATGCACACAAAGGTATTTCTGCTTTCACTCACAAATGAGGTCACGACCAACAAAGACACTGGTTTTACATAATGCCTGACAGAACACAAATAACGGATGGCAGCATTTTAACATGATGCTGGGTTAATCTGTTTTTATACATGAATGCACTTTTGCAGGCTGGCTCTTCTAAATTTCTGAGATCTGACTGATGAACAAGTAATAATTTTATCTGACCAAGATTATTTAAAACCCCCAGTCATGTTTTGACAGTATCAGTAGGAATTTTGATAGCAGATAACCATTCACAGTAGATCACAAGTAAGCATGTTCCCGTTTTAAATTCCAACTGCACTCCTCATTTTAACATGTTTTGAAAGCCACCTGTAAAAACTGGTAGCAATCAAAGACTTGAAATAGCTTTTATGTTTTGGTATGTTTTGTTGTTTTTAAAGGTGAGTCAAACTGAGTAACTGCATCACAGCCCTGTCTGAACAAGACAAAGAGCTATTTCCTGAAACTATTTCACAGTGAAAAATTAGGCAAGCCTTAGGTTTACTTAGGAAACAGACAGTAAAAAAAATAAAATCATGCTTCAGTAAAAAAAAAAAAAGTAAAAAAAAATTGAAAAGCTCCAGTGAACTTTTTAGCTTTTGATGTTGTTAGTTAACGTTCAAGGGTTGCAGGCTTTTGTACACAACAACAGGAAAGAGAGCCCACCTCTGAGTCTGCTGGAAGATCTTCGGGTAAAAACCCCTCTGAGACTTCCATTATGACCTCAGAGAAGTTTCAGGTTGCATCTAGAGTTAGTGACAGCATGTCTTTTAAGTTAGGAAATTGAAAAAAGTATAACTTTTTCAGAGACAACTCTTAGACGACACCTAAAAAGTCAAATAATGCTCATTACTCGCTGTAAGACATTGCACTGACCCGCTGCTGTTTTAATAAAAACTCGCAGTAACTTATATAATAAATCTAGTAAATTATACTATCCAACCTATACGAAAATATACATTACATAACTGTTTTTCAAGTCCTTTACAGAGTTGATGGAGACTGCTCTCCTTACTGTTCCTCAGCATGCAGCGCACTCTGTCTAACAAGCATTAAGCGTTAAAAGATGACCGCAAACCCCACAGCGGCAGCTTCTCACTGGTGTCTTGTTAGAGGACTGAAGGCTGAGCAAGATTTTTATCGGTTTTTATTGACACAGACGCTTTATTATCTCCTACTGACGTGGAAAGTTTTTAAAATCGTGCTACACAAAATCTGTCTATCTGAGGATTAGGTGAATAAATTAAAGTATTGCCAGATGTTAGAATGGAGCTCGACCTCAGCTTCCTCCCTTACAGGCATACAGATGTTAGCAGCATTAATAAAGTTTTCCACGAAGTTACAGGTAAGACAAGGCGAGAGTTGAATGGGAGCCGCTGAGGCTCGTACCTGTGCAGAGGGAACATTTCCGGGCAGAACTGAAGCTCACCTGACCAAACCCCACCTCAAAGACCCCGCAGGTAACTCAACTTTTTCTCGTCCTGCTTCTCCTTTTAATAAAAAAGAAAATAACGCGAGAAGTTTTACCTTTTTCCTCTGCTTAAAAACCTCCGAAGAGTGTTTCTTCTTCACCTCATGGCTGCCACAACATATCCTAGGTGTTCAAAAACGACAGCAGTGGCTGAAATGATCGGCCGTAGCAGTGTGCGGTTCCGACTCGACTTCCTCCTCTATGTTTGAGAATCAAACGTCAAGTCAGACGTAACACGGCTTCTTTAAAACAGGACTTTCAAAATAAGAGAACTGGCGTCAAGCAGGAGCACCAAATGAAAATCAAGTCAAGAAATTTTGGAGATATAATTCATTTGGTAGATTGAAATTATTATGTATAGTATATAGTTGAAACACACTTAATTTATTTATTAAATGAAATTATCGTAGTTTCATGGTTTTTCTTATTAAACTCCACTACGTTTATTATACGGAAAATATAAACTTCCTGTCAGCTATCATTTCAGCTAACTTGTATGGGATGGTAAACTGTAGGTACATCTGTGCTATGTCAACAAAAAGCATGTTTACTGAATCTCATAACAAATCAGAGCCCATGTTATGTTTTCAGTCAATTAATTTCTGTCACTTCCAGGAACTGAATTTTGTATTTTTTTGTTGTTTATTTTTAAATAAAATTCCTCAATATGATTTCAGGCTTACTGAACTTTCCCTAAGCTCACTTCAAACAAAAAAATGAAGGCCTTGTCATGGAGTTACATAAAATACTGATTTACTTTTAAGGACTCAGTTGAGTAATGATCAGCTGTTGTCAGCTGTTATTTTGTCCATCAGAAATCTAAAACCAAAACTCCACTTCATTTTTTTTTCAAAAGCTGTCTTTTAGAACATAATCCTTTTTCTCAAACAGCTGTTTGCTTTCACCATTTCCTTTAACCTCATTTAATCCCTTCGCTCTATACTCTGCCTCAGCCTTGTGTAGCTTTTTCTTCATCTGAACCCCCATGTGACTCATCTCTCTTCCTAACGCATACACACTTTGACATGACTGCTATGATAAATTATCGTGTTTCATCTGTAGTACCTAAATAACATACGCTAATTGCACTATAGCACCACTAGCTCTTAAATACACCATGAAAGAGCTGCTCATTTGAAACCCCTATGTAATGTAATTGCTACTATGTAATTAATCTGCAAAAATAGTCCTATCATCAAACATTCTACCTCCAAGTTTAATGTTTTAATTGCTAACTAAACATCCAGATTCATAACTAACATGAGATGGTATGTAAATGTTCATGTGAATGTATGACAATTTTTTTTAGCAATGGTGCTGCTTTGAGACCAAATCACGTGACCTTTTTTTCTTCCCACGAGTAACCTCTGTGCACCCTTCTCTTTTCACACATGAGATCATCAGCTGTCTGTTCTGAATCCTCAACTTGCCCCGTTTCATTCATTCATGCTTTCTCACCACCTGTTAAGTTGCAGTGAGTCATTTCTCATTTCAGTTCTCTACTACATGACACACATGGTTTAAACTGAGTCTGCATTACACATCTTCTATGAACTACATATTTCCTGTCTGTTTTCAGCAGGATATTTTAGTCTAATGATCTTAACAATTCATTTGAGTACATACTGATGCTATCAGCGTCATCTGTTTCTGTTTTAAACAGCCAAACTGAGTGTAAACAGGTTTTTTCCCTCTTTTCTCGTTCTTGTCTCGTTCTTGCATTCCAGTGAACCAAGCAGCATGACTTCCTATGCAGTTGTGATTTACAGAGTCACCACATTTTCCATTTGTGGTTTGCATCCATGCTGTGTCCAATTTATCAGATACCAGATGCCCTTTTCATGAGGCTGCTATCTTCAAATGCAGCAACACTTTTTGGAGTGTTCTGATGATATTCCCTTACATAACTTTCTCAAATGTTTTTTTGACTCTCTCTGTTCAAGCCCATGACTGACAGATATGCATCCCATCCATGCTATAACTCAGTGAAACCTGTGTGGTTTGTATGTCTCACCATGTTTTACCTCGCACTTACCCGTTTTTCATTTCCTCTGCATTTATTATTTCAGTACTCAGACACACTGACGTGCAGTGGATCAGAAAGTGAAATTTTCTAACTCAACCTATCCTTCAGCACTCTCAAAAATTTAATTTTCACTGTCATACTAATCTCTAATAGTCTTTATGACAAAAGCATCAGGGTTGTGTCAATTTATGCATTTCAGTTAACTACCTTCATCTGGTAATCAGGATTCCAAGTCAGGTAAGGTTAGGCAAAATATATTAGGTGTACAATAGTTTTTACATAAAACAAATTCATAAACTCATACAAGAAAACACGCTAAAATTCCTGCAAATGTGCATCATTTATGAATTTCTGTTCAATTTTCATTTTGTGTGCTTCTTAAACTCCCTCAATGTTCCTTTAAATACACACACAAGGAAGTAACTGTCTTTTTTTTTTGTTTTTGCAGTTAATGTGACCTGTATTTCACTCTGCATTACACAGCAGATTTCAGCTCTCTCAATACAACTCCATGCATTCTTACCTTACTTTATCATTGTGGGCAGTTTAAGACCTGTAAAAGACATCTGGAAAAATCTGAATACTTTTACTTTCCTAATAGCATCTTTGTTTCAATTTCTGAATATCCAGATTTTTTTTTTTTTGCTTTTAGTGTATTTACCTTTCCGTAGGCTGTTTTCAGAGCTGGTTTCAAATTAGTGCAACATACTTCACTAAAAAGGTAAATGGTAAATGGACTGTACTTAGATAGCGCTTTTCTAATCTCGAGACTAGTCAAAGCACTTTACAACACAAGCCAGAATTCATCCATCCACACACACATTCACACACTAATGTCAGGTGGCTACCCTACAAAGTGACAACCTGCTCATCAGGAACTCATACACACACTCACATTTGCCACTGATACAGCCCCTGAGAACAACTTGGGGGTCAATATCCTGCCTGAAAACTAGAGGAGCTGGAGATCAACCATTTTGACTAGCAGACGACCCGCTCTGCCTCCTGAGCTACAGCCAGATTATCCAACAGACACTTGATGAAAGGGAAAGGAAAAAATGATTCCGTCTCCTCATCATCTACAAAAATATACTTGTGTAAAATCTGGTGGATGTGTAACATTTGACCGAGGCAGATATAACACACAGATTAACAATATATATATATAGTTACACCAAAAGTGATATATATTAAAGATAGTATATACAAAACAATAACAACATACTTCGATAGTACATATAGAACAAGTGTCCATGGCTTTTGATTTAAAATCTGAATGAAATATTGTCTTATTCTGTGCACAATATAAAAACACACACACAAAAAAAATGAAACAGCATACTGCTTTGGCTGATATAAATAAGTGTTTATATAAAGAGGAGTAATAGGGACGATGTGGAGGGAGTATTGCTTTCATGTTGGACTCATTCAATGATTCAAACCCTGAGAAGATCAGAAATGACTTGGATGACACCCAGTGGGAGGCGCTGCTTAACTACCCAAACCATGACTGACAGACAACTCTAATCTCACCTTTTTCATTATTCGGTGTACTGCACTGCATCCCACTGGATAAAAAAAATGACAGATTGTACTGCAATTGGACCCACATTACAGTCTGTGGTGTTTAAATGATCAACAGTTTAAAAAGGACATTGTGTTGTGTTTTAAGTACCACAGAGGATTTTCTGAAAGTTGATGAGATGATTCTGACAGATTCAGAAAGTTCACACTTATTTTTGCTCTACCTTTGTCAAAGGTCTGACCACCAAAACAAACAAACACATAGCTTAATGAAAAAAAACACATCAATAAAATTCATATTTCATTTGCTAAACAGTGTCCTTCATATGTTTGCCCCTGGTTATGTGTCGTCATGTGACCGGAGGGTTTATGTCACCCAGCTGTTCATCCGCATACGTTTGACCGTTGGACTCTCTGACTGGCCTGCAGGCAGCGAGTGGAAGTCCGGCCGCTGCTGCTCCTCCCTGTCGCTGCCACCCTCGTGGGAGCTGCCGGAGGAGCTGTTGCTGTCTGCAGGAGACCTGCCCATGTCTGCTCTGGTGGATGTGGAGGAGTGATGATGATGAGGAGGAGCATGAGCCTGAGTCATGTATCCTGATTGGCTGAGGTGGTCACGGGGTGGGGAGACGGGCTCGGCTTTGATGTTGTGGTTGGTGTTGATGGAGTGATTGGAGCTCACTGACCTACAGACAATGGGACAGAGGAAGAGGATGTCTGCGACTGTGGAGTAAAGGCACCACCTAGTGGTGAAAGTAACCACAGGTCTGAAGATAGAAAAGACAACATTTCTCTGATTGGCTAACATTGACACTTGTCCCAGGATGGATTCTAAGTACTTTTACCTAAGTACTGCACTAATTTAGGTACTTGTACTTAACTTGGGCATTTCATTTCAACCTACTTTATGTTTCTACTTTACTATAATTAAGAAGCAAATACTACACTTTTGACTCCATTTATTTGATGACAGGAGTTAGGAGTACACTGAAGTTTCACATTAAAAACCTATGATAAGATTTAAAATAGGATGTGTTTTATTTGAGACAGAGATATTTGGAGGTATAGGAACTAATAAGAGCATAAATTAGCGTCCAGTTTTTCCAAATACAATTAAATGCTACCAACACATACAAACAGTATACAGCACTTGCAGCTGGACGTCTCCCTATCAAAACAATAAAAACTAAAGACAGTTTTATGATGTCCGGGGCAGCATGGGATCACAGGATTTTCCATTTCTATATTAAACAGTCACCATTGCAGATTACAATTTATCTGTGATTCAGACAGGAATGTTCCACGGTTGAAGCATTGTATTAACGTTTTATTCAAATTATATTTGGTCATATTTGGCAACTTCCTTCCTCACTCTCTTACTGGTGTGACCCAAGAAGTCAGCAAAAGGAGACAAAATGAAAAGCACTGTTATGTTCAATGAAAAGGAAGCTGGGACAGAGGCAACAAAAGACTGTGAGGGTTGAAAAATGCTCCAAAAACACCAGTTTGGAACATTCAATAGGTAAATAGGTTTATTGTCAACAGGTGATAGTATCGTGATTGGGTATGAAAGGGTCAACCTTAAAAGGCTCAGTTGTTCACAAGCAAGAGTGAGGTGAGGTTTATCACTTTGTGAACACATGACAGTATTAGGGAAATAAACACATGGGCTCAGGAACACTTCATTATACCATTGGCTTTATATACCTTTTTAACATGTCGAAATCTGGGTTGTAGTACACTAACAAGAAAATTTTTTTGCACTACGTGCATTTATTTTACATATTTCTTTTGGATCATTTTTCTAAAAAAAAATACACTTTAATTTTAGGTAACATTTTGAAACTGTAAAACCTGTCATTAGTCATGAGGAGAGAAAGTTAACTCTGAGGTACTTACCCCAGAGAACCCAGCTGGTGTTGCTGCCATGCTGCTATGGAGCCCAAAGAGGGACCTGCAGGGGAGCTGAAGCCTGACAGCTCTGCACTGTTCATGGCGTAATCTGACACAGAGAGAGAGGACATAACAGCACACAAAAAGCATTAGATTGATACACTAAGTCAGTATTGGCCTTTTTGGGTGCACCTTCAGTATCAGACATCTGTTTTGAAGCTTTGCTTACATTACCACAATAAGCTGCTAAAACCACCTGAAACTATCTCACTTTCACAAACATTTGCTGGAGAGTTTTGCTTGATTGCCCGCACACACAGAGGCTCTCTACAACATTAAGAGTAACGTTCAGAAGATACATGAATTTTGGCATTTGGTGATAATTTTAATTTAATATTTAGAAATACTGATAACTTTTATACCTCCTCTATGTATTTTATTTAACAACACTAATACAGCAGTTTGTCTGACTAACAAAATGTCTAAAACCTGCTTCCCCTGTGTTACTTGATAATACGAATGTCTTCACTCACATACTTATAGGGTTCCTGTAAACTATCAATAAATTTACACAAAAAATATATAAATATATAATATAGAAATGGGTACACAGAGAATACAGAAAAACAGCTCGATATCAGTGTCTTTTTTTAGCCTTATTGTGGCTCTGTTGGGTACTCAGGGGCTACACAAATAGCAGCAATACATCAATACAAACAAACAGCAATACAGCACAAATGCTTCTAATTATCAGCTACCATTATTGTAGGCAGAGGCAATTCCGGAGTAGACCAGACTCTGGTGAGGCAGACTGGGTGTGGCGATGGAGACCACTGGTGTAGACAGACTGGACTGACCTCCGCTCAGCCTCTGGTTACTCTGAAAATAGACAAAATCCATACAAGCTTATAAGTTTTTTGTGTACATTTTGACAAGTTTGACATTTGTTTCCCCTTTGTTTGCTGCTTTTCTGTACTCGGACTGCACTTAAACTTGGCAGTAAAAGCTGAACATAGCTTGTGATGCCCCCTTCCAACCACATGATGTCAGTATGAACGGATTTTCCAGTGAGTTTTTACTAGTGAGTGAAAACTTATTGCCTTTGAAGGAAGAATCAAATGTCAAAAACTTTCACAGTATTCCTAAGGTATTCATGAGATTTATCATCTGGTTTGTCCATGTTTATTCATGCTTTACAAATACAACTACAAATTTCTCAAACTTCCTCAAACTTCCAGAGAGTGTGCTTGAAGTTGCTTGGGTTCAGCATCCTGCCAAGAAAAGGCCAAGCAGAGCACATGGCTGTTGATGGATACTGGTGTTAGGCACAGTGATTACTTTGTATTTTAAAACATACAGAGCCTTAGCTATACTTATTAACTTCTTCACAATGTGGCACAATTTTAAGGTATTAATGGTTTTCATTTAAACTGGTAGCTGTCTCAAGGAATCTTAATGGGACCTACAACCTCAGCACATATAAACTCAATTGAGAGTTTTAATAATTAACCAAAAAACACACTAAAACACTAAATAACAGCAGGCCTTTCATTCCTCAAAGTGGTTTGGTACACTACATGCCTGGATAGTAAAGTTGCATTTAATCAAAACCTGTGGCTCTTTAATTTGACGCAATTCTAACAGCCATTAGAAGTTTTGCGTTGCTCCTCTCTGGGTGTTGGCATTCCAGCTTAATAATGTCAGCAGTGACATCACCCTGAATGAAGTCATACACTGCTAAACAAGCACACAAAGAGACACACACACACACACACACAAATGCCAAGAACTAACAGAGTTTCAAAGCTAACCCAGAGTGACTGCATTAAGCATTGCACTGTGTGCATCCTTCCTCTGTCTCTGTGTTATATGTCACATGCCTAAGAGTGAAAAATGCTGTACAAGAGAATTTAAGTTCCAGCTAACCTGTAATAAAGGTGGTTTACTTATGCGTTCAGTGAGAGGGCAGACCTGCTCAGTGTGTGACAATGCTCAGTATGTTTATTACTTCAAAGAAGCTCAATAAACTAATTCAAAAAAATCTACAGTCTAAAAGACTTGTTTTTGCCTGCTGTAAACACTTGCACAAACCAATATGCATAGAGGAGGAAGTGAAAGGCAGTTCCAAAAAATGATCAAACAGAGGAGCTGCTGTCTGACCACAACTCAACATATACAACTCCCTTTTACTGCTGTAAATGAAAAGAAGAAACATATATGTCATCTTCTGAGCAGTTACCATCCTCTTCTGCTGCTTAACATTGTGAAAACATCAGCATACAACTAGTCCAATGAGGTTCATCTGGTCTTCTAGTATGAATATGTATAAAGGTTTCTTTAATGTCAGACCAATGTGGACCAATGAAACTGTCAGGTGGGAGAAAACTACATTGGTCTGACATTAAAGAAACCTTTATACATATCAGCATACAACTGTTTATAATTTTTTTGTTGCATGTGTTGCTCCACACCAGTGTCAGCCTATAGACTGGAATGTGACACTCTTATGCTGCTAAAAAGGCCATGCTAACTGCTGCTGCAAGGACACAGACAATAATGTATTTGTTTGCCGGTAAGAAGCAATAATTATCTTAAAAAAGTTCAGAATGCTGAATAAATATAACAATTCACTAATTTCTCAAGTGACCGTGTCGACTCCTACATGTGGGATCCTTTGTCCACCTGAATTTTAATCACACAGAGTTTTATCATTTTAATAGCTATCTTGAAATTAGTCTTAATAAAAGGTTTTGAAATTTTTCCCTGATGTCGTTTTATCATTTTGTAATTTGTTGTCTCTAAATTTTTCTAAAAAAGAATATAATTCTTCTCTTTTTCCAATGGATCACTGCAAAATATAAAATCTGCGTGGTTCCACAGCCAGCACAACACTTGAGCCACAGGGTCACCATAAAAAAGAAAAACAAAACAACATATCAGTTTCTATTGTTTGCTCATCTTAACATCATGTTTGAGCAAAGTGTGGGAGGGAAAGGGAGTACAGTAAGGGAGTTAAGGGCAATTCAACAACTTCAATAACCAAGCACAGATGCTGAATGTACAATCTGAGTCAGACTCAAGCAGCTCTGAAGACTCCATCTACACTCTGCAGTTACTTCACAAAACCAAAACCTCTGTTAGATCTCATGCATTTAATCACCATAACTTCTTGTATTGTGCACTCAGGGTATATTTGTGCCACAACTTAAGATGTGAGCAGAATGTAGCACAGTCCATTATTTTTGCATTGGAGGTCCAGTGGTACTGTGTCTAAAGTTGACTGAGCTTTCACACTATCGCTCCTACAAAATAAATGAGTTAGTAGCAGACTTGGATTATCTGTAGGCTTTTGCATACTTTAGTTAGTACCTAAAGTCTGCCATTAAAAAAAAAGACACAAAACTCTGATGACCTCAACTTCTGCTGTACTGGCTTTCCAACCCACTGTGTCTATTTTTGAAATGTTATAGCCAGGGTAATAAAATAGGGATCTCTTCTGTGATAAAGTTTAGGAGAGTTATCAGTATACGGCATGTAGTGGTGTTGACTATACCTGGTATCGATAACTGGGATATTAAAAATGAAATATTAACATCAAGTTAATAACACACATATGATAATATCATGTACAATGCAATCTCTGTTTCCTTCTTTCCACTCTTTGTCAGAGCAGTTAGCAGTAATGCATCTCAAAGCTCACTGCCACTCACCATGAAAAAGAAAAGTTCATTCAGTTTGATTATTCTTTCTGAACGCTTTTGTACATTAATGTTTACACACTCTCTGTTTGACTCCCTACATTTGTACTTTGAGTGTGATTCAGTTCTCAAAAAAGAGACAAAATGCACAATAAACCAGGTTAAAGCCAAATTGGACTGATGGCATTATTTTCCAAATTTTTATAGATATCACTTACCTTACTCTAAGATTTTTGGGTAACTGTGCAGAGTAGGGACAGCCCTATTCCACTGCCTCAAACAACAGGCTGCTATTTAGTGCTGTAAACAGTATAACAGCCGTATCAAACATTATATAGATTTCTAAAATGAAAAATATTGTTTCATGTAAACCTATTGAGTGTTTTCCTAAAAACAACATAAAAATACTAAAGAGACAGAAAAAGCAAGAACACTTCTTTTTTTTTGATAGGGAAATAGTTGTAAGTTGACAGAATAAAGTGAAAAAGAATTGTTCGGATCCCTTCTTATAACCCACAGACACAGGTTTCAAACAAACGTGAGTCCGCAAAAAGGCACTTATTAGTTATGTCATTTAAAACTTCTGTCTTGAAGTCAAGTCCGATTTAATTTAATCATGCAATTATTTGCCAATTGATTGATGTGTTGAATTCTTAGGTCCAAGAACGGAGAGATCCTCTGCTCTTAAAATGAACAACGATCTCATGTGCAAACCCACCAATCATCCATTGCAGGCAGTGTGAAACAAATTGTTCTTAAAAGTTGCTAACCTACTCTGTGGCGACCTGCCTTATCCATTTACCCTTTGCTTGTCTGTGTCCAACATCCCTCAGGCTTAACAAACCTTCTCATTCAGTTCTAGTCCAAAACACACGCAGGCACTGAAAGTCTTAAAGCCTGTTTTTAGTCTAAGATTTGCTCATGTAACTAAATAGTACAAGATTTGAACACTTTGTCAAGCACAATTTCACATTGTTTACCACCCACCTACACACAAACACACTTACCAGTGTTTGCATCATTCCTTTGGACTGAGGGATGACCACTCGGAGGTCCGTCTTCCGGCTGGTAGGGACTAGGCTGTTTCCTGGAGGTGGAAGAGGAGGAGATTTGGTTGGCATGATCTTTCCCAAGCTGTTTCCACCAGGGGAGCCTATGAAACCATTCACTGAACATAGAAATGCAGGCATTAAAGGAAATTAAGGAGATGAATCCTGTCTTTCTCTTAGAACTCACTGACAGGTTGACTGGTAGAATAGTGGAGAATATGAGCTTTTCTATATGGAACAGGAATTCTGTACATGCAATCTATTTAAATAAACATAATGCCAGTGATATTGTTAGGATCTTACTGTCATTCTCTTTGCATGATGGGTTTTTAGATTAAGAAGGATTTGGAAGGTGTGTTAAAAACACTGGGGAGGTTGTGAGGTTAGAATGGGGAAAGTGCAGCTATATATTATACAAGAGATCAAGATGAATAATTGATCTTTTCTTGCTCTTGACATTACATAATAGCAGTGTTCATATTGCTGTTCTGGGAGAGAGAGCACGAAGATGACAGGGAGGATAGACAGCAACGAGGACAGTTTGTTGCCAGGATTGAAGATCCGTCGGTGAAGAGAAATAGTAAAAAATGGCACTGGGCCGCATCCAGATTCCTGGAATAACACAGATGCTTCAACTAGTATTTAAACTGAAACTGTCCAAATGTTCTGATGTGAAGTAGTGACACTGATTTGATACAGAGATATAAGCAAGTAACAGCAAACTTAGCCACTTTAAAAAGCACTTACTGAACTACCCTGTAGAATGGTGGCTTACTAAAGAGATCAGCTGATCATGATAAACTTACAGAGCAGACCCTGTAGATCAGTGGTTAGCCAAACAATGAGTAGAGGAGCTTTAAAAATGAACTTCACAAAACCCTGAGTTGCTAATGCACCGCTGTACATGCGGGATGCACTCAAAAAAAGACATTAAATATTGCAGTGGCTGCTCTGATATTTTTTTTCTGCAGTTGCAGCTGACTTAAAGACTGCTAAATTTTATTGTCATGTTTTCATGTTCTGGTAGATGATTTCAGATAAACTTAATGTCTTTCAGGCTCACAGTACTGTGACAATAAAGTAGTGCAAAAACAATACACTGTGATGAATGTGAAATATTACCCTAACTGTCAGACACACTACTGGACTACATATTGTTATAAAAAAGTGGATTTCCCCACTGAAACTGGCCGGATCTGTTAGAGGCTGAATGGCAGCCAGAGTGAGAAAGAGGCAGAAAAGCAGAAAGAGAAGACAAGTAAACAAGGCCAAAGTTTTGGCCTTTGGGGTGTATTTGTATGTCTCATACATACCAACTGCTGCAGGCCCATTTTGCAGAGCCAGATCGGAGCTGCCTTGCAGACCACCTGAGAATTAACACACACATACACATACACACATACACACACACTGATTGTTATTTGATTTTATTTTCTACCAGTTTGTGTTCCTCAACCATTTATAAGTATCCAATGTGACTACTTGGAACCCACCACAGCACAGAAACTGCTCTCCTTAAAATAACCAACGACCTCCTCCTCTCCTCAGACTCTGGCAAACTCACCATCCTCATCCTCCTGGACCTCACTGCCGCCTTTGACACCATCAATCACTCCATCCTGTTATCCCGTCTCAAATCTCATCTCCTCATCACCGACAACGCTCTCTCCTGGCTACAATCATATCTAACAGACCGGAAGCAATTCATCTTCACCAACAGCTGCTCCTCCACT
>JAQMCX010000001.1:5123655-5142156 GCA_029814765.1 Acanthurus leucopareius | reverse complement strand
TGGGTTTTTAAAACAAAAAAAAACACCCAAAAAAACACACACACACCCCCACCCACCCCACCACACCCCCCCCCCCCCCCCCCCCCAAAAAAAGTTTGTTAAATGAGATTTACATGACTTTGTTTAATTCATGGCAATTATTAATCCTTTATTGTATAAATCATTAACTAAAATACAATTATCAGAGCACATAAAGCCAAAAACCACATCAGTGCTTTTCTTGTCAAAAGATTTATTTAAGATGCCGGACAGAAACACTGATATAAGCAAAGTAAAATATTCACTTTAAACTTAGAGCATATTCACAATTCATTCTTTGTATATAAAGGTGTTTTCTACTTCAATAGCTGAAGTATTGTACTGCATGATTTTTTTGATTATGGTTGCTAACAAGTAAATTCATTAATAGTCATAGACAAAAGCTTAAAAAGTAATGCCGGTAATCTAGAAAAGAAAAGAAAAGAAAGTATAATTAAGCCACTTCAGCAGGTGGACTCTTTTGAGTCTGTTAGTCCACCTCTGACTTAAATGTCTGAGCAACTTTGTATGGATTGATGTGAAAATGGTAAGAAGCATTCATGGTCCCTTGAGGACATACTCTAATCACTTTGGTGACCCCTGGCAGCACCAGCAGGTCAAAATTTTCACCTTATTAGTGAATGGCTTGAGTGCAACTCTTACTTTATACATCTAAAAGATGGAATTTAGGTCTGTTTTCTTGAGTTTTACACACATAACTACAGTCAGTGTGTGCTAAGTTCTGACCATCATGTTGACTTACAATTTCTTTATTCACTGTAAGTCCTGTTTTAAGATTTCAAACAATACTGCCTTGGCCTTTGTCTACTGTGTGTCTTATCATTGCCACACTACTATGTGCCATTGTGAATGAAATATCTACAGTATCACACATTTGTGAGATTTCTATCTTTGTAATCTTCAGCTCATGATTTACCAATGAAAGAACTGTTATCTATTGAGTAGTAAAGGACTGTTAAAAAATTCTAAAAATTAAGTGTTCATTAACAGTCTTGGTTACATATGAGTGCTTGCTCAGACCAACTGAGCCCATGAGTCAATCTCCTCTCGAGATAAATGTATCTACACAGTAATAAATAGGCTTTGATCTACAGGAGGTGAGATGTAAAAGCATTATGAGCCTGGATAAGGTCAAACGGTTAAATGCTCTTAAGCAAGACACTAAACCACCCACCTGAATATTCTCAAGGAGTCACTGAGGTCCATCTTATTCATGTTTTTGAATCACAATTATAGCTCACCAATTGAATATGTGATTGTTTGTTACTTTGAGTATCACATTCATGTTACTAAGCCTCTGCATTCATGCTTTAGCCAGCTATTGTCTGCCTTTACAGTGCGTACATTATTCCACTCTTGAGTGTCAGAGAGTTTTTTTGCCTTTATGAGCCCTGAAGCAACGTGACACACTAAAGTCAGGCCTGAGTGGCACAGACAGAAGTCTTTCTCTTGAGATATTCTGCTCCACATCATAGACTTACTCATCTACAGTACATTCACACCAGCCATTTAAACACAACGGACTTGAGTAAGCAGATATTTTTAGAGCAAACATGAAAACATTTTGGGTTTGTTTGGTTGTTCATGGTGGTGTAGGGCAGATAGACGGGGAAATGAAAAGCATAAGATGGCAAAGGCATCAATGAACACCTTTGACAAATATCTGTCAAATGAGATTCAGATGCACAAACTCTTCGGTCTGTAGAGGACCACATTGCTGTCAGCAAAAAAACTTAGCCAAAATATCCACAGCCATGCTGCTTTGAGGAAGGAAGAACTCGATCTTTACATAAGCTCAGGTTAGGGTTACGAGGCTTGAGTTAGGCAGAAAGGTGTGAAGGCAAGGATAAGGGCTGACAAAAGCATTTTGTCAGTTATGGTACTGTATCATCCATTATGAAGTACAATTATGATTTAAGCGATATTGTTTCATTACAGATATAAAATTCCACTTTAGTGTAAATGAGATGTGAATCTCAAATTTGATATTATTGTCAGAAACCTCTCTCTGTTAAGAAAATTTTATTTTTATGGGACCTCGAACCACAAGGTTTTGATCAAACACATTACAGGTCAGTATATGAAGGCACTCATACTAAGCAAAACAGCAACGCCACTTATCTTCTTTAACAGCTTGCACTTTCTCTCATAATATTTGTACTTCCTAGTATCAATATCCTTCTTATCTACTGATTTCTTATTCCTGTTGTAACATATTATAAAGTGTGTTTACATTGCATTTTATCTTCAACATATTCACCCTTTGATACCTCAGACTGCCAGTCAGTGGTTTGATCCCAGGTTCCTGCAACTGAATCAGTCCCAGTGGCAGGTGTTAACAATGATTATATAGAAAAAGCCAGTCTTATTGTTGATGATCCTGTTTGCTTATGTGGGTCATATGGAAGGATCAGTATTAAATTGAGATAGGTTTAACATCAGTCAAAAGTTCCATATAGTATGGTTAATAAAAATGAAGTCAGGCTAAGAATTGGCATTGTTCAGAGGATTTAGAAAAACTGGGATTAGATAATTTATTTAGAACACTGACAGATGAATTGATGGATGTTAATTTACAACACTTAGACTTTGGTACAGGAGTCACTGTAAAAAAAAAACAAATCATACTGACATCATGTAAGCCTGTATGATGACATCATTTCTCTGGTATCCATCATCTCATCGCTGCTCCTCATTATGTTACACGTCATAGCGTGAACAGGACGGACTAACAGACCATCACACCAGCCAGCTGACTGTCTGTCCACCACATGTCCTCAGCATTCCCAGACACTGGTAGTTACTGGGAGCTTTAAACACATACTTACAAGTCTATTTTCACCACAGGCCTCAAATGACATTTTAACAAATGGTGACCACCAAGAAGTCACACGTTTGACTTTCGCTCAACTCAATGGCTGGTTATTTCTACACTCCATTAAAATCAAGCTGGACACTTTAAATCTTCAGTTTGTGTAGTAAAACTTTTGTTTGGCAATTATGTCATTTTGTTTAACTATGGGACAGTTCACAATGGTATATCATGTGATTAACTGTGTAGCAATTATTTATTAGTAGTAAAAAAAATGGGTGCCAAAAGGAATAATCCATCAGCAATTTAAAAATTCTGGAAACACACTGGGAAAATATGGCCCTAACACATTATCTGATATTGTAAAGGAAAAGTACTCCTGTAATAACATGCTATGCTAACACCAGATTTACACTGTGTAAATCTGTAAAATACATGCATGTGAAGGCATAGGTAAGCCCTGCAAGTGCATTATAAATATTGGAGTAAGCTGACACAACTCCAGAGCAAAATTCAGCATTCTGGCAAGCTGTTTTCAGAGTACAATGACTCAAAACATTAATAATGATGTGAGGAGAAATGAGCCAAATTATGACAGATGGAAAGTGTTGCTCAGCATCAGGAGTTTGTTACACTTCAATCATACAGTCATTCAGGTGTAAACTCTGCATGACCTTACTGACAGCTGTTACAAATAACGCAATCCATCCTGCTGCTTAAAATGTTTTACACCAGTCAGGGAGCTGGATCTTTTTTTTTTTTTTTTTTTAAATGAGGCAGTTCAAGCTCCTAATAAAGCTGTTGTTTTCTTAAGTGCAGTGGTTCTCAATAATTTTTTTTTTTTGTCTGATGTACTCTCATAGCCCCTAACAAAACTCAAGAACTCATTTACAGCACCTCCTATGCTCCAAATGAGTTAATTCTAATTGGTATTACATTGAAAATTGCTTAACACTGTTAATTATAGAGCGTAACAAGCATTAATCATTACATGTTTTGCTTCAGGAAACTGAACTTACTTTTAGGTTGGCTGAGTCCACTTTTCATTTGTAAAACCACAACAAGAGAAGCTGGAGGTACCTACTTTTACTACTAGGATTACTTTTAGTTATTTATTTTCAAAAAAGTTCTAGCTTCTTGAAGTAATTCATTTAGTCCATAATCTTTTCACCTACTCTCTGGCAACAGCAGAAGTACCCCCTAGAGGACAAGTACCTCTGATTGGGAATCATTGATTTAGAGATGAGTATGAGGGCACAGTGGGACACAGAATAAACCCAGGAGAGTCTAGTGGGATTTGGTCCAAGACCCAACGAGCTATATGTGGCTCCACAGATGCTGGTTTAAACCACTACATCATGTCTGGGCACTGACGACTATCTTAAAGTGTCTGTTAGAGGATCTGAGGGTGTGTGTCTCCTTATCATCTCAAATGTCAAAGTTGGCTTTAGTGGATATCCAGAGGCATGTGGATGATTGCCACCATGAGGCATGAGCTGCAACGTTAAGCATCTTAACATGTGAGGGTGATGTCTTGTTGCTGTTGGGGCTGCATCAAAGATAAAATAAGGCCCCCTCTTTCCCTGGACTAAGTCTTTTCCAGTTGGGTGACTGCCCTATAGGCTAAGAATAGGGCAGGCATGGGAGTGTTTGAGATGTGATTTGACACATCTCTGGCAGATAAGCTAAGCTCACACACTTTCAAAGGCCAGTCCACAAAGTTTCAGGAATAGATTGTTTTTTATGAGGTCTCCAATCATACTTGACTTAGTTCAAATCAAATCCTCTTTTGTGTGCCACAGTGTCCATTTTTTAGCATACCGAAGTTTTCACTTTTTGTTATAGTTCTCATTCATCTCTGGATTCTACAGGCTGGAATCACTGCATTGCATACTTTGGACAGCTGCTCTGTTGTTGTTGAAACTCAACTCTGCTGCACACAAACCTGTCTCATTATTATGACAAAGGTAATCTGTCAGTGAGATTAGCTGACCAGTGAGGACTTTGTAGTTGCTGCCAGACCATCATCATTTACGGAAAAAAAAAAGTCTTTCTGGCTTCCACCTGAATTTTAGCTTGACATTACACATTTATCTCTTCCATATGGCAAAAGATCTGTAGAGGGTGTTTTGAAAGGCTTTTTTGTTTTAAGTTGTACCTGAAATCAAAATTTCGTTTTGCAAAGAGATAAGTATCCATAAAATTAGGTCCTCATTGTGCTTCGAATCACATACAACACAAAAAGTGCTGAGGTTAAGAAGCAGGACTACACATTTCTGGGCATTTTCACCTGTCTGGTTAGCTGCCATCACCTCTTCTGGACCCATGAAAGAGAAACAGCTAATGCAAGTTAAACCCCAACTATATTATGTGAAACAAACACAACACTGAGTGTAGTATCATATAGAAAAAAATTATTTCTGTTTGGAAAAAGTGTCAAAAAGGTCTGATTAGCTGAGTGGCTTTTACTTTAAGTATGCAAGCTATTAGTCTATCTTGTTAGTTTTGTTTTGTGAACAGAAAACAAACTTAACAAAGCAATGGGCACTTTAAAATGTTAAATGAAAAAAAAGGCTTGAAATGCAGTCTGATGCTTGCTTTTTGCCAACCAATAGAAAATTGATCATTGCTGCTGAAGTAGCCAGAGCCTGCTGAAAAGGTTGCTAGATACTGTGACAGGGCATTGCATGCTCAATGCTATCATCTCATCAAAGTAAGAAGGCTGTTGTACAGTCTTTGAAACCCATGAACTAAGAAATAGCAGTATAGCCATTCTTGTAAACTCTGTGGCTGTGGATAAAAATACAAATAAAAAAGTTAGGTTAAATTATTAAGAACAAAAAAAAGGGGTTTCCTGGACAAAATTTGGGCATTATTGATTGACTGTTAGGTACATACATTCATGGCCCGTTTACATTTCTGTGTGGCTGAAGGTCAACAGGAGCTGCTGCTTGCACTCAAACCTTGAAAAACCTTGTAAGAAATGGGCTGAGTTGGAAACACAGAGGTTGTTTTTAGCCCAAAGTAGTCAGCATCATGTTAGCCGGACACAAATTAAGACAGGAATAGAGGGAAACAGCCACTTTGATTTAGGCTAAAAGGTAAAAAAAACTTTCTTCTAGCACCTCTGAAGCTTATTAACCCACTACATCATTCAAGTTCCTGTACTTTTATTGGGGGTCATGTTTTGGACTATTTCTGTGGAAGTGCCATGCACACATACATGAGAGTGGTATTAGACATATTTCAGCAAATTTTGAGTTATTGATTTTATCACTAATAGGACTTTTTGGATAATTTGTTTTGAATAAACATTTTTAAGTTGTATGGTTAGATATTTCTCTGGTTTGTAAAACACCACAACAGCTGAACAGCTACAGGAGCCTTTACCCAAAAACGGTTTGTTTTGTTGTAACAAACCCTGGTGTGTTTCTGAGGTTAGTGAGGCTTGGGCAAAGTGAAAGCTATTAATTGAATCATAGACCAAGACATTGTTTAGTGAGTTTTCTCAGTATGGATCATTTGGGTTGTGAGAGCAAAGAACCAATCACAGGCTCTCATAATAGCAGACATGCGATTTTGATACAATTTCAGAAGCAAAACAACTAATAAATCCATCTGCTAAACATGAAATCTGTCCAGGAAACCATCTCAAAATTAATCTTTATCAGCCATTTACATATTTATGCAAGTCATTTGGTAAGTGCAGGTATTTTAACAGCTGTTGAAAGTGTTGTTTTTATATCATGTTCATTGTATGATGTTAGTTCAGTCCATTAAAAAGTTTGTGACAGTGATTCAACTGTAATAAGTTCTGAATCCTTATTACACGAGTCCTCCCTTTCGCTTATGACTAAATAATATGTGGTCAATTTTCAGTCTAATAGGCTACTCAGAAGCAATTAATCACTTATTTCTTGTTTGCCACCCAACATTCTTTGTAACACCAAGGAACATAAATATACACATTGGAGGTAGTAAAGTGCTGCACAGACTGACAAAATGATCATCGCCACAACTTTCGAGTTAGTCTGTATTTATTACATTCTTTATTACATTCTTTTTGGTTTATTTTTAAAAGACCTGTATGAATAGAGACCAGAGCAGGAAGTGTAAATGTATCTTTTTTTCTTTGAGCAGGACCTCATGATCAAAACTACAAGGTATAAAAGCACCCTAACTTAGCATGTCTGATAGAAAATTGGCCATCAGATTTAAGACAATGCCACAGGAAACAGCCTACCAATTGTTTCCACAATTATGCCCAAGAATTAATTTATTCTGATTTGAAAATTAAAGAGACAGCATCAGTAGCAATTTCATTATATATATTGCAAGAATTAAAATATAATTTTATCTTTAAAACATACCTAAACTACCATAGTACAGAGACACAGACGGTGGATATGTTGATGCACGTGTAAACTGCTTGTGTGACGAAGAAAGCTGATCGTGTATCGCGTATCGTGTGTGGCAGAGAGAGATAATCATCTACAAACATGTTTCATCAGAAAATAACAATGAGTCCAAAGAAGCTTTCCACCGCTCCCTCCTGACATGGGAAGTCTGTTGCAGCCAGTGAGGTATTACTTTACACATAGTCAAATTTTTGTGCTTTATGTTGCAAATGGATTGACCGATATGTAAAACATCAACCTCTCACTTTCCAGGTTTTTAAGCTACCCTGTCTGTCTCTGTGACGTTTGTGGTAAAAAACAAATAAGGTCTCAAAACAGGCAAATTAAGCCTGTCTAATGGCCTAAAGAGCTGACACAGGACTCTGCTTGTGGTCTGCAGCAGCAGAATAGACACATTCACGCTATTTAGAATCATTATGGGCAATATCAATGATGCACATGAACAACTTACACTACTATCACTACATCTAAAATTCACTACAACTTAAAAATAAAGGATTCTACAGTCAGGGTCTTTGGAGAGGTTTTACTGTTTTATAAGCATGTGTCTGTTCATCCCAAAGCCTCTATTGGCTTCAGGGTCTTTATTCTTCTCAGTTCTATGACTAAATTCCCCTGAGAAATGATGTTAGATTTATTAAAGAAGTTGAGAGTCTGTAATTTGGTAAGACAGACATTAAAAAAAACAGAAAGGAGTTGTAAAACATGCCTGGATTCTGCTGAAAAAACATGAACACTGATTTGGACTTCTGTTTCTGGAAGAAAGAGACGAAGCATTTTGAAAATAAACAGTTACTTTGGGAAGTTTAGCCTCCCAAAGTAACTGTGGAACAGTAAATTCAGGCTCTCAGTAAGGCAAACACACATTAGAAGCTTACATAAACAGCAAAACATGAGTCACAATGACCATTCATTTTTAATGGCAGCAGGAATGAGTACGTGCTGTGAGAAACAGGACAGTGCTGCTCAGGGATCATCATGCAACAGTACCAGCGTCAGCACCCGGATGACGCTGCAGGACCCCAGAGGACGGGTGAACTGCTGGATCTTATCATATCACTAAAAACATCTGTGTCTCTACCAGGCCAGCCATGATTGGTTCTTGTTATTGCTTGATGAGCAGTCACAAAGATCATTTACATTAGTTAGAAGACCAACCTGTTGGCAGTCAATTTTTTTTTTCTATTTCCTGCAAATTTACAACATCATAATCTCAATCATTATTATTAGTTAAATCTATTTTGTATCAGCACTGGAAAATCTTTCTTCCTGTGTAAACAAAACAATATATACACTGTCTGACAAGACAGATATTCCCCATTAGAACCATTTCTTATGTTGATGTTTGTCTTTTCAGTTATTAAATACACAAGCCTTGCGTGTTTAGACACTAAAATGAGCAAACCATCAAGGCTTTTAGCTGATACTCGTTCACATACTTTCTGCTAATGCTAATTTCTAAAACTATTTATAAAACTATCTTTTTTGCCATTTTGTACTTATTATTCAGTAATTATTGCTCTGGATGATTTTAATTTTTAATTGCTTTAATTCTTTTTTGCTTTCACTGACATTGGGACTTAATTTTCCCACAGTTTTTAATTCCATTTATGTAATTAGTCCTGATTTCCGTTTCAGGTCCTATTGCTCTGTGCCATGTCAGCATTGGAGTACCCCAGTACAACTAGTCTTGGCATCCATTTTGCTTTGTATAGAAAGGTTAGCATATATGTGTTTCCTCAAAATTGCAAAAAAAAAAGGAAAATAGAAAAAAAGGAAAAAAAAAAGAAAACTCCAAAATGTCTATTTCTTTGTCCAAAAATGTAAAAGAAGCAAGACAACTGAGCTCTGCCTGACTACATATAATGATTCCTCTGGTGTTAGGCTTTCTAGTGATTCATCTTCCTAAAACACAAACTGCAATTATTTCCTTCTTTAATCATCTAAATGACAGTATCAGTGCCTCTACAACAAATACTGAAGGATTTTCAAACCTTATAGGAAAAGTAAAGAATCTGAGAAAATCCTTCATAATATTTTTACAATGTCAAGATCTTTCTCACTCTCTTCTTGCTGTTTCTCTGAATTTCTTCTCTTTCACAGCCCTCTCTACCCCTTTATTTTTTTTCTCTGTACGTACTCTCTACGGTTCATGGAAAAAAATGTCATAGGTCACATATCAGGTCATCTGGCAAATGTTCTCTTCTAAACTATGGATGTGATGCATATCTCTATTTATGCATTTAGCTGTCACTCAAAACCCTATTTATAGTGTTCAATGGGACTACAGATTTCAACAGATCACCAAAGTAAAGAGGAGAAAAGAAAATCATGTTTCCCCTCCAAACAGACGGCACTTCGATAAACTGTACTGGGCACCATATTTTGTCAGCTCAAAACTCTTAAATGGCAACAGAAGCAAAACATTTTGACCTAAGATGGTGATACTATTAAAAAAAATACACTGTCACTCACCTCTACAATGTCAGAGTTGGTTCTGCTCTCGTGAGGTTCATTGTACTCTGTGTATTTCAGCAGGACTTTGTCCATGTCTGTGCTGGCATACTGGAACAGTTTGTTGGAGCTGTTGAAGATGATGAGGGCAATTTCACAGTCACACAGAACGCTCAGCTCATAAGCCTTCTTCATCAAACCAAACTTTCTCTTCATGAAAGTCACCTAGAAAGACAGAAAATAAGGATTACTTTGTTTCCTACAAATCTCTGCTCCTGACCATTAATGCGAAATTACAAGGGGTGAAAAGTAAGGAGAGTCTGTCTAAGTTGTGAATCAAGTAGCTGCATAAAACTCAGTCTTTGTTCAGAGGCATGTTTTGGACAGAGCAGCTTTCATGCAGAGGAAGCAAATGGATGCATCTCGCAGTTCAACACTTATTTAAAAACTAACTGGATTTTTAAATGATTTTGTAAGCTTTTCTGCGTATATTTTTCTTTTTATGTTTTATTACACAAAGCATTTCATGAGTTTTCCTTGACACAAGAGGACTCCTTTATTAGTATAATTAAGAAGTCATGGTAGAAGACATATAATAGTAATGCTAAATGGGTTTGTGCTAGGGTGGTGCGTTGGTCAGTGTTTAGTCGTCTCTTAGTTGGAACCCAGCCTTCCACTGTGGAGTTTGCATGCTTTCCCATGTGTGCGTGGGTTTCCTCCGGATGCGTCAGCTTCCTCTCACAGGCCAAACACATGGATGTTGTGTTAATTGGTAAGTCTAAGCTGCCCGTAGGTGTGAATGTATGTGTGAACGGTTGTCTGTCTCTGTGTCAGCACTGTGATTAACTGGCAACCTATCCAGGGTGTTCCCCACTGCTCACCCAATGTCAGCTAGGGTCAGCTTAAGCCCTCAAATGCTCCCCAGTGAACCAAACCCATATTCTTCATAGACAGGGGTGAAATTTTTCATTATTTCAGGAGAACACTTACTTTTTTATATTTATGGAACATAAAATCCATCTAAAAACAAGTGGTGTCATCATCTAAATTTTAAACAGCCATACAAAAGGACAAGTGACCTCATAAGCATTTCAGTGGAGTGTGAGAGACATTGTGTGCTTTGTCAAAGTGTGGGGCACTGGTGATGATTAAATAATATGCATTTGCATTTTTTCTGTTATGTTTCATTTCAGACATTATATTACTGCAATACCCAGAATAAGTGACGGTAAGTCAATGAACACAGCAGTAGCATGAGCTACTTAAAAAAAAATCGCCCAACACAGAAACCCACAGCCAGTTACCGACTGAAGTTGTGTAATCTCAAGCGACGAGATGATTCAAAATTTCTCTGTGTCAAACAGGAAGGTTACAGGAGAGGGAGGAAGGAGGGTGGTTCGCATGCAAGCACTGACAGTGAATTCTGATAAGAGGGTGGCAATAATTTGTAAACTGGCTTTTCCTGGAATGCCACAGTGGATGTGAAATATGGGTAGTGAAACCAACTCAGTGATGTTTTACTTTCCTTAATGTTTACTATCAAGGTGTTTGTGATCATATTCCATAAAAGTAAACATACTGTAAGCAAACCGTCCTTGGAGATTAAGGTCTTAAAAATATTCATTCAGCAGACACAGTTGAAACCTCCAGTATTCCCTTAATCATAAATCAACCTAAATATGCACCTTAAATCAAAGGCTACAATGTAGGACCATTTAAAGCTCACATTAAACCCACAAAGTCCACAGGTCACACATTGATCATACTCACTCATCCCTGTTTTTAGTGTGCAGCTAACTCCCAGAAGTGAGTCAGTGTGTTTATCTGCTGTATTTCTACTCTATCGCGGCCTCTGGGATCTTGACTCATCACATATCTCAAGGCTGTCTTTGACTCTCACTCCTCATGTGTCCAAGATTATGCATTTCACAGAGATATTTAATACGTTTAGTAGATCCCACTCCTACTGCATACCTTACTACTTTTCTTATTAAATGCTCCTAAAATGAAGAAACCTGGCATCTTACATCTTCATCTTCACCCTTGCAGGGAATTCATTGGTCACTAACTATATCCCCTCAATCTGCGGCAGCTTCTGCTGTAACCTTGCACGAAATAATGTTTCCTTTGCTGTTGGCCTCGCTAGAAATCAGTTACCTGACATATGCAAAATGAAAAGCGTAGCCCTCATGTGCCAGAGTGAGTCAGCTGTTGGGTTAAATGTGTTAGACCTGGTGACTTATAGCCACTCTCCACGTTCAGCCCCACTTGGAGGCTTTTACCAAGGGAACTACAGGGAGTACCATTATATGCATGATGGCACTGTAGCATTTTAAATTTTATGACACAGAAAGTCAGAAAGACATGTGCTATTAACAAGAGATTTAGTCTCCTGTTCGGTCATAAAATAGCATTTTTGTTTTTTTTAATTTTAGTATTTTCCCTGTGGGGGAGATATAATATCAAATTTTGTCTCCAGTGCAATTTATTATGTTTTCAAAATGTCTGAGGAGCAAAGTGTGCTCAGCCAAGATGTTGGAGCTCCTACAAAATCATATGTTCCAGTTAGGAAGCAAAGACTGCATCAGATGGCCAACCAAGTTCATGTTTAATGAAGCTGAACATTTGCACTTGTGCCAAAAACACTTGGAACAGTCGTAGTCACTAAATAAACGCTGGATCTCATTAGAGTAACTAGATTAAATGATAGTGGTAACATAGACGCCACAGTTCTTATGTGAAACCAAGGGCAGTTAACCTTTTTTTTGTTTTGCTTTGTTTTTTTCAGCTACCTCTTAAATGAGATTTGAAATTATATTCATTATTTCTTGAGCATGACTTGCAAAAGATTTCTGTGAAAAGAACCACCTTGTTCCTCTTTTAGAATATTTCACGGCTGGTGTATCGCTGGTGCATCTCTCCCTGACACTAATGTCATTGTTATAGCTTTGGCAGAGTGTGTAGTGGTGTGAAAAACTGAAAAAGAGGAAAATCAGCTAAAAACACTTGACAGATTAAATGAGGATACAAACCAACTTCCCAAAATAGAGAATGAGAACCTAAATATACTCAGGCTCCAGTGATGCTCACCCGACAGCTAAAGCAATGTCTATCTGAAAATGCTCTAGCCAAGACAACCAAACATCAAATATAAACATCATCCCAGATATTTATTTTCCAGCCACATCCCTATTTCCAGAGCCTGCACCTTCCGTCCAGACAGGCTGGTATTTGTTGTGCTGTCGGGGGTGATATATATAGAGGAGACAGACAGAGAGGGATTCCAGTGGGCAGCCGTGTGGCTGCGCAAGGAGACGGTGAGGAGAGAAGGCCACTGTGTGTCCCTAACACTGACCCACCCTGCTAATGACAGGGTGCCGTCCGAACCTAGCTAACCAAAAATTACTGCTCTTGCCACCAGCTGTGACCACTGCACTCTCAAGAGTAAAACAGCTTAGAGGAATCTTTAGGAGTTGTTTGGATTGAGGCCATACAGTATCCACAAAGGGCTTAAGGGATTTCTTCGTAGAGCATTTGTTAACCTGTCAATACTGGCAGATCAACATAATGTTAATCTTTTGATAGGAAACAGGGCCATCAGTTTGGTTTGTTGTTCCTTTGGGTCTTGGTAAAAATGTGTTGAATTCCTTAATTGATAGTTGGGATCTTTGCACGATTCAGAGGCCATTCATCAACACGTCAGATATCATGAAAACCAACAACCAAAAAATTTCCAAAATTACTTCTCTGTGTTGTTTACCACAGCTGAGATGCTTTTATATGAATGAATTTCGTGATACAGAAGACTGAAGACATTTTCAACACAGTAGTGTTTGACAGAAGATAATACAGTGCATTGAGGTCTTTTACCAAAAGGATCCCATGCAAAAAAACAAACATGCATAAATTTAACACGTACTTTCTAAATGGGCTATAAGACTTCTTAAATGTGGGAGCCGATCCTGAAATTTCTGCCACTTTAAACAGCACCTTTACTTATAATATAGCTAAAGCAAGGCAAAACACAGTATGAGTTATGCTGTTGTATGCTGTAACAGGCTTTGAATAAAAACGCAGCTACAATCCGGAGTGAGATAAGAAAAAACTGACCTGGCGGTTCCTCTCATCTACGATCCGAGTGATCTGGATCTTCTTCCTCCCCATTGCCAAAGCAACTTTCTCCAACAGCCAAAGAAAAATTTTACCGGAGTCCAAGTAGGTAAGAGTTCAAAAGACAATCCTTAACACATAGTTTTGCTGGTAGCTCTGTCAGTCAAGTATCAGTTAGGCATGGCATCCTGAAAAAGAGCGAGATGAAGCAGATTCAGTTTAATCCAAGTGATTTTTAGCCATCATAGTATGAACAGTGAGACAGTCATATTCAGAAAATTAATTCACAACCTTTCAAAAATCATAAGAGTCAATATTCAAAAGAGCTTCACTTAACAAAAGTCCTTGGTTCCATGCAACAACACAGGGGGCAATACAGTAACACTGAATCCAAACAGTACTTGGGCAGAACATTTTTGCACTCACATCACTATTTTTTTCTCACTAATTCACATGATCCTGCCACACCATTCCTGCAATGGGTCTTCAGGATTTCTTTAATTTTTTTTTTTTTTTTAATTTCCTCAATTTGATATTACCAGTCTGCTGCACGGCAGTCTTTGTCAGTCTTTTCTATGTCATTGGCTTCTTTTTAACTGTCAGCAGGGAGCCTCACCAGGAGTCATGAGGTGAATTGAGATTCTCTGACCAAGCAGAAAGACATGCATGTTTAGTGGAAGGACATGATCACTCACACGTTTCCCTACCACAACACTTTCACTTCTTGTGTTTGTTGTTATATACAACCAAGCCAAATGCATTGCTACCAGGGAGTTAACCAGCATTTCTGCCATAGCGGACTGGAGGAGTGCCATTCCATCTCTCTGCCAAACTTATTTTGGCCTCAGAAGTCTTTTGCTTTGGAATTTAATCTGTGACCATGGATTTCTATAAAAACATCAAGAGGAACTCAAGAGTACACAAGTTGAGAAGGGCCAAGAGAATTGTGAATCATCACTTCATCATACACCTTCTCTTGCTGGCTCAATACTCTCTCTGACAGCAATACTCTTTCATGTGCACCAACATAAATATTCAGCTCCTCGCTCTTCAATGAACTCATCACTGCTCTCCTGCTTTCTGCTCCTGCAGGAGTGCCCACCTGCCTTTCTGTGTCCCTCCTCTCCTCAGCCTCACTGTTTAAGAGCCCTGCCTTCTCCCAGAGCTCCTTAGCTCTTTCCTAATCTCATCTGATCTGGGAGGAGGCACAGAGCGAGGCAAAGCCAGGTTTTATTCTAACCCTCTCTGGATTACTGCAGCATGTGGATCCCAAAGCTGAGGCAATGAACCCCCACTGCAGACCCAGTTCACAGAGTTGGAAGACTAAAAGAATGCAGTTGTCATGCATCAGTGGAAATTTCTTGGTGATTATGTGCTAGTTTTAATGACTTCTATATTTGATAACAGAAAATACCACTTAATGCCAGTAACTTAAATGCCCCACATGGCAAATAAACAATAAATAGGTACGACTCCGTAATCCCATCTTGATTTTAAATTTTAAAAATGATATCAAACCGCTAATTCCCAAATGCTTTTTACCATTCTGGTCATTTCTTGTAGAATCATTATTTAAAAGATTCCTATTAAAAACGCTCTGTCAGTCATTAATTTCATGAATCCGGCCATGAACACCTGAGAGCTAAGTTTTATAGCACTTGTTCTTTTTCTTTTGGGAAAAGACTAAACAAACATTTCCTTTAGCAAGTGTTCTAGAGTAACTGTTTAGTTTGACTGTTATGTTATAATGCTAATTTATCATCTTTAGAGCATTGCAAAGCCACTCCATGGTGCTCTAATCTAGTAAGGAAGGACAACTTTTGAAAAGCAGAAGGCACTTTGCAGCATCTGTAGTATACACAATGGTGGTATTACAAATTAGTTATGATGATAATGCAGTGATCAACAGAAAGCCATAAAGTCTCCACAAACTCTAGAAATAATTGATTTGATGTGTGATCATGAGTAACGATCTGAGTAATCAAACTCTGCACTGATCAATCTGATCACTCTAACTTTCAGTACTGACATGTTGTGACTGCTGATTTTACAGACAGCATTTTTGTATTGGGTTGATAAAAAAAAGTTATCTATGTAGCATTTTTCCTAAAGAACATCTTTGCTGTTGCAAATAATAACTCAATAGTTGTTATCTCCAAGGGGACACATTTGGCCCTGTCCATGATTGTTGTTTGTCTGAATTAAGTTAAATAATTCACTCACTTTCAATATTCTGTAGGCCTATCTAGGGTTTGCATGCTATCCTCTGTTGTATACACAACAATAAAATAAAATGCAAATATATTATCCGTTTACAATTTTCTTCCCCTGTGACAGTAAATCAAAGTCTCTGGCTGATGAGTTTGTGGAGCAACAACAGAGCCTGCTCTACATCACTTGTACATGTGCTTCCCCGACAAGTCCTCCTGATCAATGCAGATGTAATATGTTAGTATGGCAGAAACTCTATCTGGCTGAGGTAAAAATCAATACAAGCCACAGGATGAACCAACAGACTGTAGCATCTAGCACTCACACAAATGTCTGAAAGACTGCTCTATATATTATTTTTGTATTACATTCAAAAGAAAAGCCACACCTTATCCTCTATTAAACTTCAAAGCCCCCACCCAAGGATATATCCTTAGCAAGAAGTGCTAAGCCCCTGAGCAAACCTCACAGCCAAACGCTGTCTTTATCCAACCCATGAAATCCAATTCCTGTGGATCTTTGGAAGCGTGACCATGCTTTGTGAGGCTATGAAACATAGTTTTCCAAGGTCGGATTGCACAGGATCTCATATCTGTTATGCCAATATACAATAGCAAAATGTCACTTATTGTGGTTTTGGTAAAAGGAGCCTAAGGGTTTCCATCTAATATTTCTCTATGCTTAAAGTATACTGAATGTGGTACTTAACTGCATGATCAGCAGATAATAAACATCTTTTCTTCTCTGTTTGATAAAAAACTTCATTTCTCATGGTAAATATAGAGAAGATGCTAATAACTTCACATATTTTTTTACCTTTTCTTTAACACATTGTCAGTATGAAAAATTATGCACATACAGTTTACTCACAGGAACCATGGCCATGGCAGAATAGCTAAAACATTTCAGAAACATGCTTATTTGTTTTCTTGCAGTAGTGAAATTAGATAAATAGCAACAACCAAATTCCCAAAAGCCACTCAATGTCATTTCTACTCCATTAGAGAAATGGGATATATCATATTGGAGAGCTACACAGGCATTGCTAGGTAGATTTTTGTTTCAGCTTTTCAAGCTTTTTAAGCTTTTGAAATGTGGTAATGTTCAGACATCCTGACTTACAATCACAACAATCACAATCAAGCAAAAAAAAAAAAAATTCATTACCAGAGACTGACAGCTGCAGGACCAGACTTTGCTAAAACACAGAGTAAAACTCCGCTATGCTGCCAGCTTCTGACAAACAACTTCCTGTTTAATGACTTGCCTGACAGTGAAGGAGGGAGATTGAATTTAATTCCCTCTCCAAACTACCTCCTGCCACACACATCCATGTGAGGACCGTTCTCATTAAAGTGGGCAAAAGTCAGCTTAAATGTTTAACACTAACTGCAAAAGCAGAAAAGGCTTGGGTTCCTACACAACACTAACAGCCAAACCTATAGAAAAGAGATTTTCTGTAGTTTGGTTTACACTAGGGCAGCATTTAAACTTTAGTAATAGTAATAGTTTGATATATTAGGAAATATGCCTATTTGCTTTAATGTTAAAATTTAGGTGGGGGGATTAATAATGTCTGCTAAATGGTTAATGTAATCTCTTGTCTGCCTCTTTTTTGATGGCTGACAAATACCAAGCTTTAGGTAGTTGAATTTTTTTTTTTAAATCAGTAATAATACCCAAACCTTGAATTCAGTGCTAGTTCCTGAACTTTATGTGGCACCTTTTTCTTTACCAATTCATAGAAATTATTTTAACAAAATGACAATTATGTTACACATTTCTGTACAATTACTCTTTTTAAAGGAGGGGGTTGACATCTGATAAAGACATCTGTATCTTTCTGTGCTGTGTTTAAATATAAATATCTGTCAAAAGTGACAGAGTATGGCAGCAATACCTCCCTGTCATGGTATTTCATTGTTTGCATTTCAGCTGAGTCTGTTTTCTGTTTTACTTTGAAGTTTTCTTCTTATGTGCATCGCTTTGTTTCCTTTTCTGCATATTTTTTTTCACCCCACTTTTTGATTGATGATTACTTTCACCTGATTCAATTATCCTCCTGCGTATTTAATCCATGTGGAATTTCTCTCTGAACTGCAGATTTTCTGCTTCTATTTCTCTGCTCTGCAGTTCCACCTATCTGTGTTCACTGAGTCATCACTGTTTGTCAGTCATTTCAGTTTTGTATTTGTCTTTTTCAAATGCTTCCTCAGTTTGTGCAACTTTGTTTTCTGAAATCAGTTTTTAATATCATAACCCACTTTTGTTCTTAACCCTGCTGGCTTAGTTGATTTTCTTTCAGGTCCCCTAATAAACTTCTCAATCCAGGAAAAATGATATTGAGGAGGAGGAGCAGAAGAAAAAATGAGGAAGCAAATTACAGTGTGCATGTGTGTGTTTGGGGGGGGGGGGGGGGGGGGGGCGTGGGTGGTAGTAATAAAAAATAGATGAAAA
>JAQMCX010000001.1:5103026-5119159 GCA_029814765.1 Acanthurus leucopareius | reverse complement strand
CCTGTTTCCTGTCCGATATCTCAGCTGTCCTATCAATAAAGGTGTAAAAGCCCGAAAAAATAAAATTTAAAAAAAAATTTAAAAAAAATTCCAACCACACTATCCCAAGACAATTCCCTGCACTACATTATCAGCGACTGTATAACAACAATGGGTCAAATGACAATGTAAGAGTGTGACAGCGCGAAAGGAAGCGCTCATTCTAATGATTATATAGATTACCCAAAATGAACCTACAGATTGGGTGGGACAAAACATTTAGAGCAATTTCACTGAACCATTAAAAAGTGGGCCTTATCCTAGCAACCACGGAAGAATCCAGTGTTTTGGATGTGATTGATGTGGAGGCATGTTCAATCTGAAATTGTTTAGGGCAAGATATCAAAGGTCAACTGTTTTGTTTGTTTTTTTTCAGGAGGAAAATGTGATTGAACTTGATATAAAAGTAAAAAGATATGAATTTTTTTGTAAATTTATTCTGGCTAACATCGTTAAGTAAGTTACAAATACTACCGGTGCTGAGATCTAAAAGGATTAAAAAGACATTTTTCATTTTTTGTGGACTCTAAATTCATTCACTTATATATTTAGCTTTGTGGCTGGCTACGGCAATCTGTGTTTTTTCAGACAGCATTTCAAATTCAAACATCTCTGATTTGTGTCTCTGACTTTTTTCTCTGTATCATGGTAGCTGAGGCTCATTGGTATTGTAGTCTTTGGAGCTGTCCACCATGCAAAACTGATATAGATACAGTATGTCTTGATAGCAGCTAATAAGTATTAGATACACTGTTATATCAATAGTAAAGCACCATAAAGCAACTTCCAGTCATAGAGTAGAGTCAAGCAAACATACTGCAGATCTGCTCTCTTTGCTTCTCTCTGCTCTGCGCTTTCTGCAGATGAGTTTGCCGAGCCACTTACAATAACCTCATCACTGAGAAATATCTCTAGCCTCAACCCAATCTTTTGATCTACTAAATTATATTATAATGAATTCTTTAACATTTTTGTTTGTTCCTACTCTCATTGAAATTCTGTGCTTTCAGCAAAGTAATATCATCCTTTTAATGTTGTGAAAAGATGGTAAGTAGATCTAAGGCCTCTATCCTGAGGGTCTTTAATGCACTCTCCTATTCCCCAATCCTACCGCCTCCATACACACACACACACACATCTTCCCACTATTTCTCTCTCTGAGATTACTGGTAGAGCAGTGGACTCTTTTTCAAGTTGGTATTAGTATAAGACACATAGAGTTCAGTTGGAGCAAGTAAACAAGTTTTATACATGGCAATGGCAGTGCATGCAGATGCAGCAGCAGGTAACTCTTTCACATTTGATACATTTTTTGTAGTTGTTATCAGTTATTTTTTAGGCTTTATTTTTGAAACGTACGACTTATGAGAAATTTATGCCTATCAACATGTAAAACATGTACAAGGAAGCCTGGGTTTTGGACTAGGAGCAGCATATTTTTAAGATGATCACTGCACATGGCACCTTCAGACCACAGCCTGACCAGCCAGAAGAGAAGGAAGTGAACTGGAATAAGAGCCATTGGCCAAGCCTGGACTCAGGACTCCTCCTGGCTAATGTTCAGCTGCAGGAAAATGAAATGAACGAAATAGTTTACATGCTGGCCAAGCAGCGGAAAGTCAGAGACTGTTGTGCCCAAGTCTTTGCAGAGATCCTTCATCAACCATAACATCCTGGATAAGACTGTTACACTCAACAGGCGTACTGTGTCTTGAGCCGACAGAGAGCAAGATTCCAGCAGAAAGAGGAAAGGACGACTCTTTGTGAAAACATCAGTGCAACTTGGTGCTGAAACATGTTTATGTGGATGGACAGTGTTTCTCAGATGTTGAACTTTTAATTTAAAAGTCAACCATATTACATCACTATCTTGTTGCTGTTGTTGATGTTTCACACAATGTAAATTCAAATATGCACAGAATTATTTCCTGAGTATACAGATCTACAAGCATATTTAAGTATGTATATGAATTATGTTTCTCTTCATCTCCTTTTCTAATTCACTGTATTGTAGTTAAGGACTACAAGCATTTTTTTCATTGTGCAATACTGTGCTGCACAAGAATGAATAAGTTACCTTGTACCTTGTACCGCTCTACCTGCATTACAGCTCTATTAATCTAAGATCAATGGAATAGTAGGGCATAAAACTGCTTGTTACATGCAGCATTTCAGTAAGTGTGACACTAAAGTCTGAACATTAACATTGTAGGTGGAGTACAAATGGATGATGAAGTTAAGTAACTGAGGCAGTATTAAAGCCTGCATTTAAAGGGCTGAAACGGTGTAGTGAAATCTGTGGAGCAACTCCTGTATATTTTAATTTCAGCCATGAATTTATAGTGTTTATCACTCAAGACAACCATTTCTAATTATCAATAGAAGGGTAAGAAGGAGGTGCTTGCAATGAAAAAAAACAGAGCACAAACTCGAAAGTTTGGGCATGAGAACTGAAATGAAGTTAGTCAAAAAAATATAATGGTCTCAGAAGAGGCTAAACATACAAGTAGATGGTGGAGCAGTTTCTTCATATGTTATTTCCACAAGACGTTCTGTTTTACAAAGAATGAAAGTACTAATTTTTAACATTCAATCACTCAAGCCAACATTTTTTCCTTGTTTGAGTATCAGTTAGTGGATTGGTCCTAGAGACAAGCAAGTACACATCTAATCAAATAACCTTTTTCCTCATGTAAACTTCCTTTAATGGATAAAATGTTCACATTATCTCAGAACTGGTCACAATTTCTTAGCAGCTGGTAAAGCTCATCCATCCTGTAAACTGACTCCAGACTATTCTGGTAGAATTATAAAACTTAAGTTGTGCATAGCTGTGTGCATTTGCTCACTGTTATTTCTCTTTCAGTACATTTGCTGGCATGAGAAAATATTACAGCTGGGATCAGATGGGCCACCAGGGATTAGAGTGAATATCTGCTGAAAGCCACATATGAAATCACACTAGGTGCTTCTGTGGGAAATTATCATCTGCCTCAATAACTAGAAGGCTACATCAAGACAAATAGACTTCAATTTGTAACCCCAGTTTTGGTTCCTCTAATTAATACTGACATTGTGAATTTCTTACTAACCTAAATTTACTGCACTCATACTAAGATTGCAATAAACAAAAATATCTTGAATTCCTCATGGGTCAACTGGAAGAAAAAAAAAATTGAGAGCTAATTGACCAATATGCACATTTCATTCAGATTTTTTTTTCCATAAGACAGCAAGTCTAGAAATAACATGAAGTTGTACACGTCATCATTTCTCAAAAAAGCATGTTGAGCCTGTGATGGATTAAACCAGAGCTGTATATGAGCTATGATTCAGTACTGAGGATATTAGCAATGTACTGTACTCTGATTGTGGGGATGATTATGCAGTTCTAAAAGCAAGACCAATTCCTTTTTCATTTTAAAAAAATTTCTAATTTTATTTGTCAAAAGAGTTTTGAGTTAAACATTACTCTAAAATAAAGTCTGTGGAAGTTGCTGGAGCATTGGCACCTTAAAGAACAGTGTAAAGACTCCGAGCAGATCCAAACCACTTTCTGGTCTGGAAACCGTCTCTATAAGTAAACACTGAGTTTAATTAAGCCAAGCCACGCTGCCATTGACCCAACATTACTGTTTGAGTTGGCAGGGCCAAGGGAACCTATTTACTGTGAGCAACAAAGGCAGTTTTATATGACTGAAGGAAAGTAGATTGCAAGGCTAATATTTGGAAATTGTTTTATTTGATTTCTGTATTTATTGAGTGTAATTTCTGAGCTCCTCTGCGGCATTTTTAGCATCAAACGTGCGGGTGTGTGGCCCAGCGGTCGGACAGCAGGCAGCCAGAGGCTTGGCTGGTTTGGAAAGAACAGCACAAGCCTGATTACTGGGGCGACCCCGCAGAAAGACTTCTCAATTCAATGGATTAGGAGCTCCTACAGAAACCTCAGCAAGAGGAGAGGAGAGAAGAGAGGAGCAGGGAAGAGAGGACATAAGGGGATAGAAGAGGAAAGAAGTGGAGAGGCCAGTAGAGAAGAGGAAGAGAGAGGAGAGGAGAGGAGAGGAGAGGAGAGGAGAGGAGAGGAGAAAAGAAAGGGAAAAGGAAAGGGGGAGGAAAGATCATCAACTTAAGGTTTTGCTGCTAGACGGGATTGCTCAACGCAGTAAACATGATTCAATCTTAACTCCCTGTAAAGACACATATAAAACACATTTTATTTTTCCCCTGACCCCTCAACACTGTCTGTAAGTAATTAAAAATCACAAGAACCAAAGTGGCATTATGCAATTCTGATCATTTTGGAAAATACTATGAGGGACTGCACTGATGGAATCTGGATTTTTTTGTTTTTGTTATTTTGTTGTTTTTTTATTTTAATTAATCCACATTAAGGTTTTATTTCAGTGGAAATCTTGAGTTTTCTTACATCAAAACACAATGAATGGTTGTGATTATAATAGCTGTCACCATGAAAAGATATGGCCCAAGTATAGCAGGAAAAGACAAACCCATAAATAAAATTTAAAAAAATCAAAAATTGTATCCAACAATCATTAAGAATATATATTTTACCTTTTTTCTTACTGGTGCCTGGTACTAACTGAGATTATGTAGTATGGTGTTAATAAGCAGCAGTGTAACCTGTCTGGCATGTTCTTTTACTTACAAGGTCAGCAGTATAGTATTTGTTACAGCACTGTGAGGTCGGCTGGACGCCAGTTTATAACCAGGCGAGACATGCAGAGATTACAGCCATCAAATAGTTCTGTTCAAAAAACTGAACAGAAATGAGGTGCAGCGTGAACTCTGCCAGGTGAAGCTAGCATATTTAAAGTAAACCACAACTTTGCACAATCACTGAACAGCAAGGCATCCTGCAGAGGGAAAGGACCTCTCCACTGATCAGCACCAGATGAAGTGTGTTTGATGATAGAGGTTCAAAACAATGTTGCTAATTTAAAAGATGACCTTTCAAGAAAAAAACATTACAAAAAAAACTGAAGAAACTATATGATGATAAAAAGCAAATGAGCTGCATGCTCGGTTGACAGTACTGATGAATGGTCTCTGAGCTCAATTTATGGACAGCACTTACAACTGATGTGTATAGGACAGTCACCTCTAATTACATACACAACTGGGAAATACAGAGCACTGGTCTGCAGACTAAATCAATGGCATACTGCTATAAAACCTGGCAAATGTGCTTTCTAATGCTCTCTTTGTGCACATATATAATCATGTCAGGAGTTGGAGGGTAATGATTGAATAGTTCTTTGTATTTTAGCTAGTGGTGGGACTCGATTAAAAAAATTAATCTAATTAATTAGAGGTTTTGTAATTAATTAATATCAATTAATCGCATATCAATATTTGTCACGAGAAGCAACATTTTTCGTCATTTGTTGTCTGTGCTAGCTGCAACATGTTTGGCATTGAAAGGTAGCCGAGGTTGGAAGAACTCCGGATAGACAAATTCTTTCCTGGACAATTTGTGCACACATGCAGATTTCCACCCAGTTGTTGTTTTCCACCCAACAAACCCAGCAACGACTTCTTGTCCTTTTTTTTTTGTTAAATTTTATATTTTATATACATGCAGCAAATGATCAGAGCCAGAGTTGAACTCGCGTGGAGAACGAAGCTTCCACACATGGGACGCCCGCCCTACCAACTGAGCTATGCCGGGAACTTGTGCAATGAGAAACGTTCCGTGCTGTTTGCAGTGCAAAAAAAGATTGCGATTAAATGCGTTTTTTTTTTTTTTTTTGTCAGGTTATTTTTTCTGTAATTAATTAATCTTAATTAACGCGATAAAGTCCCAGCCCTAATTTTAGCATGAAATGCCAATCCCTAGTATAAGATATAACCTATAAGTGTCTGACTTAAGCAGAAAGAAGAAATTCTATTCAAATATTATGGATAAATGCAGGGGAGATGATACACTTAACAGCAACAAAATATATGTATCAAATTTATCCAGGTGAGCTAATTTCTCTAGCAAAAAAGACCAAGTGCATTTGCTTAAATGGGCAGCAAAATGTATACATTACAATAACATTGCAGGGAAGTTAGGATTGTCATGAAAGAAAATCAAAAATTCAGCCAGCTTTTGTAGAAAATTAAATACAGCAATTCCTCTTCTAGTTGAGATTCTGAAAAAAAATCCAGGCATTTTAACCTATTATTTTATCTTTTAAAATAACATAGAAAAAGTGGCTACTGAAATTTTAGTTGCAACTGACAGAGATGTTTTCTGCATTAGCTGGCAAAAGAAGAAAGTGATACTCCAGTTCTTTTATACTTTTATACTTAAAATTAAATGGGAGCAGTAGCTGACTTCTTGAGAGAATTTCTGCCATATAAAACCCACTGCATTTCTCTTCAAATGAGTCTTCAGCACATCTGTTTGTGTGAAGACTATTTGAAATAAATGAAGCCATGTTACTGAAAGTAATAGAACCACCAGTGAAAATACAATAATATTTCCAAAACAGAAATGATGTTTCTATAATTACACATCATACAATTACATCAAACAGAAGAGGGATATTTCATGTGGGTCATAAAAAATTTAGCGTGAATATTTTAGTGCAGCAAACCAATCTAACATGAATTGTGCTGGCTCATAATCACATCAGTCTGGATGTTAGGATCAGCACAGGCAGGTTACAAGCACGCAACAAGCCTATACCACAACAAGAGTCAGCCCTACCTCTCATCTTCTCTGCTCTGTGTTATACAGCATGTCTCTGGTTTAGCCAGGCATCACCACAGCCAATCAGAAAGGATAAGAAATGTATTGGTCCACACAGGAGCAGTCTGAACTAACTTAAGCCCAAGCAGAATATGTAACTGACTGGAAAAAAACAAGTCAGTCAATCAGTTGCAGAGGAGTTGAAATAGCCTCTCAATAAAGTATACACACACACACACACACACACACACACAGTGCAGCCTCTATTTCTTCAGCGTGTGGTGCAAAAAGAGAAGCCTGTACTTCAGAAGTGTTGCTATTTCTGTTTACCACAAGGCCCAAAATATTCTATGATTAGGGAAACTGGGGAAAGGAAATACCACTGAGGAACACATGGACTCCATACAGCCACACAAAGCGACCTGACTGACAGGGTTATTTCACAAAGAGTAAAAGGGTTGTCATAGAAGTGCTTTTTCTTTCCTCTTGCAAGAAAATCATCAGCCCTATTACTCCCTCTCAGTGACTAACTTAGCGCTTGTCTAAACCCACTGTCAGTGAAGAACATTACGATGTCACAGTGAAGCTGACCTTTGACCACTGACCATTTGGTTATGAAAAAAAAAACATCACCACATCAGTTAATCTAATTATTCATTTCATTATATTAATTCTCCTTTATGGCTAAAAAAGTGGGGTTTTTTCAGCTCAGTGATCTTGAGCTTTGTAAATTAATTTCTTCCAGGCATTCCCAAGATATTCATAAAAAGGGAAATGCATTCGAACAGATGGACAGACAACCCAAAAAACATAATGTCCCCAGCTTTCACTGACATAAGAGTAGAAATATAGCATAATGCAAGAAATGTATGCTGCACAGTACATCTTTTGTAGATTGCATGTATTTACTTTGGTGATGTTTAAATTGATGAAGGTTTTAACACAATGTTTTGCAACACATGTGAAGAATAAGTATTTCACTGAGACAACAACAGATGCAAAGGGTCAGCAGCAGAAATGAGGGTGAATCTTTTGGTTGATAAGCCAGTGCACAGTGAAAACAATGCCACTATAGAATAAAACTGACTGCAAAGTTCTCCATTTGAAGAGCTACTACTGAAGTGTCCTCTCTCTTTTCAGTTTACATACTCCACCTTGCGCATAGCTGCTAGAAAGTAGTAGTAGTAGTAGTATCAGCTTCCAACCAACATGAAGTTAAGTGCCGTTTTTCACTTCTGTAACTGAGGTAATTTGTTCACTTCTTGGGAGTGATTTCAACACTCCCAGCCCTGTTAGAAACCCGAATGCCAAAAACAAAACTGACACCAGCAACAAAATGGTTTGCATCAAACCTATACTCATGCAAACACAATCTCTAGCAAAAAGACCTAATGCATTTGATAAAATGGGAAGGGAAATGTTTGCATTGAGATTAAATTACTTGAATGAATAAAATCAAACTTAAGCCAACATTTGAGTAAATAATAACCAGTTTCTTGAGGGTTTCCTGTTTCATTTTGGCATATGTAAAACATTGTGAGAATGATGCAGATATAACTGAGGGTTGGGTCACTATGTGTCACATCATTTTGTATAGGCTGTCCTCACTATCAAGAAACTATGGAATGACTTTTTATGCTACTTTAAATGGTAACACTTCAAACACATATCTTTATCAGATTTACAGAAAATAATTTACATGAACCCATAATACAAAAAGTTTGGCATATGAACAGTTAAAATGCATAGCAACACACAGTATACCAAGTACCTCGAAGACTTCACAGTGCCAAGCAAATTAACCTATCTTCATTGTTCAATTTTCTTTGACTAACATGTTAGCAAACTGTTACCTATTTATATACAGCAGCATTCATCTGAAGTGTTGTTGTTTCTTTCCACCTGATAAATCCTTTGAGATCTGTTTTTGGTCTCCCCAAGGCCCTTCAACGCTGTAGGCTAAATGCTCAACTCAGTGTGCTAACGTGATCTCAGAGTTAATATGAAGTTCATGACCACAGGCCAGCAGAGAAATTGTGATATATTACACTGCAATTGAGTTTATAATCTGGGCCAAAGCATTTTACAGTCACATACAGTAAATCCATGTAATATAATTGAATGCAAATGTGCTAACCCTGGCATATTTGCTCATGATAGAAACACATTTCTCCTTAGTGCTATTGACATTATAACTGAACTAATCTCTCAAAGAAGAGAAACAACCACCACCAACATTACAGTGTATTGCAAAATGAATGTGGCCTATACAGTATGTAGTCCAGTCTAGACGGTATCCAACATATCTAAGCCTGATGACAGATAACTGACTGAAGATGGGAGACCTCTTTCATCCTATATGCTCCCTGTGGTCTCAGCAGTCTGAAAGGGTGACAGCAAAACCATGACCTGATTACCTGTCCTCTGAAGCCTGTAATCACTAAAGCCAGCAGACAGGCACTGTCAGTCTGCTGACAAGGAGGATAATTGAAGGTGATGCTACATGCTGCTAGCCCTGCTAATGAAATATGAAAACAAAGAGAAGGGACAAGACAGCAGGGCACCATAGAGGTCTGAGCTCCAGAGAAGGACATTTTCTGTCTATTTATTAGCTATTTTCCAGTTAACCTGCCAATCAGACTTTTAAAGTATTGCTCTCTACAGAATGAAAATCTGTAGATTAATCCCCTTTACAGCTAACATATAGCTTTTTAAGAGACTGGTCTTCTCCACAGACATTCTCATCAAGCCAACATTTTCCTCTTACTTATGTAATTGGCATTAGTTGCAGCATAGTAGGATTGCAGTGCACAACGGGTTTTACGATATACATTGGTTTTTAAAATGATCATACCATGTACATTTGCTCTTCTACCATATTGAATTCTACCATGTTATAAAGAGCACAATTTTAAATAAAACTGTAAGTCTTTTAGGAAATAGCATTATGAACAATATTATAAAGTGTTTGTTGAATCAAAAAACCCCTGTTTTTACACCACGGTCACTGAAAGTAATTGTGGATTAATGTGATATTATCTGAGACAGTAATTGTATCATGAACATATCCATTCCTACCCTGGAATAAACTATTAATCTTGCCTCAATTATATAACCCATAATGTTCTGAAGGAACTTTTTTTTTTTTATCAGCTAACTATGACTATGTGATAGGCCAGGACACCCGCCCTGCAACAGTGAGCAACACCCAAAACAAACATTTCTTTAACTCTGAATATGTTCTTAAATATTCAGTGCAGAAAGAGTAAACTCTTGTGAAAAGTATGGAACAAAAATATATATATATATGTTACAATATTAGTTTGAAACATTAACTGAATTAACTGAAATTATCGACAGAATGTGACAGTTTAGATATCAAGGACATGTAACATGTTGCAACATTAAATAGGCATGCCTGTTCTGTCTCTTTATACCACTTTTTACCATAAGATGCCAGTGTGAGTCACTGTAGCATCCAGTCTGCCCTTGGTCTAACAACACCAAGGTGGTTGAACCAAGAGTAAAAAGGTCCAAGAAAAGAGGAATTAAAGAAAAAACAAAGAGCACGCTAGACAATCTTTACGCTGCCTTTAAATGCAGCTCTATGGTATGGAGGGACACACTGTGGGAGCTGTAAACTTTTTAAATTATACTGGAGAAGTGCATTACAAAAAGCTAAAAAAAACTACTTGCCCAAAGCCACAAAAAATTGTTTCTTATATTTTAACCATCAGTTGTTCAATTTCCTGCCTCAGTGCTTATCACTTAATGAGTATTCTAGATTAGCTGTATGCTCCATGATCAAGCATTTGTAAAGCAACAACAGGCAACCAAAAAGTGACCACTGCTGGTCGACATAAAAAAAAACAATGAATTCTGTCGATCTCTATGTCCCACATTCTGCACGTTTGTTTATCCCTGTGAATAATCACACAAACACTGTGTTTAAAAAAAAAAAACATGCACACTGAAGTTTAGAACTCAAAACTTAGGCCAACATGGGAGGGTTGTTCAAGCTTCAGGGTATCAAGATTTTCTGTATACTGGGGTGTTTAGAAAATTATAAAAAAATTATTTTCAATATCATAAAAAAATAGAGATGCTTTTCTTGGTATTAAACTGATACAGAGATGCTATTTTGCAGTGATGTAATACACAAGCAGCGCCACCAACAACTGTCTGAACTAGTGGAACAGGCAGCTGAGCTGAGAGAAGATGTGGACTGCCAGGACAGGGCTGAGTTACAGTACAAGAAAAAAAAAATGCAGGTATTTGTTTGTGAGTTTTATGGGTTCAGTGATGATCGTGATGTTAAACCATCCAAACCCAGCAAGACTTGTCTAAGTAGGCTAATTGCACATTAGAGGCACATAATTGTAGACTAAACAATGTGATACATCTGCTACACTGACTTCTATTACCAGCAACAAAGCTTTCTACTTTTTTCTTTCAAAAAGAATACTCTGAGATAAAGTTTTTACACACATTCCAGCAGCACTTAAAGTTTGGCTGTTTGACATATCCTTAAGTTTCGGTGGTCCTGCTGCTGCTTAGACCACATTCACCCTAATGTATTGCTCTAAAGCCAACGGTAATGGTATTGTGGCAGTGCTGCAGGAACTGCCAGTTTGACTATGCTGCAAAGTTTGAAAGTACTTTCCAGTATTATTCTTGTAACACTTGGGATAACAGCCCTTCTAGCATCCGTTACGGAAATTAACTGTATCATAGATGTACCAACTTAGCGTTACTTTGTTTTGAGCCACCAGGTCCCATTAGACTCAATAAGACAGGAAAAGTGTAGTTTATTCGTAGGAGTGTCCCTGTGAGAAATCTGAGGGGTTAGAAGCGACTAAAACACCTATACATGAGAGATTTTTATAGCGTTGTGGATTCAATCAAAGTTTCACAGATATTTCTATTACTACACTTCGACTTATCACAACATGTACCGTTACAGTACGCACGTACGAGTAGGTTACTGTACTCACATGTAGTACCACTTAGCCTCAAAAACACGTGAAAAACAATTATCGTTATTAGTTGGTCGAACACTGAGTTTCACAGAGCACTCGCTGTCATTATTCGAGGTTGTTTTAGGAAGTTAACGGACCAAGTTACCGTGTGTCTACAAGAATATCGCAGCATTAGAAGTGCAGCGGCTCCCCTCCCTCTCAGTCGCTTCAGCAGAGGAAATACAGTTAGCAGACTTTCCCACACACGAGGACGGATGAGTTTGTTCCACTTACCCCTCAGCCTGTCCGACGCTTCTGAAAATATGGTTTGTTTTGTGTCAAAGTGTCTCCGGGAGATACTCACACGAATAAGTCCTCACCCCCTGTATTTAGGAAACTGACAGACCCAGAGCTGCGCGAGGATTAGCTCCTCCCACCAGAGTATGCGCGCGCGTTTGTGCTCGGATCGTCCCACCTAAAGTAAAGGTATGATCGTTATTAATAATGTGTACATGCATGCGTGCTTTCATGTGCTATGGTGTTACACTAAAATATAGTAGATAAACGTTTGTACGTTTTTTCATTTAGGACTCTATCTGTATGCTTAAAATGTGTCTCTAATAATTCAGATCATCGTCCCGATACTCCTTAACCCCTGGTGTGTTCAATTACAGTGAAATAAGAAAAGTACTGGGATCATTCTGTTAAAAAGAATACAGAATAAAAATAAAACACAGCACGCCAAACACAGGCCCGGTACAATAACTGATCCATTGATATTTTATTTAGCCATGGCCAGAGGGAAGAAGAATAAAGCTTGTGACTGAAAGGTCATAGGTTCAAGCTTCTAAACCAGCTGAGCAGATTTGCTTGGAGCAGTCAGTCCATGCTTCCTAAACAACATTGTTTAAGAAGTTTTGAGCGAGTCACAACAAGCACCACTGTTTGATTTTTTTTTAAGTTGTTCTTGCAAAGTAATGGGTTAGGGTTAGGGTTAATGCTATTTGTGTCAGTACAGAAAACTTAAACAAACCAAGGCTTTGCACTGACACCACACCATTTTGATGGTGCAATGACCAATAAAAATGACAATGGTGCTATGTAAAGTGCTGTAAATCACATTTGAATGAGTCTTCCTAAAGGCAACATTTTTACAATGGACTGCTCTGGGGCACAAACAATTAAACATATATGAGTGTTTCATATCACTGGCTCAACAAGATGCTGTAAAAAGGTTATCTTGGATGGAAACAAAATGTATACAGTCCATGGGGCAAAATGGGCCAGACAAAACATGACGAAGTACCCTTTAGATTTCCCTTCAATCAAGACTAAAAACAAAATGGGGAAAAAAAATCCTATTTTTTGTAAGATATAAATTTCACTGAAGTTGTCTTTATGGCTAAAATGCCAACTTCATACATAAATTGTATAATTAAAATTACAGAGAGGTTTTATTTTTTTTTCAAATAGGCCTAATTATTCTAATAATTAATAGGTCTTAAGGCGGACTAATAGAAAAAAGAAACCTTTGGCGCCATCATGTGTCCAAGAATCAGATGACAACTGAAAATCTGGTTACAAACAATAGATGAAAGGAAGGAAAGGAATCAGTCACAGAGATTTTTGCCAAATCTTTAGATGTTACACAAGTAAATTAAACTACCAAATATGTTAGTGTCATTCTGTTTTATTATTTTAAAAGCTAGAATACCATTTTCTTGCAAATAAATCACAAAGTCAAGCTCAGTACTGTTTTTTATGAGCAGCGGTGTCTTCAATTCTGTCTCCCTCTGCAGACAGTTCTTTCACTTGCCTTAGCAAGGCCCTTCCTCAGCAGTAGCTACCTGCTGTGTCTTGGTCCAGGAAATTATACAATTTGACTAATGTGTTTTGTGATGCAGAAAAACACACCTGTCTTGTATGAAGATTTAACTGTTAACCTTAGAAACGTAGATTAGTAAACCAAACTTTTATCAAAGTAACTTTACAAAGCACAGTGGTGCCACTATCTTATCTAGAATGTAATAATACTCAGGATATAATGTAGAACATAATAAGTCTGCTTATATTTCTGCATGATTCAATTGTCATCCAGGTGTCTGGTTGTCTGTGCAGTGTGTATTTTACTTTTCCATATCCAGGGCAGTTTAGGCATTGAGCAGTATGTTCTATAAATATCTGACTCTCACAGTATAATTTCTTTACCATATTAACATCACAGCATTTAGTAATTTAGACATGTTAAATTTAGCTATTATAGTATTCTACAATGTCTTCTATATAAAAAGGAGACCAGTATGGCAGTAGTCAATGAAATGAAAATATTCATAATAATGACAGTCCGGTGAATAATCACAAAAACAGTTGCAGTGGCAGTCAAACCACAGTAGGACGCGCAGTCATGATCAGAGATCCAGGCACGGTCACAATCCAAGGAAATCTGCCATCTGAACCACACAGCCAGTGCTCATCTAATTCATCCTTCCTCTTTTATTATTCTTAGAAAATTTGTTGTGAACATTATTGCCATTGTTTGCTGATACAGAGAACTGTATCTAAAAACTCTTGTGTGTTTCATCAATGTTACAATCTGTGGAAGCACATTAAGCTAAACAATAAACTAAAATGTGAAGCACTTTCCACTTTCTTCCTATCTGAACTTATGTTCAGCAAAAGTCAAGTTTGAGTGTGAAGTACTTATTAAACAAGCTATTAACATACCTTTTTTAAGTTGTTCATCCCTTTATATTTTACTGTGTAGAGATTATATAGCTTATTATGTATATTGTGTCTTGCTCATCATTTTATCATGAGTAGAAAGGAAGAGGATAGAGAGTGGAGAGATAAAGGAGGGATTGAAAGAGCAGGATGGGGACAAGACCTCAATAATCACAGTCGAGAGGAATGTCATGCCTTAACAGGATTTCACAGCAGAAAACCATCTGCTTTAAAAGGCACAGGCCAGATTTCACCTTTAAACAAGCCACAATTGTTGGAAAAAACCTCTAATAAAATAATTGACTTTGAAAAATAATCAAGAATTAGCCTCTTTCACTCCTTTACCAAGTAATATCTGATGGTTTTGCTGAAGGATATGGAAGCCCTAAAAGCCGAGTGCAAAAAAAATGCATTGTACTTCAACCTGGTTTGAGCTGGAAGAAACACAGAAAAAATTTCACCTCAAAAATGACACCAAAATTGCACTGCACATGTACTATCACAGACCTTGTCGCAGTGTTCTACACATTTTGACAAAGCCAGCCTTATGTTGTGCCATGAAAAATAGCAACTCAAGGAAACCATAAAAAAACCTTTTTACATTTTTCCGTATTGTAAATGAGCTTGGATCTGTGCCAGGCCAGATGTGAGCTTGAACAAAAGTTAAAAAATAGTGTAGGGTTTTTGTGGACACAAACCTCAGTCTCCTCAATAAAATATCAATATTTGTTTTCAACTGCCACATCCTTTTCTGTACATCTACTTTGTATCCCTCACTACAAGCTTTTTTAAAGCCCTTATTTTTTTCTTTTTTTTTAATTTTGTATTGTTGTTTTTGAGAAAACATAACACAAACAGTAATAGAACAAACAGCAGGAGTAGTATCCATCTCTCAAGTAACATTTAGACCACACATACATCAATATGCTCATATGACCATATTAGTTCTCTCCTTTGCGATAAAGTTTGAAGATATGCACCCCATAGGGACATGTTACTATACAAAATCAGGCCTTGCAGTTGAAACGTAGGTGAGCCATTTTGACCAAATTTCAGCAAAGATATCAATTTTAAATCTCAGTTTAAATGTGATTCTCTCCATAACGTATATACTGTAAACAACATCAATCCAGTCATTTTTAATAGGTTTGTCTCTTTTCATTTTCTGGTCAGAGCCTTCTTGCTAGCTACTAACAGTAGTCTCAATAAACATCTGTCTCTCTTTGCACATTTAAGTTCTTCTAAATCGTTGAGGTACATGGTTTTAAAGTTAAAGCGGATTTTAAACTTAAAAACTGCCTCCAGGACGCCATGGACACATCTCCAAAATGGAGCAACAGAGGGACAATCCCAAAAGATGTGAAAGTGGTTTGCCATAGTACTTCCACAGGACCTCCAGCAAGCAGTCTGATCAGAGTACTTAGTTTTCTGTGCCAGGCTACAAAAGAATCGAGTCAAGTTCTCCCAGCTGTATTCCCTCCAGGAAGGAGAGCTTGTTGTCAACCGTTGCTGTCTGCAGATTCTGTCCCATTCTTCCACCGTTATTGTGAAATTGCCCTCTGCTTCCCATCTTGTTTTAATGTCCAGAGTATGATCTCCCTTTAAATTCTGGAGAGCACGATATAGTCTAGATAATTTTTTGGTAGGTGCCATCGTTGTAGGCTTTTTGGAAAATATCCAGGATTTCGTCTCCAATTGTCATGTCATCCTTAATTTTT
>JAQMCX010000001.1:5082141-5096688 GCA_029814765.1 Acanthurus leucopareius | reverse complement strand
GCGGACAGAGCTTTGAGGGTCCCACTCAGGAAAAAGATTAACAGTGGGAGGGGGAGGAGGAGGCAGACACCGAAGACGATGAGTGAGGCCCTTACGTCAACCAAGAAAACAAAAGGAAGGATAAAAGCAGGAGGAAAGATCCAGACTGCGATAGAGACCATCACTGAGATCTTGATGGTTCGTCTGAAACGATACCAAAGTGGGTGAGCGATGACCAGATACCTGCAAAACAAGATGGACATTCAGTGTTCAAGCTCCAGAATTACAGTATAAATAACATAAAGGTCATAAAGAAGTTAGTGACAGAGAGACAGTTACCTTTCCAGGGCGATGACCACCATGAAACAGATGTTAGTCACCAGACTGAAATCATAAATAAAAAGAACAGATTTTGGTATCTGTAGGTCCTCTGGTGGAGCCACCAAAGGGATCATACAGCAGAGCTGAATGAGGTCAGAAATGAGGAGGTTGATGACAAAAACTGGAGCAACATGATCGCTTCGCACCTGCAGATAAAAAACAACAGGAAAAAGCGTGTGTAACTGAAATGAGCTGACAAACTTGATGTTTTTTTAATCTTCTGAACAGTTTAAGAAAATGCTGAAATGGAGCTTCATATTTAAAGTGTATGTGTTTATTCATTGCAACACTTTGGACTGGACTCAGGACAGATGTGAGATAAATCTGAGTCTAAATGAACAAACCAGAGAATAAACAGCACAGATGGCAATGAGAGTCAGAGGAAGGCCGATGCAGATGACGATGTACGTCATCACGGGAACGGCGGACTCAACTTCTTCTCCTGCAACACTGATGTTGCTTGTGTTCACTGAACTGCCCTCATTGTCAAATTCTGCCATTGTGCAGAGAGAAACCTAATGTTTCAGAAATACAGTCAATTATTTAATCTGCAGTTTTATGAAACACTTCGTTATTTGTTCTGTTTTTGACATCTCGACAAACTTATTTAAATCAGTATTTGAAGGGTTGAAAATGGCTCAACACACTGTCTGCTGTTTTAAATCACTGTGAACCTTAAAAGGTCAGTTCTTACATAAAGTAAACCATGTGAAATATATTTAAAATACATCAACTAATCACCCTTGAGTTCATGTTCTCATTTCTTTAAAGTATATGGTGATGGAAACTCATCTTTTCACAGGCGTTAGTGCTATTTTTGCCAACTCTCTACTCAGCATGTTTCACAAAACAAAACAAAACATTTACCTTTGAAAGCAGCAAAGCCTCACTTGAATAAGTCCTTTCCAGTGTCTGATGTCTTCTTCTGCACACAAACAGTCTTAAATATGATAAGTGATTGTGTTTAGTTTGCCAAAAGGTTCCTCTGAATCCACCCCTGCTCTTCCAACGAAGAGGCACAAACGTAGGCATGAACACACATTATGCAGATTCACTGGTTAAACTTGGGCAACAACCACACTTTTGCAAAATTACTACAGAAGCTCTCGTGTTTCTGTGCACATTAGACTTGCTTTGACTGCTTATGTTACATTTTCACAGCAGAATGAAAACAAGAGAGTATTTTATTAATCCAGTTTATTTGTGAATTATTGCCAGGACCATATTTATGTGACAATATGAAAATTAAGTGGAAACCATTTTGTTCTAACATTGCAAGGAACTTTTCTAACAGAAAAACAATCAAGTTTAACTGAATTAACTGTAAAAACATTTAGGGAAGTACAAGCATACAAAAGGATAAGAAAATTAAAAACATATTCAATTGAACTGTACTTATTTTGGCACTATTGCATCATTTTACTGCAGAAGTTTGATTCTGTAATGGCAATTAATTTATATTCTCTTATGCAAAGAATACAGGAGGAGGAAATACTCGTGAGAAAACTTTCTGCAGGATACAAAGACTGTCAGTGTGTCATGACGGTGAGACGTTCTGATGCATTTATCTGCATGAATCAGCGGGGGCTTTAAGGCGTTAAACTTACTTACTTAAATGTCTTAATGGTCTTTCAGAATTGCTTTTACCTTATGAACCCTTGTGGACCCTGCGCTCCTCTGGCAGCGGGCTCCTAGTGATCCCTAAAGTCAGGACACGCACTCATGGCGAGGCGTCTTTTCAGCACTATGGCCGTCGTCTATGGAACAGCCTGCCAGAGGACCTCAGGGCCACAGAGAACGTTCACGTTTTTAAGAGCAGGCTCAAGACACACCTTTTTAGCTTAGCTTTTAATTAATATTATATTACTCATGACATTTATTCATTATAGGCCTTCATTTTGTATTTATTATTGAATTTGATTCTTTCCTACCTTAAATTTTAGTTATACTATTTTAGACTAGATTTTAGTTCTTAGCTTTCATTCGTATTCTAGTTTTTACTTATTTTTATTCTTTTATCATTAGGATCCCCGGTGTTTCCTCTGGGGGAGCCCTCTGCACCAGGAGCGGTGGTTGGCTGTGGCTGCAGGGATCTCGTAGGTTCCTGTAGGTTTGGTGTTTCTGCCACATCTCTCCGCTGAGTCCAGCGTCAGTGCCCTGTAGCTGTGGCTGGCTCTCGGCTCCTGGTGCAGACAGCTCCCTCGAAGGCGCTTTCTCGCTTTCTTGGCTGGTTCATCAGTGCTCAGCCTCTCGTACTCAACCAAATGTCAAACAAAAGTGTATTTGTGGATGAATGAAACAGTGCGTGTGTGGGTGAACTGTGGGGTGGTTGATAGAGGGATTGGGTGGTTGTGGGAGCGAGGGAATGATTTTAATTGTCCATTTTAAGCAGAGCTTGGGTATGAGTGGTTGGGTTTGGGGGAATGTTTTTATCTGTCAGTGTAAAGCACTTTGAATTACATGCAATGTACAAAAAGTGCTCTATAAATAAAGTTTGATTGATTGATTGATTGACTGATTGTATCCATGCAAATTGTTTTGTTTCTTCAAAGCTCAAGACATGTAACAATTTAAATTGAAGTCCCTCTCTTGCAAATTATTTTAATGTCTCTAAATTCACTTACTGTGAATTTCTACAAACCTTTTTTTCCAACACTCCCTAAAGAAATCTTATAGACTTAAACGGCATTAACTTACAAGAGAATGAGGGTGAACAAGGCTCCAATAACAACCACAGCCACCAGCATGGCAGGGAAGACAGTTGAGATAATGACAAGGGTGAAGGTGACCATCAAACAAAACTGCAAGAAAGGGTCCATGTGGAGGGGAAGTACAGTGTCCACCTCCTCTTGGTCTTTGGAGAAGCGGTTGAGAATGCGGCCTGTCGGGGTTGTGTCGAAGAAACTCATGGGACTGGCAATAACCTGACAAAGGAAAACAAAAAATCTTTATAATTGACTGCTTCCTGGCAACTACTGCATGTTATTGTGGCCTCTGCCAGGTATGAAAGAACCATCCTTTTTTTAAAAACTAACACATAATCAGGTGAATTCTTATACACTTTTAAATTGATCACATTCTTAAAACACTAATGATTAGTAAACACGGCTATCTCTGCTGAAAACTGTGAAATGTAAATGCTTGATCATATATGGAAGTCATTGCTCCACATTACATTCTTGAACATGGTGTTGTGCAGTTTGCAGGCAGCTCTCAAGGTGACCCAGGTGTAGGAGAAGCATTTGATGACGGCAAGTATCACCATAACAATCACCATCAAGCCATAAACCATCTGGTAGAATTTCAAGTCTGGGTTTTCTGAGATGTTCTCGCTTGAAGTGCCATTGAATGACTGGGAAATCACAGAGAAAATATATGCTTTTAATCTCATTGTGAATATTGTCATCACATATTGCAGTAGCAGACAGTGTAGAACACACACCTATTTACAGCTTTCAGGCTGTCCAACAACATTACTGTTAACACATTAACAGTGAAACTGGGCTGTTAATATTTGGTGTGTGTTTTTCTTTTTTACTTGGATCCCCATGAGCTGTTACAATGCAAAAGCTCATGGGAAAGACAATACTGATACAACTGTAACACAACAGTATTTATGTTTATATGTATATGTATGCACATGTAAATAAATGTGTGTGTAGTCATATATATGTGTAGTCACATATGCATCTGTGTGTGTGTGTGAGTGCGCGTGTGTGTGAGTGCGTGTGTGTGTACATAACGATTTTCAAGACATTGGTTCTTCTTTGAGGAATTGTAACGTGCGTGTGCTTGTTCATATGTGTTTGAAAGAGATATGTTTCTCACCCCATCACCCTTCCCCAACCAGTAGCTGAGCCACCAGTTGCTGAAGGCTGTGGATCCGATCATCAAGAAGATGTTTAGGATGGTAAGGAAGGTAATGAAGTAACCTGCAGCAACACAGTCACACCAAACATCATCACTTGGATTGGGCTTGTGAGAAACATTGATTGCATATATCAGGCCAAAGAATACATGCATATGTGTGTGTGTGTGTGTGTGTGTGTGCACTGTATCAGACCTCCAGCTGCCTTGCAGTATTGCTGGTAGACTCTCCAGGAGACAGCACCTTCTGAGGAGGACTCCTTAGTGACCAGCTGATTATCGTCAGCAGCTACAAAGGGAAGAAAAAGATTTTAAAGAGTTTTAAGAACTATTAAAGTGACTTCTTTTTGCATCAGTCTGATTGGGTTATGTTGCCACAGGTTACTGATTTTCTTGTTTTAATGCTACATTCACAATATTATGAATACAATGTGTCTCAAATTTACACAAGTACCGAAGTGTAATAAATTTGTGAATTTACTTCTTTTTTTTTTTAAATCTGTTGCAATATTTCTGTTCATTTTTTACATCTTAACGGTTTAGGTTGGAGACTTAGAGCTGCCTTATGATGCGTTGGAAGCCAAACCCACTCAAAGCACAGTCAAAAGCTAGTACTCAAAGAAAAGATGGGATATTTGTTTTATTTATCAGGATTACACTGCTCATTTTTCTCCAGGAAATTCATAATAGTTTAAACAGGAAAGATGCTAAAATAGTTCTATAGAGAAAAAAAAAAGCCAGAGCCTTTTAACTTTCCAAAACTACCTCTGCTGAAGAAAAATGTCTGTGTAAAAGTGCTTTTAGGTTTTCATATTAAAATGGAAGTATATGAGCAGAGATATTTTACTCCTGAACTGACCATCCCCAAAACTAGTATCAGCATTAGAGTTTAAGTTTGCTAAACTTACATTTTTCATCAGCCGTTGTTCCGTCATTCTTTTCATCTGTCATGTCAAATGCTGAAAGGAAGCACAATTGAAGGAGAAAAATACACTGTAAATTACATAAAAAATTCTGTTTATCTCTCTACAGTAGGCTTTCATAAAGGCATAAAAATGCCAAAGTATGATAAACTTACAGTATATTGTCAGCCACAACTGTAGGCTTGTTGTTCTGTCTCGGATTGTTACACAAGACTTAAAACTCATCTATATTCTTATATACGGTAATATGATAGCGTTTATCACCCAGTGTTCCTTTATTATCTCACTGGACTGTTAACAGTATCTATTCATAACAGTTCCTACAGTTAGTTTTGTTTTTCACTCCTCCATGGTTATCTTTTGGGTCTTTGACAAACTCACATGGTTGGTGTCCCACAGACAATTTAAGAGAAGTAAAGCAGCATGTTGCAACTTATTCCACATGAGTAATCCTCGTTCTATGTGGCTGCTTTTAGGGTTCCATACACAATGTGCTACAGTGTTTGCAGGAGTGTCTTTGCACTTAACTGTATACTTTTAATCATCTTTATTTCTCTGATGCAGAAATTAAGATATAATAAATATCTTATTTGAATTTTGGATTATTGCGCAAACAAACATTTTGTTCTAGTTTCCATACCTGGGTTCACTATTCCATTGTCTGCATGATCTTTCAGCTCAACCTCCTGCAGCTGGGTAGTGTCTGGGGGGGATTCTTCATCCTTCTCTTTCTGAGTCTGTAAATGATAGGCAAATGTACAGTGATACTGCTGAATCTTAGAAAATAGCTTGCTTTCATCCAAAATGGATGATAAACCATTAACTTTCATTCTTGCAATTCATACTCCTTTAAAACCGAAATTCTAAGACAATTTTTTCCTTGTTTAACAGTCAGCTATCTTTTTATTGTCTTTGAGCTAATAAAGCAATAAAGAACTAGTAAAAAGCTTTTACAGGCAGTAAAAAAAACCGTGAACACAGGGTGAGAGTAGGATAGCTACAACATATTTGAACTTTTTTACTTTGGCCTGTTCCATCTGGTAGTTGCTGATGAGCTGAGCGTAGCGCCCGTTGGCTTTCATCAGGGCCTGGTGGTCTCCACTCTCCAGCATCACACCATCCTCCAGGACCAAAATGTCATCACAAAACTCCAAGTACTGAGAGACACACACAAGGGAAACCATATCAGCAAAACCATCCCAGTACTGCAGCCAGAAGGTGAAACCAACACAGTCTAAACAGCAGTCATATGGCATTTGGCAGACACTCTTACTTAAAGTTACTAAAAATGCTGTTCACAGTTCATGATTAGATAATAGTGTTAGCAGCAATCAGACACCACGTGTGAGTTGCTCTCTTGGGTTGTTTTTAACCCAACATTTTTAAGAGTATTAGAGAATAAAAAAACCGAGCAAGTGGGCAACGCAAGCAGGCTGAGCAGCCTATAGGGAGGTCATGAAAAAGAGACCCAAGAGGATTATGACAAAGAGAGGGGAAAAAAAAGAAAAGTTCTTGATTTACTTGTTTTTTAACATAAGCCAAATCAGCCCATTTTAACACTTTGAGCGGTAGCATTTTACAGCCAGGTTTTAGCGGTAGCCTACATTGACTCCAGATCGGTTTGTTAGCTTGGCATCTGTCCTAAATCCCATGCTTGTAAAGCCCTCACCTCTGTACAGCAAAAAAAAAAAGCCCTCAACATATCAACATGCATGTTTTCAGTCTGCAATGTTGCCAGTGTAGGTTAGTATTTAGCAAGAACAACATATTTAAAAACCTGTTAAAGAAACCTGGGGTTTACAAAGGTGCTGCTTCACTTTTTCTAAAGAATAAAACTGTGTCCATCTTCCTACCTGCAGCTGGTGTGTAACCAGTATGACAGATTTTTTCTGCAGCTCCTTTTTGATGCATTCTTCAAAAATGTGTTTCCCCACATGGGCATCAACAGCAGAAAGTGGATCATCCAGGAGGAAGATGTCCCTGTTGGAGTAAACAGCTCTGGCCAGGCTGATTCTTTGCTTCTGCCCTCCTGACAGATTCAGCCCTCGCTCTCCAATCTGGCAACAAAACACCAAAAACAAAAACTACTAAGAGCGCTGGCCTCAGGGTCTGTATTTTAAAATCCACTTTCACCATTAATAGTGTAGACTAACAAAGAGCACATCTTTAAGAAAACGAAAGGGACAAGTGCTTGAATAAAACTGAAAGCATTCAAAGCTTCAAACAGACCCAGAAACATCAGTCAGACTTGGCCTCGACTGAAAACTGAGTAGCAGAATTAGTTTTCCTAACTTAAACTGCTTAAAAAAACAGGCCTGGTATCCAACTTCTGATTGTATATCTTTGACAAGGAGTTGACCAATCTGACTTATGTAATACTGTCTCTTATTTTGCACAGTTAAATAATTGTTTTGTCAACTGAGCATCTAGTTTTGTATTCACTCATATGATAGAGTTGCAAAAAAAAGTTCAAATAAGTGAGGAACAAAGACAGTAAATAATTAACTGTTTCTACTAATATTTAGAGTGCATGAATATACAACAACAACAAAAATTTAAATATTTTAACTCTGTGACTTGGCAAAAAAATGTGTTGTAGGCTATTGACCAGTCAGAGGGGGAAAAGTTCATTCTTTCATCAGATTCTTTCATTCAATTTGAGCACAGAACCAACAAGACAGCTGCTGTACATGAGAAAACACTGTCAAAAGAGGGTCTACTTATGTTAAAACCAACATGTGTGACTCCAGGGACTAACTTTGAGGATCTCTCAGAACAGAATAAAGTAAAGCTCCTTAAAGACTCTTTATTACGAAGTGTCTTGGATTTAAACACATCATTAGCATGAAAAAAAAAGTTTACAAAACAATGTGTTTTCATCTCAAAAAATTGTTTTTAGCACATACTTGGAACTACCAATCAAAGGGATAACTTAAATAATAATAATAACATAATTAATGATTACAATTACAATCATAACAATTTCTTATCAAGAACATTTTCTCAAATCTGTTTCTTTCTAAGAAATAGCTGAAAAAACATTAAAAACATCTAGAGTTTAGAGCACAGTAGAGAACTCTCACCTCAGTTTGGTCACCATATGGAAGGATTTTCAGGTCAGCCCTGAGGCTACAGACGTCCAAAACTCTGCTGTATCTGTAGAGTAAGACAGGGAATTGCCTTAACATGAGCAGAAAACCAAGTGTAATCAACAGAGGCATTTTGTTTGACATTATTTAGTCATTTCAGTTCACTCAGTGAGAAAAACAATAACATTTTTATTATCATTAATTTGGAAAAAATAGTTATTATTATGTATATTACAATAATTGAGAAAAACATGATTCTATCTTTAAAAAATGTAACATTTGAATGAAATATATTGTATATTGATACTGCAATTATAAACATTAATCACTAAAGTTTTTACATATTTTACTCACTTTGGAAGAAAAACACTTATTTTTTATTTTCTTATTTTTTACCGCCTACAGTTCTCTTAATTCTCTTGATCCTGGCAGCTCATTTCTCTATGTAGTTAAATATAGTGCATGTCAACCATTTCTATTCACCACAAGCAAAATGGTCACTGTACTAAAGGTGCAATGACAGCCATAACTGCTAAATGAGATGACGCGACTCATTAAAATGCTGTACGGAGGTCAGCAGTCTCATGTCTCGCCATTTCTGACATCATAAAGAGGTTTCCTGCTGATAAACCTGTCAGATAACAGAGATGACTTCTGCTCTTGTTTGACAGCCAGCCAGATGCAAAGTCATAATGATAAGAAAGAATGTTCTTCCAGTCAAACATTTGTCACGTGCTAAAGACCTTAACAAGCTCTGTTTTAATGATCTATTTTCATGGGAAGAAGGAACAATGGTTATATATTAACTTTACAAAAAGCACCTCAGTGATGTAAACTTATGTAACAATTTCAGCCTAAATCAGTGGCTTGTAAATAAATCTGGTGGTACTGTAAATGGGTGAATGGTAACTCTGTGTCGGTGGCTCTGTCTATATCCCTATTGCCAGTTACTCCGGGTATCATGGGTAAGTCTGGATGAAATCCTTTTGCATTGCTTGACGATAACTTTACACAGCTTGACATGCTGCTGTCCTAAGTTGTGTGCAACACTTGTCCGAATTTGCTCAGCAACATCTCTAGAGCTTCAGCAATGAAATATGCATCACATAGTGCATTTCAGCCGGTTTAGAGTTCTGGTCAGCATGGCCAAGTAAGCTTAGACTGAAAAATGTCTCAGCATGCATGCTTACTCCAAGATACAAGTTTTCTGGACATACCAAAACAGAAATCAGGCACTGATATTTTTAACAGTAGTACCATACTCAGAGATTGAGGGAAGCCAAATTGCACAAAATACCAACCACTATAAAATGTTGTTTGGGTAAAACCTTCTTTTTTGTTTCCATATTCAGATTTATCTGCAGTTAATAATGACAGTCACTGATGTGATCAATTACTTGGCCTGGTCAAAAGGTTCTCCCATTAGGATGTTTTCCCTAACAGTTCCATGGAATATCCAGGCCTGCTGGGAAACGTAGGCAAATGTCCCATCAGCTGTTATGGAGCCCTGCAGAAGGTACATCTAAAACAGATAAATGAGCACACAACCATGAGAAACATTGTATGTTACACAGCATCAGCTAAATCCAGTTAAGAGATCATTTCAATTAAATAAATAAGAGCAACATTTTCGCAGCAGAGTGGCAATGAATAAAGTTCACTTGGAGACAAAAAAGTAAAAAGAGGACGAGGAGCCAACCTGTTCCAAAATGCTGGAAATCAATGATGTCTTTCCACTCCCAACATTACCACAGACACCGAGCAACTTGCCCTTCAGAGAACAAAGAGTACAGAGAGTTAACTTTTACCCCATATAATCTAGTTAATTTGGTTTATTTATAACTTTAGTATAGCAAACCTTAGGCAGTGTAAACGAAATGTTTCTCAGGGTTGGCTGATTTTCAGCATTCATTTGCTCGTACACATGTTCAGCCTTGTGTCCATTCACACCATTGGCTGCACTGGGTGAGGAGTTCAGTTTGCTGTCTGGTTTGGCCCAGGACATTGTTGCATTTTTCATCACTATGGCTGAGTCACTGTCTTTTCTCAGCTTAAGGTAGGGTTCCGGATTCTGGATTAGTAATATTTTCTGAAAACAGCACACAGTACATTTATTAGCATTTAACTGCTCAGGAGATCCACAACAGAAGTAAATTCAAAGTTGTGGTGAACACATACACAAACACTAAAAGAATAAACAGCCCTGATTGCTATAAAAATTGTAATACAGTAAAAACGAGTGCGTTAAAGCATCAGTACCAAGCTTGCATTGTTAGAAGTCTACACATACACTTACACTGAAAATATTAAATTATTAAATAAAAACTCAGTGTATGATTATGAGCTTTGGAGGGTGAAAACCCTATTCAAACATCACAACCTATTTTGAGAAGGGAAGTTGTCACCACCTTATAGTTTCTATCTCTAATATGATAATATCACAGCAAAAAAACCCTTAAGTATGAACACAGTAGTAACGAATAACACAACTAAAATTAATGATGACAAGGACACAAAGAGAAGAGCTTACCCTCAGTCGAGAGAGTGACACAGCGGCTTCAGCCAGGGCTTTGACAGATATGGGCATCAGACCCAGACAGAACCTCATGGAGTTGAAGATGGCGATGGTGGTAAAGGCCTGATGATAACAAAGAAGGATGTTCAAACACTATTACAGACCATACAACTCTGACAAGTTCAATAAACCCATTAACCACTTGAGTCACATAGTGAGCACATTGGCAAACGTTGTTCTGCACGGCTGTGGTACTCACTTCAGTGCTGTCTAGAGGTAAGTCCAACATGGTGTGTACTATAAAGGTTAGAACTGTGGCAACAGTGGGGATAAGGCCGGTGATGCTCGTATTCAAATTCTGGACATAGCTGACCCTCTGCAGGTCGGCCCTCTCATTTTTCCTCAAGCCTATGAGAGAGACAGTATCACATAGACAGTTTGAAGAGGAATTTTTCTGTTTTAAAGCCTCATCTTCTCTAGTAAATTTGCTGATACCCCGGCTCTTTCAAACCTCTCTTACCAGAGCTGCACACTGCAATCACATTTAGATTGATTACCAACTGCACTATTCAATATTTTTGTCATTTTTTTGTGGAGGCACTTGACAAAAAATGACAAAAATGGGACTAGCCAAGCAGAAACGTGTAGGCATGTGCAATGTAGATAATTCTAGGATCTCTGACAGGGAACAAGCTACAAACAAGTGTAGTCCTTTACTCAACTTTCACTCTGAGATCAGTCATGATACTTCAGGTATCATTACACACATGCACAGACATGTGAAAACTGTACTTCTGCATCAACAGTTTGTTAATTTACTGTTGTCTCCAAAAGCAATAGAAGAGGGAGTTACATGAGCAGAGTTCACTGTGCTTAACCCTCTTAAATCAGATGTGTTAATTTTTAATCATTTGGGTCTAAATGTGCATGGGTTGTTTACAGCCGGTACTTTCAGATTAAAAGAAAAATACAGTATTCTGCAATGTCATTAGAGTGTTGACACTGTCAGTCATTTGGAAATATACTGAAGATCACCATAAAGGTAAATTTTTGTTGATAAATGTCTCTATTCTTCACATTTGATATGTTTAGTGTCAGTTCAAGAGAACTAAGGATGTCCGACTAGAGAGAGACTTTCAGCAAATTAAACACAGGCAGCACAAAATCAATATGTTTGTATTAATGTGGTATGTATGGTATGGTTTTAGTCTGGTTGATAAATCCAACATTGATTTGATTCTGCTTGCTCATCTCTAAAATTCCCCACAGCCACAAAATTTTGAGAAGTTACAAGGGAACAAAAAAGGAAATGAGTCACTAACTGCTGGTTAATCATTAGTTAACAAGTCTCTATTTATCACATTGTATATATTGTGACCAAGGGTCATGTTTGTTGTGTTGGTAGACATATCTCTCTTTCTCCTCCCCTAAGTGTGTGCTTGTGTGTGGTGTATGTAGTGATAATTGCGAACATGTGGGATCTGGCGATTGTGGAGAAAGGTGAGCGTCACCAGAGGTGAACATCATCAACAACATCAAACTATCAAAGACTCAAATATTACCAATACTGACACATTAGTGACTGCCATGTGACTCCAAAGGTGAATTGGTGCATGAGGCTAGTTGATTTCTTAGTACTGAATCTATTCATTACAAATCACATCACAACTATATGACTAAAATAATTACTCAAGAGGTATAAATTTAAGCATTAAGCCATTGATTTGAATATGAACACTTGGTGAATATCTGTAATAAAGCATAAAGAATAATGCTACAATACTCAGTACACACTCAGCAGGATGCACCAGTTTAAATGAAGAGAAACAAAAAGGTTAGGTAGTTAAACGATAATGAAGAAGCAATGAGGTACTACTCAGTAACTACTTAGTATAATGTATCCCTGCCCGAGGTTTAGAAAAGCAGTCACCATTGTTTCATTATTCTAGTAATGAATGAATAATGAATGATAAAAAAAATGGAAATTAAGCATGAAAATGAATGTGTGTCTATAAGAGGTAAATTTACCCACTGTCTAGCTGTAAATGGCTGCTTTCGTTAATCTGGCTTTTTTCTTTATAGTTTCTAACAGCTCAGTGCGACGTATAACTCACTTTTGAATAAGTCAAAGACTGTGGAATTTGATTTGCCTATTAAAAGAAAGTTACATCTAGTGGAAAAACAGCTGCAGGTAAAATGTCCCCTGGCAGTTCTAGTATCAAAAAACTTGTTCCACTGGATGAAAAGTCAACACGCTGCTGTCCAACATCTTACCTGCAATCTTCTTCTCAAAGGAATCTTCCCAGGCATACATCTTGATAAGCTTGATGCTGCTGAGAATCTCATTCATTGTGCGAACACGGCTGTCTGTTATCAACATGGCTTTCCATCTGAATTTGTTAATGATCCTGGCTAAGAAAAACTGAAAGCAGATACGCAGTATTAAAGTTAATTAGAATAGAAAACAAGTTATAAAAGGTAAAATATAGCTTATTTCAGGTTGTCCTTGTGGCTGGTATATACTCTTCAATGTATGTTACATAAATACTTGCCAACAAGTAATTGTAAAATAGCAGAAAAACAAGGGGAGACATAGAAGACTGATAATTACAAACTTCAGTAACAATCTCCGATGGTTTAATCCACATACCACTCTTGAGTCATGGTCTGATTGTACAATAATGTATAATTGGATGTATTTATTGTCTATGGGCAGTATCTATCATACAGACCTGTATGGGGACAAAGATGAGGTATGTGCAGATTCCGGTCAGTGCTGTGTAGCCCAGAATATAGCAAGCATAGACGATACACACAATAAGGAGGAATGGTGAGGCAACCATGAAGCTCAAAAAAATCACTGACTCAAATATCCTGTGGCCATCATTGGTCAAAACATTGATCATCTAGACGAGAGAGAGAGAGAGAAAGAGAAAGGCTGTAACCCACATTCATCAAGGTTGTATTGTCATGTTAAAGTGCTTAAACTAGTTTAGTCCATGAACTGTAAGACATTAATGACAGGTGCAAAATGTGCAGGATGCCATTTTTTAATTTTTACTTTAATGTTAATCCATGAATGCAGAAACTCATGGTACATGCCCTCCAGTGAAATTATGATAACTCATATAGTAAAGACTGTAGCAGCTCATCCCCTGCAGCTACAGTTAAGCTGGCTCACAGTTGGGATCTAACCACAGTTTAATAAATATTACATAACACAATGTCATTCATATTTTTTAAGTTTATATTCCTGCTAGAGGTAGAACCTAAAGTTGTAGGATTTAAGTAAGAATAGTTTTTTTTCTCTGTTTTAATAATCAGAATGCCTATCAAGTCCCATGGCACAGTTGGCGCTACATGCTCAAATCTAACACACTTTTGGAATACCACACATCAACAATAACCACTTGTTCCCACTTTATGTCTGTCTTCTTGACACTTTTCAGCTGCTGAGAAAAACTGCAACCATTTTCAATTTTCATGTGTTGAATACAATTAAATAAAGCACAAAAAAATGCATATAATCCTGATGAAACACTCTTTAAAACCATGGGCATAGCGGACACGGGGTACACAGGGGACATGTCCCCCGCACTTTCCGTATCTGTGCCCTCCGTCCCCCGCACTTTTTACAGCCATTACAACCACTTAATTCATTTTTAACATGTTGATCTGCGTTTTTCAGAGCCGCCTTTAAACGCATCATGAGTGGACGGCAAACAAACACCGCTGCAGTGTGTCATCAGAGACAGAGGTTCAGCAAACCAACCAACATGTTCAGCAAACCAAC
>JAQMCX010000001.1:5051687-5082041 GCA_029814765.1 Acanthurus leucopareius | reverse complement strand
GTTCTTTAGCTGCTAAGGAGAGGTGCAATTGAATGCAAGAGGATGATAAATCACTCAGTAGACCTCTGAACAATTTGCCCCCCCCCCCCACTTCTAAAATGATGGCTACGCCCCTGTTTAAAACATATGAAAAATGACTATTATTCTGCCTGATATATTTGGTATACAGAGAGTCATTTTAAATTTATTCTCTTTCCACTATATGCTGCTTCTTAACAAGAGTGAGACGTCTATCTGGAGGACAGGATCTAAGAGTGTTCATAAGAGTTTTCCTAGAGATACAAGGGTCCACTTTACCTCTCCCATCGAAATGCCGCTGTGCACCCGCAGAGAGATCACCTTCTGATAGGCCACTGAAGAGAAGGCACCCTTCAGTCTGACAGCAGTGCGCAGGTTTAACCCCCACATCAAAGATATTAGAAAAGCTTTGCTGAATTCTGTGCTGAACAAGCCAAAGGCCAGGCCCACGCCATGACCCACTGTGGAATTTCCATGCATGGTGGTGGTGTAGTTCAGGATCTCATAGACCAGAACAGCCTGAAAAGACAAGGAGAACCTTTTTTTATTGGACAACTTTGGACAGTAAATTCACTATAACTGACAGTGTAAATGTTTGTAGAAAAAATTCTTAGAAAAGACTGCTTTGAAAAATGCCAGTCATATACTGTTTCCTAAGTGACAATTTTTATTCAAGTGGATAATGACTTGTTCTTCTTACTAATTTAACCTCTACCCAGGTGTGAAAAAATCACTAAGCTTCTATTTACTGTGATTCTATCTACTGGTACAGTTGTATGTGCACATCAGTTAACCAGGGTTTTCAATACTTATAACGTCTCATTTTCTGTGTATATCACATATAGAGGCAAATGTCAGTGAAGGCCGTTTGATTAGACCAGTAGATGAAACACTGGTCTCATTAGTGTTATGCTGACATTAAAATTCAGATCAAATTACCGGGCCAAGAAAAGCTGCCAACATAGCGAGGATACCAACAACGACAGAAACAATCAGCCTGGTTCTCTGAAAGCGAAAGACCGTTCGAACCAAAGAGGCCTTCTCCAAGCCCACCCTTGCCACCTCTTCTTCCCAGAGTCGTTTGAGTCTGAAAAAGCACAGAGACAGTCAGAGTCAACATGATTAAGTAAACAGTAACAGGATCAAGCCAAAACCCACTGCCTCTGCTTGTCCATGCATGCTCAGTGGTGGTGTCTGTAATGTCATTTCCTGAGTGTTGAATGTTTAGCTCCAATTTTCTGCAGTTCCAATAATTTTTTTTTTCAAGTGTACTGCAACATCACATGACGTGGTTAGGTCATGTTTAAGTTGAAAACAGCAGAAAAGCAGCTGCAAGAACAATATTTTCCATCCACTTCTTAAAATGTTTGATTTGAAAAAAACCCAAACTAACTCTTATTTGAACTATTCTAATCATCTGTAAGCTCCATCTGCTATATCTCATTTGTTCATATCTTTGGATGATTTTTTTTTCTTTCACAATTCACTTTGTTCAAAGCGTTTTGTCTGGGTGGTTGTTATTTGGTGTGATTTCACTGTGCACTCATCCTCATACCTCTGAGCACGAGGACAGCATTTGTTTCTCTTCTTCTCTCCTCTCTGCTGATGTGCAACCATTGTCTCTTTTCTCACAGGAGGTTTTATGTTCTCTTTCAATTTTATTCCTTCAGTGTGAATATCAGGTATTGTGCTCGTCAACAACCCTTGTGCACATAGAGTACTATGTACTTAGGTTATGCTTTATGATGCAACAGCAAAGTATGAACTTGGTTTTGACTTTAGCGGCAAATGTGTGTGTGTTGCAAAAGCTGCAAAACATGAGATTATATGCATACTCTAACTCCAGATTCTGTGGTGTAGCCCCCTAAGCTGTTTGCATCACTGGTTCATTTCACTACCTAAAAAGCCTTTTTTTTTTTTTTTTTAATGATCCAATTATCTTGTCAACACAATGTGAAACCGAAGTAGGACCCTGGTAGTATGTGAGTGTAGACTAAAAGGGTTTAGTGCTGCGTGAGGGCTGCACCCACACTTACAGTCTGGGATAAAGGTATATAATTGTGACAATTCATTTTAAAAGAGCAAAGGCCACAGGAGAAACTCTAGCACCAGATCAACTAGTAGTGTGATTCCTTAACTCAGCTGTTTCACAAACAAACCCCAGCTGTAGCTGCTGTTGTGGTCCGGTTAAAAGGAAAAAAAAGAAAAAAAGAAAATCACACTTGAAATGCACTCTACACATTTCCTGTTCTTCACAATTTCCCAGCGTTTTCATAGTTTTTTTTTCCAGATGTTTTTTTCACTATCTAGATGAGTCATGTGTAAAATGTTGCCTAAATGAATCAGCAAGAAAAGTGTCAGACCTTTCCCCACTGGTGTCGGTGGCATCAAAAGGAGACAGGCTGAGAGTGCTTGTGTCCAGCTTATTCCTGAATATGGACCACATCATGGGGGTCATCCAGACAAAGGTCGCAAAGGACAGAAAGCCTGCATTGTCCAGAGGGTGGGACCTAGACATAGAAACATAAGCCATTACAAGCTGTGCATTTGGTTAATTATCTAGTGTTTACTGACCAGGTTAGTCATGAGTGACACTGACTGTGTTGAGGACCAGCGAAAGGGTTTGAGCATCTGAAGGCTCTGGTGGTATTTTCTGAATGATGAGGGTCTGGCTGTTTTCTTGTCGTCCAGATCAGTATGTTCCTCTTCAAAGGACATGGAACCGGTTCTCCACCGGAAACCACCGTCCTTCAAGAGTCATAAAAACAGAGACATTTAAAGAGTCAGAGAGAAAATAAGGTTGAACAAAGACAGAACAGAGAGGGTGGTTAAAGAGAAAAGACTTTTTTCATGATATTTTAGCTAAAGTTCTAGCTAAAAGTGGATCAAACACATCAAACGTATCCACAACTAAAACACAGGATGTAGCAGAAACAATAGGAGAGGAAAAGATTTCAGGCAGTGAAAGCAGCATGTGAAGAGGTCAGGAGACTTCTGGTGGAAGCTTCTGTTTGTTCTGTACTTACAAAAGACGCTTCTTGTGCATCATTCTTCTCCAAAGAATAGTTGGACTTCATCTTGTCCTGTCCTGGGCAGAAAGCAAACAAAGTCCCAATTACATCAGCCTTATAAACAATATGGCGCCATCAAAACGTGGTAATGCTTTGATTTTTAAGCAAATAAACAGTTGGCTCAGGCAGAGACAGACAGAATACAGATAACGTGCAGTGAGGCAGCAAGTGAAACGGTCATAGAGGAAATGAAAATAAAGTTCGGTTGAATTACACCCTGGGTGGGCGAGTTCAATCCTCTGTTTTCTCTCATGACTCATAAAAACTCCTGAAAATACAGTCCCAGGGGTCCTATTTCCAAATGCCTCTTACTTTATCTCATATTTGCCCAAGTTGTTACTGTGTGGTCAAATATAAATGTCTGTGGGACCTTTGTTAGCTCATAGCAATATTAATGAAAAGCAGAGAGAGCAAAACTTTACAATCTCACATGCAAATGGATGTAAGAGTATTTCTGATCAGCTGTCACCCCCAACCCCTTGTGTCATAACATGTTAGTATGGGAGACGTAAAACAAAAATGGCAGTTTCTCTTCGCTCTAACACAAATCCCCCCCGATATCTGGACAAACACAAAACTCCAGACAGTACAAACAGCAACAGTCTGCAGTTTGACGATGACACAGCTCCTTTTTCACAAGTCCTGAGGGTCTAAATTCATCTCAGCAACTATGATCACATAAAGCTGCAGGGGTCAGCGGACAGTAGAAAGCAAAACAGAGAAGCATAGAGAGCTTATTTTTTCAAATTTCCCTTTCTTAATGTTCTGTACCGTTACATTTTAATTTTTTTTACTTAAAAACACAGAACATACAGACGGAAAAAAAGGCTGGCAAATGGCATTTCCGAAACATATATCTTTATGACACAATATAACCACAATTGATAGGTGGAAGATTGAATTACCACAATTTATATACTATTCAATTTAGTGAAATTAGACTGAAAAAAGAAACACAGTTGAGCTCATACTAGAATTATTATTACTATAGTTATACTAATCTAAAAAATCCATAAATTAAAATAAATACAAACAAAATTAATCTGAACAACACACATTACTTGATTTAAATAATATGACCAAACCAAAATCTCAATCATTGAACTGAACTAAAGTACATGTAAAAATTAAATAATCAAAACTGATTAAAACTGAATCTAAAACTGAACTGAGTAACTCTTTAACTATAAATTGGTGTAAAAAAACAAAAACAATACCTCTGAGCGGAGGACGAGGGAAACTCACAGCAGCTTGGTTAAACTGAATCTAAAGCTGACACAGGGGCAGCATTTTTACTCTGCATTACACAAGTTGTATTTAGAGAGATCAAAGGTTGGCCTGTTCAGAGGTAAACCTCCCTCCTCTCTTCTTGGAGAACACTATTCCAAAACCAATTAAAACCAGTTACGTAAGAACAATAATAAAAATTTACATGGGGTTTAAAATTCTAAATTTAAAACTTTGTTTAAACTTAAAAATGAAATGAATACAAGTGAGCAGTGATAACATATTATTCCCTTATGAAGAGCCTGTTACCTTATTTAGACTCAGAATGAGCTAATTAAGACTTTTTGGCCCTTATTTTTTTTGTAACTTAATGAAATCAGTGATGGTGTTTGATGTTTTTATATCCACAAAAGAGTGCATTATTTGAAAATTGGACTTTGAGCAGCTTTGAGGTACTTTTGGTGTCTCAGAACCCATGTGACTTGAAGACCAAACTGCAGCCTCAGTTTTTTTCTGCATTATAATACCTCTTAAAGATAAGTATGTGCTGAACGGTGCCACCTGATGCATGTGGGGCTATGACAGGTATTCAGCTGGCAAGGAAAAGCTTGAATTCAATAGCAGCCAGGTAAGTACATAACCTGGTAGGAGGCAAACTGGCTCTCCGTCGTCACTGCTGCATTTATTGATTTGGTATTGTATCAGTCAGGAACAGCTGTGTGGGCAGCTGGAGCCAGGGCAGTAACTGACGTGTCCATATGTGTCTGTAAAATGCTTCCTGGACCAACACAACTCTTCACCCACCACTTAATTCCATGGATTGCACCCATGACTAAGCAGTTACTGTGTGTCTGTAATAAATTAACTAGTCAGAGAGAAACCTAAGCAGCCGGTAAAAATTTGGGTTCTTGAAGGTGCCTTACGTGGCTTTAACAGAAGGGCTTTGTTATAAAAAGTGACACGGAGTTTAAAAGATTATGGAAATTTACCAGGCACTTCCTGTTGCATTATGGTCCATTTTGATCCACTTGATCCATTTTAGCAACTGAAAATCAATACATCTCCACTATTCACATCAGATTTTTAAAATCAGTAGATCACAAGTGTCACAACTTGTGAGTGGGAGCAAATGATGGTGCGGCATTCAAAGATAATTTAGAGCTCACATACTTATTAAATAAAGGCAAGGCTATTAAGCATAAAAAAGTGGTAAATTTTGACTATAAATTCAATATTGACTATCAATTTTGTTTAAAAGTTAGAATGCTCATGTTTTGTTTGTGAAAAGTGTTTTGCAAAACTGACTTCATCATTTTGTGCTCAGTGACTTCTAATAAAAAACTTGTTTCAGTTCAGAGGGGTTACAGAATAGTGCTTTAATCGGTGTTAGTTTGAATGGAGGGCAGTTTGATTCAACTCTGTACAGTAAAAAAAGATTTATTTGCACCAGAGAACCAATTGTCTTTTACTGAGCCTATTGCCCTTTAAACCACTGGAACCTGGGTCATTCAGAAAGGCCCTGACTAGATTTTAGGGTTATACTAACAGAAATCTCTGTGACATCTGGCCAATTTTTAATTTTCACAACCCTTCACTGGTCATAAAACAATTAAACTCGACATTCCCGATGTAATCTGGCTGCTATCAGTGGCAACAAAGCCTCTAACAAACAACAAAAAAACCAAAGGGGTAAAATGATCATAAAGTATTGAGGCTGTTGTTGAAATTGACCAATTAACAAAGTGAATGATTACCCAGGATTTTTTTTTTTTTTTAAACGGGACATGGTGTTCACCTTTTATACTACTCCACTTTTTTAAAGTTGCAACACATTTTGGCACCTCATGGTGCATTAAACACAGCTGTTTTCTTTGTCTACAGGCATTTCCCTGATGTGGAAGCTACTTTTCAGCTTTTTAGGCTTTGATAACTGTGGAAACAGTTTCACTAATAGAGACCAACCTGAGTGACAAATTCCAAAGAATATTTTTAAGTGATGGTTTTGGTTTTTTTTTTGTTTTTTTTTACCTTTCTTAACTCTTAATAAACTATGTACTCAAAGTTGCAGGGATTTCTGTGTTAACATGGTATGATGTGTTGTCAGTGGTCAAAGTGGGCCGGTACTCGTTAGTACATATTGAGTCCTTAGTTTGTACACTTACTTTGTCTTGGGTTAGTGGTTAACTCTTTTCATTTCCTCCTGATCAGGTGTAGTTTTAAATCATTTTTAAACTTCTTTGTTGGGTCTAAAGATTCAATCATATTACTGCAAGATCAACAAGACTAAAGCCACTCTTATTTTTGGTTCCTGAATATGATATAGTGACGATAGGTCAGAATTTTTGGAGTGGCAGTGCATCTTATGAATGCCAGATTGCAAGCAGCTCCTTCACTTTCACTTGCACAGCTCTCGGTGCACAGGGGAACAAAACTTACGGCTAGCCGGTTGCTTTTAAAGCAGGCTAAGACAAAAATCATGAGGAAACAAAGTAGTATGTATGAAGTTTGTCAGAAAAAAAGGTCATAAGGAGACAGGAGGATAAAAGCCATTGTTTTAAGGAGAACAGTACGTTATGACAGTAAGGCTGTCTTCTCTTCACTTGTTACACATAGATGTCATATGTTTAGACTTTCTGAGTTGATAATTACACAAAAATTATTAATGTACATTGTTATGTATGTGCCTAACCAGAAAACCAGACACTAGAGGGAGAGCAGGTGCAGGTCAACAATTAAAATGTCCATAATACATAAACTTAGTCTTACAGGGTGCTGAGGCTTGGAGAGAGTCTGAACCAGATGTTCTTAGTTCAAGAGAGGTGAACAAATCCAAGATGAGCAAGCAAGGAACAAAAGTCCAGTAAACAAGAGCCAAAATTCACAAGCAGAGCTAAATACAAAGCTCGAATCCTCAGCACACAGGGTCCAATGAAGAGCTGGGAACAGAAAGAGGATTAATACCTGAAAGCACACAAGGAAAAAATTAACTAATCAAACACTGACGACACATATATGACTAACCGGAAATGTGAGAAAGCTTGGCAATTAAGAAAAACTAGAAGGAGAGACTTTCAACATAAAACAGGAAGTAAGTAAAACAGAGCCAAAGCCGTAAATTTTAGCAGTTTGATGCAGTAACACCAAAGGGAGAGATTTGTTAAATTCTAGAGAATTCCAGCAGAAGTAAAATCATGACTTTTTTTTAAATCTGCCAATATGACGCCAGAATCCAAGAGTTATTTACCTTTGGTGCTGTTTAACCAGCCAGACTGCGAACATAGTCAAGACTCCCCTCAATGTTCTGTTTGCACTCTCTTACAGAGTACAAACAGAGCTCTCTCCTCTAATGAGACGTTTCTCATAACAGAAAAAACCCTAAAATACTTTTTTTCTTGTCATAACTTCTTCACAGGATCTCTGAATCTTACAGTTTATGGCAGAACTGTTGAATAACCGACCAAGTTGCAATAAATAAAATTAGCGTAGCCGGGTTTTCTTAGGTACCAAAGCCCCTGGGGGGGTTTCCCACCGTGTGTGTGCTGTTATAACCCAGCAGCTTACCTGTGAAGTTTTCTCCAGGGCTGTCCACCTCCTGAATGCAGGCTGGAGCTGCACAGGGTGAGTCGCCAGTTACAGTGTTTTGGCCTCAGCGGTCTGGCAGAGTTGAGTCCGACGCCAGGGCTGCTTTGCACATCTGTAATGTTTTCTTGAGGAATCTTCACTTCCTAAACACTGTTGAAATCCTATTTGAAAAAGTGATAGCTTGCCATGCCAACTGAGGATACTCATGCACTCATTCCACCATACCCATCCAGGAAATATTCTTTCTTCCCTTTTTCCCAGTTCTCTGCTTCTTCCTTGGATTTTTTAATGATGCCAGTGTCTTCCATTTTATTCAAGTTAGGGATCACTCGGCCAGTTCCTTGATCAGCTACCAGTAGACACACTCCTCTCACACTTTCCTGCTCTACACACAATGTTCTCAACATGTGGACATCCCCTTCTTTTGATCTTTCTTCATCCCCCTCTCTGCCAACGCACAAACCCACTGGACTTAGTCATCATTGTTCTCCTTCTCCTTAATGTCTCTGATCACTGCTAGTCTTCCTCTATCACCCTCTCCTTTGTCCAGTCAAAACTTCCCTGTGCTGTGCCCACACTGTCTCTGCTCATCGTAACCTCTGCTCTCGTCTCCCCACAGACCTCTCCTCCTCAGTTCTCTCATCTCTGCCCTTCTCCTTCTTAACCTCTGAAACTTCCACCGCTACTTTCCTTTTACTAGGTCTCTCTGGACTTTCTCTGACCTCTCAGGGCCTTTGTTCATTTCAAGCTGCTTTGAAGAAAGACATCTGCTAAAAGAATGTAATGTAATGTAGACTCTGCTCACAGCAATGGCACAAAACAGCTAGATTTACTTGTTCTAACGACTTTAATTGTAAGCGGGACCTTGAAAGCTGCGTGATGTCCAGTCGGTGTGTTTGTTTTTTTTTTTGCTATTTTATTGCAGCTGTTTCTTGCATAATGGTCATAAAAGCGGCTGTCATATACCACATGAGCTGGCAGTTTTTACTGTAGCCACAAATCCAAAGTCACAGCCGTGTGTCATTTTAGGGTTAAAACAGCCAGCAGAGGTTTTTAAAAGGTAAACAGACCCTCACTACATGTGAGTGGTCTAGTAAATGTGCCCCTATGTGTAGCTATGATCTTTGTATTGTCTCAAAAGAGTTCAAAATAGTAACTTTGGTGTAGGGATATTTGCTTTACTTGAACCACAGAAGCAGGTTATTTGTTGTACATGAAATACAAATACTGTGATTCAAAGTCCTTGTGAAAGGGAATCAACTAGAGTGATAACTCTGTTGTTTGCTCTTCGTGAAAGTTTCTAACTATTTTGACTATGAATGCAATTAATCTGACAAAGGGAAAAAGAAGTTTTTGATAAAGCAAGTACAAGTGACAACAACACTAGTTTTTGGTGCTGTGCCACTGCCGATAAGACTTCAGAGTGCGAAAGATTTTAATCAAAATTCTTACCTTGCATAAATCTTTACAAGGGTGTGTGTGTGTCCTTGGAAAAGGAAGCACTAGCCTTGAACTATCTCTGACTTTTTATATGTTGATATTTTTTTCATATAAGGAAAATCCACAGATTCCACTGCAATCTGTAACAGACCTAACAGTAATTTAATAAGGCAGCTTTAACTCGGATTGTCTGTGAAAACTTTTTTGTGAACTCTGTTTGATAGTGAATTTTGTCTCATAAGAGCCGTGTCATCAGGTCCCAGTTAAAGATGCTAAAAAGCAGGATCTTAATGACATGATATTAAAAACCCCAACCTGATGGACGGTTATTGAAAACTTTCACAAATTTCTAAATTTGAAGTTATGTAACTAAAATCATTCTTCTTTCTGATGACACTGAACCCTGAGAGGCTCAATGCCAAAATAAGCCTACTGATTTGTCGTCAAGCCGCATGTTCCACAAGCATACAAGGTTTTAAAAGTATCCCTCATCCCTTAACAGCTGTCATAGATGTCTGAACCACTGCTCTGCCGTCATGCTGGTCTGCTTTCGTCAGCAGAGATTTGTGGTTAATCTCTGGAGAGAGCACTCTGCCCTGTGATTTCAGTCTAACTCAACAGGGCTGCAGTTGCATCAAAGAGGTGAAGTTATGGTGTGTCACAGAGAACTCTGGTATCCATTATGTCATGGTGTGGCCAGTAAGTAAGTTTCTATTTGACAAGGTAAAATCCAGATAGAAAAAATTCCACTGGTTTGACTACTACTTTCATGAAAAAAAAGTTATCATTATTATTAATATTAAATAGTAATTATTGTACAAAATACCCCCCAAAAAAGACCACTTTATTTAATCATATACAAAGAAGCCAATTAGTCACAACAATGTTATGTCTAGTACAATAAATTGCAAGTTAAAAGTCAATTAACACATTCAGTTATATCAGCCATGTTTTAAAACAACATCTGACCATCAAAAAATGTAATAATAATATATAAAACAGTCAAACATATGTAAATATATGTGCATCTCTTTGTGTAAAAAGAACTCATTCTACGCTGAACCTTTCATTGCCCTTTTAAGTTTATTTAGAATTTTCAAATTAAAAAAATCCCTTGAAAACAAATCAACAGTATCTGCTGATATTCAGTCACTTTAAGTTCTTGTGATAAACAGTTTATAAAGTGTGTGAATGACATGTTTTAAGTTGTTCTTGACACTAGGATTCCAGGACATACACACACATACACATTTAGAGAACTTTTCTGTAGCATTTCCATGTTTTCCTGTAACGTACCATGTAATATGACTCCTGTCGATGATAATACCATTACCATATATATCCAGCAGATGGCAACACTGGCTGTGTTCTTTAGCACACTTTGGCTTTAATCAAGTTAAAAGATACAACTTTCTCCAGCATTTGAAAAACTTGTTGTCTGTTTACTTGGCATGGTCTAAATTACCCTGAGTCTAATTTTTAAAATACAAGTAAATTTTAAAGTAAAAAAACGAATACATTTTAAATTATTATTAATTCATTAATGGAAGTCTCTGAGACTACTATAGAGTGATGGCCACGCTGCATCATTAGTTTCCCCTTACAGGAGAAAAAAGGGTTATTTAAAGGTGCACTGATAAATATTGCCTCCACTTCATTGTACATACTTGCCCCTACCAGAGAGATGTGATAATGATGGATTTTAGTACACTTATTGAGTGTGTTAGAGAGGATAGTGCAAGTTTCAGGTTTGATCTGTGAAACAAAATCAATCTGGTCTGTGCAATAATGTGTTTAGGACTGTGACTAATTTACAGTTATCTTGCTGCTATGAGTCAACACAGCTACAGTTCCGGCTATGGGTCAAGAGTTTTAGCAGTAGAAATCCAGCCCATGCTTATGTTTCTCATCCAAGGGGTTGTTTTGATGATCTGAGTCACACTTAAATATGTTTCTTCTCTGGAGTTCAGGGCTTTGGAGAGAGTTGAAGGGAGGGGGTCTGGAAGAGTGAAGTTGATGCTGATTGGATGTAGTGGCCTCATCTGGAGCCTGAGAAATCCAGCCAGGAGAGGCACTTCGGGAAATGGCCCAACTGTGGGGGCTCTCAGTGGGCTTTGAGTCCAGAAGAGTCTCTCTCATCTGCTGGTTCTCCCTGTTTGCTGCCTGCCAAACCACCTCTAACTCCTCCTCTACTTCCCTGGAGGGGTAAAAAGAGATGAGAAGACAAGGGAGAGAGTTGTTCAAGTCCAGATGTCACCAAGGGTGAAATACAATACATCAAAGTGCGCACTGAATTTCTGAAAAATGAGAAAGGAAAAAGATGGAAAGAGAGAAAATATTACTAACAATATACTAACAGAACAAAACTGATTAGCAGAGATGAGATGAAATGAATGAAAGAGTGATGGAAGTGAACAGACTGAGGCAGTGCTAATACATTGAAGTTAAGTGTGTGTCCTCTGAGGAGGAATAACAGGCAACAAGCAGCACTGACGTGGTCATGATGCTCATTCAATCGTCAGTGTGGCTGCAGAAAGTCAGCAGACTGACCACAGGAAAGGTAAATCCCTACTTTTTTAGACAGCAGGAATCCTGAGACATCATAAGCCATTACTAATGGTAGATTCATTATCAGCATGTCACGTCCTTTAACCAGTGTCAGAGTATCTGCTGATTTCTACTGTGAGGCTGCCAATAATGACTACAGCAGGGCAGACAATGTGACATCATGGGGGCACTGGCTGCAGTAGCTCACACAGCTCCATTTCAAATATCTATCTGCACTGTGCAAACAAAGAGCAGCTAAGGACGGCCCTGTCCTCACTCCTCCTCAGCCAAAAGCCAGAGTGAGGAGTGGAATTATAATTGCATGCATCATATTCTTTCCAAATCCTTTCTAAAGTTGCACCTCAAGCTTTGTATTTTTAACTGCATTATAAGCAGTGATTGATACCTAGGGTAGAAGGTTCCACTCTTATGCTGATAATTATGCAGACAGTCTAAAGTTAATACATTTCTGCTTACTGTAATTAAACTTTGCAAGTTGGCACTGTCTGAGAAAATGGATAATATCAGCCTTTTTGCAGTCATCCCTTCATTTCGAGGACTCACCCAAAAAGGTCCAAGAGGATATGAAGGCAGCACTACAGAAGGGAGACCCCTCTTACAGCATAGTGAACTGCAGCGTAGCAGAGAAAAACTACTGCAAGAAGGCCAGTGTTGTTGATTTTCTCTAGAAAGGCCCATAGCAGAAATGGATATCTGAATGTGATTGAGCAGAATTATGGCTGCTGTTGGTTTGGTTCATTTTCACAGTGTTGAGACTCAGAAATTAAGGCAGTAAAATGGAGTAAATGGGATTATTCGATAAGATTGGAAGAGGTCTTGGTTTGAAATTGCATTAGTTTTCTAAATTACCCTGAGAAAGGTCAGCCCAAACATGTACACGTGTTATTTATTCATGTGTTTGCAGTTTGTCATGTGGGGTGAATTCTTCATAAGCAGTGAGGCGTCACTAAATGGAGGGCAAATTATTCAAATAATAGGAGGAGATTGGAAAAATGAGAATTATGCCTTAATACTTAAGGTTTCCTCTCAGGCATGCAAAGAAGGTGGGAGCAGAAAACTGACAATAAAAACTCAGAAATGAGGATCAGAAGACTGTGACCTGAGTGGCTTAGTTCTGAAGATGCAACAAATACTACTGAATCAGTAATGGCTTATGACCAAAGTAATTTCAGAGTTTACAGAACACTAACAAGAGCAAGTGCCTTTCAAATGCTTAATGCTGCAGCCACTAAAAACAGCAGGTTGTCTCGCAGTGTAACTCAATTTACACGCCAGCCAAACTCAGAAAGCAGGATACTCTTCTCATCTCCACCTGTTTGTCTGTTTGTTGTTGTAAATATATGTATTTGCAACCAGATTTAGCTTAACTCTGCTGAATTTGCAGTCCTTTGCACAGCATTTCAGCTAATTAGATTTTTCTGACAATCGTGAGCTTTTACCCAACAGTTTATATGTGAACTACCATCTGTGTCTGTACACTGATTGATTGTCTGTGTTCAAACCTTGTAAAACAAACCACACTAAGGATCGGATTGGTTTGGATAATACCGCAAACCACACTCTCTCTCAGCTCCACAAACACACACACAAACAAATTAAACTGTGGTCAGAATACCACCTACTTCGATTAGAGTTTATAAATAAAAGATCAAGCTGAACTCATTGTGCCTGATGCTTTTAAATCCCACTGGCTGCAACACTCGCCTCCCTGTTAGTAAGGAGCTAGCTGGCTAAAGCAAAAAAGAACCTTTTCATCACATGAACTCGCCAGGCACAATGCAGGGAAAAGTGGACTGTTTCTAAATAAAGCAGCAATTATCGAGGTCCTGTCAGGGTGTCATACTGCATTCAGATCATATGGGAATAACTGCCACAGTGGCATGATTGTTAAAGCTCTGACTTGGATGTTTTCACACTTTCAAACTCAACTCATGCCATAAAGCTCTTCTTCTTGACTTCTAGATCAGATTTTCAATACTCAGAGAGATTAGACTATTTCAGCTTAATCAGCTCAGTAAATGTGTGATGAAATTTGAGTCTGGTTTCACCTTGGTGATAAAATGAGCATAATGTCTTAATGTAAATGTGCTCTATCTGTGGTGAGAAAAAAGAAAGCAAAATACAACCATGAGTATTTGTCGCCTAGGCTGAGATCAGTGACCCTTCATACTATTACTGGAATTAAGCTTATTCATCTAAATTTAAAATCTCTTTACAAGTCTTGGTTTGGGCCCCAAAGACGTCTTTGACCGGATGGGGTAAGTAAAAAAATATAAGCTATGAACCCTCTATAAATATATATATACATATATATATATTTATAACTTATTCACTTATTTCCTTCTCTCCAACATAAACCAACTCACATGCACCAACATACCTGCATACACAAATGATTGAGACAAAGCAGCCTGTGTAGAATTCTGTTGATTGTGATGTAGTCAAGTACAGCCTCTAATTACATTTATACTTGCTAGTTCCTTTTCCAAAGAGCTTCTTAAAACAACAAAAACGCAACAAGTGTAGTACCTAGACATTATTTGAATCAAATGACAACATATTTCAACCAGAAAGGGTAAGAAGGATGGAAAGTGATAATAGAAATACAACAACAGCTCCAAGGAGAAAGCATGTAATTACCTGTGTGTGCTGTTATTTTTATAATAACATATGCCTTAAAGCTGTTCTGTCATATTCTGTTCCACCGTCAGCAACTGAGGCAATCAGCACCCTGTCTGATCTCAGTCAGCCGCCAATTATGATGAAGGGAACATCAGCATAAGTGGATAATGCAAATGTTCTACATGTTTAATTCAAAAGAAGTGAAAAGCTGTAAACAAATCTGTGATAAACTATACCTTCTTCCTTTGTATAAAACTAGGAGAGAGTACAATCAAGTTGATATGAGTGTTATGTGTGAATAATGTGGACTCAGTCTAGATATATTTAGCATTTAGCATACTTACATGGTCACAGTGACGATGCTAAAGTACATGTTTGGACTTTGATTTGCAGAGACATTCATGTTTCCCAGAGAATAATGTCGTATGACTTTGGTAAAATCCTGACTTTTCCTCTTTTGCCACCACAATGTTAAAGATTTGTGGTTTGGAGTGAAGTATCCAATATCAGTATTAATACTGAAATGATTCCCATAAAAATTAGGTTCATTTTCCTCTCAGGCTGAAATGCAGTCATTTTAGAGATCACATTTTTTATCACTAGGTTAAAATTTATAATTTTATCTTGCTCAAGAAAACACAGCCTGGAGGAGCCGAGGATTGAACCACAGACCCTCTGATGAGGAGACAACCCTTTATGCCTCCTGAGCCACAGCGTTTAAAAATACTGACAATCCCATCAGTCTTAGCTGATAAGCCAATACAGTGAACATGTGAAATGCAATGAAACTATGAATTCACTGATAGTATCACATTTTTTGTTTTGTTTGGATATGTCACCATGTGTTTCAAGGGGTCCTTACAACAGAAGGTAGGCCTTCTTCAGCTTTAGAAATGCTGCTCAATCACATTCTATAAGTACTGGAGAAATATACAGCCTTGGTTGTTCTGTCACCTGCTCCATACTTTTAATCACCTAAATTCAACAAACTAAGTAAAGCCTGCAGATCAAGAATTGTTCATTAGAATAGTTTATAATGGTCAAAAAAGGATCAGTTTGAAAAACATGAAAAACAAACTTCATGTTTCAGGTGTGAGTATATATGTCATTTAAAAAGAAATATGGCAGCAAAAGACTAGTTGTTCTACTTGACTGCTATGTTAAAAGAGAAAAACACCCCCAGTCTTGTTAAAGTAAGGATTAATTGATGATGTTTGTCTCTCTGATGGAGAGACAAAACCATTTGTCCCTCGTTGTCCTTGGGTAAAGACCCTCACAAACTGCACTGTCTGGTAATTACCTCCAAACAGCATGTACACATGCATAACCATGGCAACCACGCTCATGATTGCATCCTTAGAAGGTATTCAGAGAGAATACATGGCTAAATCCTGCTGCTATAAGGATAAATAACCACAGGACCGTGTCTGTAAATGTGCATTTTAGTGGGACAGCAGCCGCTCTACTGCCACAGTATATCTCTATTACAATTACAGTTTCAGAACATTGCAGCTATTACAGTGCATCAAATGATATGTCAGTCTGCAAAAGAACTATCCCATCCATGACAGTATAGACACCAACATTTATAAGCTTTATTCTGAGCAGTGGGGTTCATACAAATCTAGCTGGGAGACTGCCAAGAGGAACAACACAGGCACTCACATTGGGCTGTCAATACCTAATTATGACTCTAAGAAAGCCCTGTCCTTAAGTTAACTGAGGATAAGTGTGTTATTTTAGTACAAGTACTACATTAAATGGAAAATTCAATAGTGCTAGATGCAGATAGATTCTGCTGTACATAAAATGTTCTCTGGTGGTGATCCATGAAGTGCTTAAAAGGTAATCAGTAACAACTGAGAGAGGCTAAAAAAAACGGTTTATCTTGCAGTCTGGCATTAAATGACAAGCAGCTGCATTCTGTGCTCTCTAAAGTTGTGAATGCCCTTAAATCAGTTAATTACAATAATCTAACTGAGATGAAATAAAGGTATTAATGACCTTCTCCAATGTAAATTGTGGAATGTACATTGAAAAACAACCAGGGGCAAAGGAAAGAGTCTTGTGGAAAACAACAAGTAAGAGGGGCTAAATAAAAGGAGGCTTTATCCATAACTACTGAGAAAGACCTGATTTAAACCAATTTAGAATTCCTGATGCCAACACACTTTTCAAGGCAATCCAGTGGGATTAAGTGATCCACAGTGTCAAAATAGCCGTTAGTAAAAAAATAAAAATAAAAAAAGTATTTCATATTATTTCACTTTGGCACACATATGCAAATCTGATTAGAAATTTTCAAAGGAAGAAAGATACTCTAAATTTTTACTCTCAAACATTGGATAAGTGCTCTAAAAGATTTTTAAATAAAATTTTTTTTTTAAAACAAGTAAAGCTGAGAATCAGAAAACTCAATTCATGTAAAACACTTTGGTCCTTATACTTCCTGTCATCTAACTGGGCTTCCTTAGTGTTGAAAGATTATCAATCTGTAAATGTATTTATTTATTTTTATATAATATATAAACTGTTTACTGCTTCAAGACACTTAAAGGCAGTGGACAGAGCCAGTGAACAGAGGGCAATTTGCTCAAACACTGTGAGAAATAAATGTAAAAACATCTTTGAGATATTTGGCAGACATAAAATACATCTCAAAGGCTTTAATTTAGTCACAGTGAAACAGCCTCAAAGTTAATGGGCAAGCCAGTGGGGTTGCACTGGGAGAAACATGCGTTAATAGTGGTGTGAACAATCTGGAATTTTGTTTTATATATTTTGGTTGTGAGAATGATAAAAATAGCTCACAGACTATTGGGGTGGCTTCTGTTTTGGCTGGGAGTATTTTGATATTGTGGATTCAATTTTATCAAAGAAATCTATGGTTATGGCAGTTTATTCTAATGATGTCAGAGAAATGGGAGAACCTAGCTTTTTATAGATTTCTGATAGGTGAGCATCAGTTCTGTCATAATTTGATATGGCACTACCAGACTTTCCATTCTCTATGTTTGCTCTGTTTGTCTGCATTTTCTTTCTTTTTTCTTTTTGATGATGTTATTTAGCCAAGGCATACTGTGAGTTTCTGCTTTGACTCAGCTGCTGTGAGTTCAAGGACAGTTTTATGATTTTTTTTTTTTTAGAAATTCTTCTGTTGACAGGTTTGATTTTTATTTACTGTTGTGTGTGGATGCTGGGTGAAGTATTCTGTTAAAATAAAAATCAGAAAACAAAACAATGTCAAGGTTTTGTCCCTGTAGGTGAATGAGGGCCCTCACCGTGTTAAGATTAATTTTTTTTTACAATGTGCTTAAAATTCATTCTAAAAGTGGCTTCCTTTTATATAAAAGAAATGTTGTTCACTTAAAACTAAATCATAAAGCAGCTCTATGTACAATAAAAATATTGTTTTATGTCAATACATTTAAGAAAAAGATGTATCTGGTTGCTGTTTGCAGCACCACAAATGGATTATGGATTATCTATAAAAGCTGCCTGCTGCTGCTAGTGAAGTTCTCCCACTGTGTGAGAATGCCAGCATTAACCCAAAAAACAAACAACTAGAGACAATCTGGAGGGCAGCTGGTTTAAATGGCATAGAAGCATCTTTTTCAAAGGTCGCCATATAATCACCATCCATCCCTATCAGAGTAAAGATTCACTTTTGCATTTTTAAAAGATGTTTTCTTACTGTTGAGTTATTACACAGAAGTTATAAAAGACTGGGTCACTTCATGACCCCTTAAGAAAAACAGCACCTGTACTTTTCAACCTACGTTGACAGTTAAGAACAAACAAGGAACACAAGAGTAACAATTAATGAGTCAAGGTCCTCTTTGGTCCTCTGGGCTCTGCTAGATGCAGAAAAACTCTGAACCTTCTCTGAACCTGATGGGAAACCAACAGATAATTAAGTAGTGCTGAAATGTGTTTATCTACATTCTACATTCATGGGCTCCAGCATTAATTATGCATGAAGCTCCAAGTGTGTACGCCATTAACATAAAATAATGTCAGCATTTTACACTGCTAATTTTCTGTGTGAAAACAGAAAAGATTAACACTGCAGCAACAACAAGCTCCAACACCTCTGAATTTAGATTAGTTTGAGAATGATATCTGAATCAGCACTTTACCAAGCTGAAAAAAAATCATTAAACAAGTTTACGCTTCTTTGATAGTACAGGGCTGTTCCCTGTGAGTTTCTTCCACTCAAAGCAGCCTATTTTAAATAAATTATGAACAGAATTTCCAAACATTTTAAACCAATAAAATTACCTAAAATTATTACAAAGATATTCTCACTACAAATCCCAAAGAATCCTCATTACATTCTCAATACCTTCTGTTAGTTTCAACCAATCATAATAAAGCAACCACAAGATTCTGAACTCAATAAACCTCACAACAAATTCTAAATGTTCAGCAAATAGATGATATGATCAGGTCCTTAGCCAGCATATAGTGCTGTTTCAAGAAATGAAAAGAAAGCAAAACCATTTGTCAAAATGCAAATGTAGCATGTCTTTCAAATTTTTTGGTATAATTTTCCTCTGTTTTTTATATGAAGCAGTGCTTTACATTTTTTTTTATTTTGAAAAGAAGGAAGGGAAAAAAAGACGGTTAAATTAGAAATTGATATGAAGGCTCACTCCCCTCCTCAGCTCCTGGAAGTCTGAGGCAGTGCTGCTTCTCTGGAGGATACGCAGAATTCAGCATGCAGGCAGCAATCACAACCTATCAGCAACACTGCTGCTGTAGCATGGGCAGAATACAAAGCAGTGGATCACAGAGAAAAGAAAATGAGGCAGAACAGATTTTTCCGCTGTGTGGAGGTGAGGAGTTTTACTAGCTAAGTGGACTTCTGTTAGGCCATTGAAAACAAGTAAAACCTGCTTTTTTTTCAAAACCACAAGTACGAAAAGAACCACCAGCAGCTGTTAATGATAGTCATGCACTTTTGCTGTGGCTAGTAAGCTGGCCTACTCTAGCTTTCATCATCTGAATACCAGCGAGGGCTTCTCAAACATGCACGTTGATAACTTACAAGGTCTAGAGCAGGGGGTTTGTTTACTAAAGCTGCCTGGTGATAAACGCAGTCTCACAATGCAAGTAGTAGAGCTGTTTGCAGTGTCATGAGGCCACTAGAAGTGTGAGTGATGAGTGTGGTGGTGCGTGTGTGATTTGTCATTAAGATGCCCTCAGGGCAGAGCAGAACAGGATCTTCTTACAATCTGATTAGCTAGCTTTCATTTGATAGCAGCAGGCAACAGGCCCAGAGGCTGAGCTAAAAACAGACATACTAACAAGGGAACAAAGGGAAGTGGTACATTGTTTCAGGAGCAACAAAGTACCAGGTGGAATTTTTCAAAGATGTCACTCTGTAGCAGAAAGTCAGACCTTAAAATAGCCTCTTTCTGAAAAATCAGTCACAACTTGAACAGCTGACTACATGACATTTCCTTTTTCTTTATTATAACAAAGGATTTTGCTATGTCATTTCAAGTCTCTCTGTGTCTCTACTGACTCAAAGTATTTTGGTAGATACACTTCTTTCATCATGTGGCACAGGGTCATAATTTTATAAGCAGCCTTAATTTACCAAATTGATCTGATCCTCTTATCTTCTAATGTAGTAGCATCAAGTACCACCTCAAAAAATAAAACATACATGTAAATGTACATATACAAGAAAAATACACAGTACATATAGACAAACATAATAGAAAGTGTAAAAACATACTTACTTTCTTTCTGTTGCTATTACATTAACCTGAACCAAACAACTCTCTGTTGTTTGTCACAGCAGTGGATCTTTCTCTGTAATTCTAAAATGAAATGCTTCAGGCACTATTTATGCAAATCCCATTGAATAGCAGATGCGGTTGTTCCTGTCTAGCAATCCAGCATCTGTGGTTGAGAATTCACAGGAAGGATTAGAAGACCGGTAGAAACTGACAAACCTGAGGGGGAAACTATTTAAGTGTGGAGACAGAAATTCAGGATGGAGCTGTGTGAGTGGCCCCGTCCAGTTATTAACAGGGACATTAGCATCCATCTCCTGAACCTGACAATTAGAGTGGAAATTAAATGAGAAAACGTAGAAACTGTAGTGAATACGTCCACACACAGTAGCCAAGGAGTTGAAGACTTGCCATAGAAAATGGTTGGTTGTAATGTGCATGATGCTGTGCCTGTTCCTGCATTACCAAGTTGTGTTGTTGTCTTGTCTTGTGTGCTGCCACTTGTGTGTTTATTGTAATACTGTTGTTAGCCTAATGCTACCTTACGTCAAAACTGATACATAAAATGATATTTGAGATTCCAGGAATCCAACAAAACTGTTTTTAATTGAAAAAATATGATACATGAACTAACTGTTTTCATAAGAAACCCTTAGAGGTTCTTCAACTGATTTTTTAGCCAAATACTGGCAGCGCAACAAGCTCTGAGAAAAATATTTGCATATAATCACCCTATGCTGTTAATTTTAAGAAAGTTCATGCTACAGCTGTTTATTTACACATGAAGCAAACAGACAGGATTAATTTGGTGTCTGGAGATTGCTAGTCCAAATATCACTGTCCTTAGAGTTCTGCTTTGGTGTCCACCAATTTCTGAAGGAAAGTCGCTTTTTAACTTTTAAATGTCCAACTGTGTTGATAAGCATTTTTAATTTGGTGCTGGGTAGGTAGCATACAATGACTATATCAGAGCTTTCTGCAGGAAAACAAGACTGATTGGAGCAATGAGAATGAATCTTAACAGGGAGCCTGCGAGTCAGAAAAATCTCCAAAGTGCATTAAAGATGCCAAAGTGATTGCTAGAGCAGAGAAGAACTGCAAAGTCAGACCATAAACTTCTGTGACTTTGTTACTATGCACATAAAACATGAACATATACATAAACATCAGTTAGAGGTTTAAGTTTCATCATGACAGACTTTTAAACCAAGGTTTAAAATTTGAGCCTTCCAGCGCTCTCTGCTGGCCAAACTGTGTAACTGCAACAGTGTTTCTGGATTACCTTAAAAAATTGCTGTCTTTTTTGTTGCTCGCCTCCAGATGTATCAGCTGATCTGTAGTATTATGCTTTCATTTATGTGTAAATCTGATTTATTCTTTTTGAGATAACCAATGCAAGAAAAGGACAAATGATATACAGAATATCTGGACATCTGGACCCGTTCCAGTCAGTAATTGTTTTCTAATGTGACCTGCTCTGCCTCTGTGTACACCTTCCTGCTGCCTCTGTCTGTCCCTCTTTTTATTTTTTTGAGTTACACACACCATCACCTCTCTCTTTCTCTCCTCCTCCTTTCATTCACACATTCCCCCCTTGTCCTCCTCCCTTTTTCTGCCCGCCTGTTGTTTCTCCTCCACTCTCTCCTCCCTCTCTCTCTCCTCTTCACTCCCCTCCTACCGTTTGGACTGCAGCAGTCGCTCCTGAGCCTCCTGTCTATCTCTTAGCAGCCTCTGCAGGTGAAGGATCTCCCTCTGGTAAGAAGCCGTCCTCCCCTCCGCTGACTCCTCCAGCACTGCTAGTCTGGTTGACGCCTGCCTCCGGTACAACTGCACACACATACACACACATGGGAATGAAATGTGGAGAGTTGCTATGAAGAAAGGGGATTTACATGAAGGACAGCGCAGCAGAGACAACCCGAGTGGAGGAGGGGGAGTCGCACACATTGGGACAAGGTGAGAAACACAGACACAAACACACCCTGACCTGCAGATTTTCTATGGAAAGGATGGTGTGAGTGCATCTGGTGTTTATTTGTTTAGAGGGTGTGTACTTGTATGTGTGTATCTGTCCAGCTTTTCATAGTTCTGCTCAGATTCAGATTTAAGTTGTTGTATCAGCAGCTGTGCTGTTACACTGCAGACAGTTCAGAACTGCTGCAGGTAGTGCAGCGCGCACGCACACACACACACACACACACACACTCATACAAGTGGATTATATGTTTATTGCTATGAGGACTAGTTTACCTCAGCTGATGCAGATCAGCAGTCAAGACAATGAAACAATAACTAAGGAAGAAGAGCAAGGAAAGATTCAGTGAAAGAAAACTGTAAAAGAGACAGCAGAGGAAAATAAAGATGCACAGAACGCAAACAGAGGTACTGTAGATACTGTGTGTTGCAGCTCTGCTATCAGGGAAGATTAAGTAATGAAAAACTAGGTCTGTGTAATAACAGTGTCTGTCTGCCTTCTTTCAGCTTTTCATTAGTGTGTGTGTGTGTATAGGATTTTATCACTCTGCTTAGTAAACAGTAAAACAAACAAGTTGCTTTGAAAAATAATATTGCAGAATATCATGTAGCTTGCTTTGTCTGGATTTGATTATGAGGCATGTTGTACATTATACATGATTTGATACTAGTGCATCTATGAGGCTGTACTTCTAAAGCTCCTCTGTCTCACCTTTTTAATGTTTTCATTACGATATCAGATCGGAGGACTGGTGAGCTGTGATTATCCAAACATGATTTGTTTGTACAAAGTAAATTTTACCCTCAGCTGCTTTCTATTTTGCAAAGAAAGCAACAGAAAGCAACCACAGAGCACTTAAAATGTGGCTTCTCATAAACCTTTTTCAGGAATACAGCAACCAATGTCAAATGCTTTGTCCGTAGCCAAGCAGTCTCAGTTATGTAGACAATGGGATTCTAGTACTCCTATTGCTTTTGAATGAGTAAAATGTTAAGCAGATGGATCATACAAATGTAAATGTTTCTTCTTAACTGAATAATAGAGCTCAGGGCTGCATGCACACTAGAACCAAAAACTAACTCTAATTTATCTAATCAAACAATGTTACTATGTCTTTCACATGGCTAGAAAATGTAATATGGTGGCAAGTTAAGGAAAAACATAGTCCAAACTAGTGGAGGAAAAAAAAACAGACTATCACCCATGACAGATTAAATCATCACCAAACCTTTTTTTTTAAATCATACTCAAAATTCCTAATTTGGATTGAGAATATGTACTTTTCCCATTTTGTGTTGGAACAACCAGCAAATTTATTGTGCAGCATGAAGTATATAGAATATACTCTGTTATATTCTTACATCTTTTTATACACATAACTAAAAAAAATAATAATAAAAATGTCTCTCAGAGCATTTTCATTTGTCAGAAATGATTACAGACAGAAGACAGAATATAAACTGTTCCCTGACATGGGAACATGACACTAATGAGAGTCCCATCATTAGTGGTTGGCCAGACTGATGCATGATATTCATTTCCAGTGACCACTATGTAAAAACTTAAGTGTCGCAGAATGTTTTATGCCTGTATTTTATGAGAAAAGCCCAGGGACCGACAGGAAGTCTGTCATTATCTACCTCATCCATAAAGATCTCATCCATTAAATCACCTGATGTATCACCTATATGTCTCTTCAATGTTCATGATGTCATAGTGCTCAGAAAGTATACAATTATTTTACTTTGTTTTAGTTTTATTTCTTAAAACTTTGTTTGGTCACAGTGTTCCTTTTAGCAATCAAGCATTAAATTAGTTTCAGGCAGTAGACCTTTTCAGTGTGTCATCACTCAAATGTCTTCTGTGTAGCTGTCTCTCTTGCTGACTGCATGTCGTGCTTGACAGGCTGCTGTTTACCCAAACTTGTGTTCAGAAGAGGTCACAAATTGCAAGCTGTGTTTCAGTAAGACGGACAAGATGCAAACTGCAAGTTAAGCAGTCAGTCACGTGTATAGTGCTAAGCAATAAGTATGAGTTTTGCAGTATCTTACTTGTCTTTTATATTTACTGATAACTTAACAAACACTGTGGAGCACTCGCTATTCTGTGTGTGTGACTTAAGGGCATCAGATTCATGTTGGAGGGCTTAAAAGTGAGTGAAAATGTGTGTGTAGAAGTGATGCACACTCATCTCTGAAGTTTTCTGAATCTGTATGTATGCCTTTTCATCCACTGGCAACCTACCCAAACAAATTATTTTCTCATATTAGGAGACCTGCACACACATTTCACTCCTCCTCCACCAGCCCCTATACATAAGATTAACTCTTAAAGTTTGTCAAGCAGCAGAAGTGTTCTGTGTTGATGTTTGAGTGTTATCTTTAAAGATATATTAAAAAAATTAGAGAGGTTGTTCCAGTAATTTTAAGTATTTTCATGCTTGCAGCTTTAATGGAGCTCTGGATTTATCATGAGGATGCCCCCTCTACCTCTTACTTTAGGTGCACTTGGTTTGAATGAAAGAAAGAGAGAGAAAAAAAGCTGTAAAATTTAAGAAGGCAATGCAATAACAATGCAACTGGGTACACAGCTCTAAAGTAGCAAGAGTAGTTAGGTAGATGAGTTTTAGGTTTGCTGCATTGATATGTGCTGTTGGATTTTGTGACAATAACACATTATTATTTCAATACATGTATAACTTGTGGTAAAACAGAAGTCTTGTCTCTAGAGTCTGTGTGTCAGTAGGCGGAATAATTCAGTGGATTTGTGTATGTCCCTCTCTATCTTACTTCCCCAGTCACTCATTTACTCACTTACAAACACAGCACAATTGTGTCTCTAACTGTTGCTCAAACTTTATTTGGCGTTAGTCGATAAATATAAACATTTTCAGAGTTTTAAAAATCACTGAGCTAGCCAACTTCATCCTGCAAAGGTGACAGACTCACCTCTCCTCTACAATGACTGCCTCTCTGCAGGAGAACATATAGGTGGTTATTAGGTGGCAGCATATGTCATAGTCATCGCTCTCCTAAAGTCTACACTCAGAGGCCAGCAACAATCACAGGCTATTTCTGCTTGCTATACTTCACAGTCAGTGGCTGGGGGGTTTTATAGTTAGCATGGTCCATACGAGTGAAAGCTCTGACTCTGATTTCTCAATGCTTGAATAAAGTACTCAATGATTTTGAATAACTCATAATAATGAATCAAATTGCAATAATTTAGCCAACAATCGTACAATTTTAGCCAACAATCTTATAATTTTAGCCCTAACCCTGAAGATGCAATCATGTCTTCAGATGACCAAACTAACCAATCTATTTACCAATATAACTAGTATTTAAAAGGTTTGACAAATACATCTGTAGCATTTTTGATGGCACTGTAATTGTGAAATGTTTGTGATATTTTAGACGACAAGGAGTAGTCAAAGGGTAGTCTAAAGCTATCAAAGAATTTTTTCTTGTTTTTATTCATGTACTTGTCTTTTTGTTGCAGTATCCCTAAGGAGGAGGAACCTACAGATACAGTAGTATGTAGTCTACAGGCTGTATTTGCACAGAAGAGAAATCAAAGACATGGAGTTCCTCATAATATAAAACACAAGACACGTTTGAGATGTAATAAAATAGTTTGAGATCCCAGAAACAGCAGGGTGCCAAGCTTGTCTTAGCAGGGTGGCGTCAAGGCCCTGCAGACAAGTGGATTAATATGAAACTAGTGTCTGAATCTGGTCCTTTCATATACTGACTATAAGAGTTCTTGTGTTATATGTTGCTCTAGAATTCTCCCGAATGGGTACACTGATATTCCTAGTTGTACCCAGTAATGAATGGAATTGGTATTTTGTGTTGAAGTGCTATAATCTTGAAAGCAAAATGTCTCCCAAGCTGAGCCTGAATCTCCATCAGCCCCCCAGGGAGGCTGCATGGCGTCAGCATGAGCCCAGCTGAAGCGATGACATTTAGCCCTCACAACAGGCTGGGCTGAGCTGAGCAAAGCCAAACCAATACATCTCTACACCTAGCTGTGGCCCAGAGGCTGGCTGACCTTCTCCACACAATAACACACACAATAACACACACACACACACACACACACACACACACCCACACACACACACACACACACACACACACACACACAATAACACACACACACAAACACACACAAAATCAGAGCAAAGTAATTTTATACAACAGTCCATTGGGGGATTACAGTTGAAAGATTAAAGATGTTTTTCATTAATGCGTTTAACACTTACTACAACTCTTGTTCCTCAGTGAAAGCACTGTTTCCTGCTTGTGACTGCAAGGTCTTTTCAGTGGTGACTGACACTTGATTGGATACCAGTGTCAGTCATGTTTCAAGCTTAATACGGAACCATTTCTTTACTCTCTAAATAAAAGATAGTGCTGGCTTATTTTCTCAAACAACCAGTCATCTCTTTCTTTTGTTTTGTCGTAATAAGAAGCCAGTTCAAGTTGATCCTAACACTTTTTTTTAAGTCAACCATCCAACAGCACTGCCACATGCCCTGCTCTATGCTGAAATCTGATTTTCGCTGCAAAAAGTAACTGCTACTAAAGGTTTAAAATGACCTTAAATCTGAGCTTGTGTCATAGTCTACTTCATATACACCCTTATCTTTCATTTGCCAGCCTGCTACTACTAACGCCTCACAAAAACACAACATCATACCCTAATTCACAGATTTAAATGTTTAAATTCCCTGCAGCGAAAGCTCTTTTCTCTCAGCTATGAAGCATCATTGCATGTGTAAACAGACAGATCTGTTCTGCTTAAACTAGCTTTCTTGCATCATTAGCACAAGAAATCACTGTAAAGGAAATGGAGCAGTTCTATAAGGTAGCGAGAATTAGACTACTCTACACTCAATCTAATCTAATAAAGGACAAGTGGATACATTGCAAGGGAGCAGAGTGAGACAAAAGAAAACAAGGAAAAACAATTGAGGAATCTCATTCACTTCCTGCCAGCTCAGAGGTGTAAATCTACAAACATGTTTAAAGCCCAGGGTTAAAAAACAGCCTGGAAATCAGCTACCTTGTCTTGGATCAGTAGAGGTTAGAAATGATGACATTCATTCTAAATCAGCCAGTGTACCACATACTAACAAATTCCTTTGCACATTATTTTTAAAGAAGTATTTCACATTAACTTAAATTAATTAAATAATTAAATATTCAAAAGAAAAATGTTATGACGGTGAATTAAATTGAGTTTTTTTTTCTTAAATTGGTTTGTGGGGTAGCGAATCACAATATCAACAAAACCAGAAAACCTGGTGTTGTGGTTATGTGTGTTATTGCGTAAAATATTTTGATCTAATCTGTCACATAACAAGACTCTGCTGTCATGCTGCTCTGCTTAAAAATCTCTAACCTGGGGAGTTAAGCTCTTGTGCCCATGTGTGCATGTTTGGAGGATGACTTGCAGTACTTGCAATACTTGATTGCAAACAAGATAAGTGACCCTCTTTGTCTGTTGGGTTAAAACATCAGGAAAAGAGGGTGTAGTACCAGCATTCCTGCAAACAGCACACAATCACAGAAATCCCACATCTTTCTAGATTAACTCAGCTCTCCTGCTCAGGTGTGTCACAAACATCTGTCAATGTCAGAGTCATAAATAAATTAACTGACACATCTGTTCATAGAGGGTTTTCAGTACTGCATAACACCAGTATACCTCAGCACATGACAACAGATGATTCAGGTTTTAAAATCCTGTTGGATCATAAAACAATAAACAGAACTAACAGGGACCTGATTCGTGATAAGCTAATGGTTTGCCAGAGTTTGGCTGGACAGATAATGGTTTGTTGGTCTTTAGTATCTGATGGTTTTGAAGCATGTTGTAGCTGTAAAGACCCTGGTAGTTTGGAGTGTGTTTACCCTCTTGGCTCTTTTTATCTTTTTTATTTGTCACTTTTCTGATTTAAAATTATTTAGGAGTGAAGGTCAATTAACAAAGTGAATTTTTTCTCACCTTTCTGGGATTAATGCTGTTTATTTCTGTCGAAGAGATTTTTGCAGTCTAATAGTGCTTACAGGTAGCAGTCGGTTTCTATTAATCAGCTGCCAGAAATGTTTCCTTCCTAAGTCTTCTACATTTTGATTAGGAGGCAGAAGGGGAACAGCACTGCCATTATGATATGGATACTGTGGTTACTGTGGTCTACAGCCATACAGCTGTACACTCAATCAATAGCAGCAATCAGATGTGCATGTGTAGTATATGACACCAGTAGCTACACTCACTTTGTCACTGTCACCAACAACAGCAATAGGGCTTCCAGCATGCTTCCACTGGAAAACAGTGAGGCTCCATCACTTAAAACTCAATATCTGAACTCATTTTAAGAGCACTCTTCTAGTTCTGGGACAAACCTGCGTTCCCAGAGTAAACCTGCATGAACACAGGAAGAATAGAGGCGGGGTGTGTGTGTGGGGGGGGGGATGACCAGGGGAAAAACATGGACTGAAAGTAAGCTGAATGAATATGATTGATGTAGGAAAATAAAGGAAACAAGACTTTGCTGATGCTATCACTCTGACTGTTACTTCACCAGCATTCATCTTGGATTTTGAGAGTTGAACCTCTTTTTTATCAGCTGCTTTGATCACAAATGTTCGTTGCTCTGTATGGCAGGGCTATTGAAAGAATGTGGACCTACAGATTTCAAATTTCTGTAAAGTGGCACTGGTTACACATCAATTAGGCTAACTAGTTAAATTAAATGCAACACCATGAATCTATAAATACACTAAGGAATTCTAACACCATGACTCAGAATAATCAATACAAATACAGTGGAAACTGCTTAGGGTAGTCATACAGTGATACCTATGGATCAAATAGCTTTGGGCACAAACATTCCTTTCCAAATGCTCTTTACACAGTTTGCTTATAAGAATCAGTAGTTTGCTTATAGTAAAATACAGGGGGAAAAAAACAAAGATCGCTCCATTTTTCTTTGCTTTGCTCCCTCTAACTGTTAAGATTATATGTTTTAGTATCTCATTGATGCATTGCACAGGTTTATACAGACATATTGCTTCTTTGTGCAATAAGGTGGACAAGCACTGCCCTTGTTCGGGGATATTTGGGTTGCTATTTCTTCTATTGTATTCTTGACTTATAGTATATGCATGTTTTTTTCTTCATGCTTCCAGACATGTGATTAATTGAGCAATCAGCTTGCTTGCCACTGCATGACTGGTTGTTAAGATTTGAGGAGATGTCAGTGTCAGCTCCTCAAATCTTAACAACCAGTCATTACCCACAACACCCTTCTCTCTGTAGGCTCAGAAGGAATGTATGAATGTATCCTTGCAGAACCTCAACTCCGGCTTGCTAATTAATCAAACCTCAAAGTTGTCGACTTGAAAAAATCTCATTAACACCTTCTGGACTACTGCTTGCTTGTAATGTCAAAGATCTAGATAGTAATTTTTTTTAACTAGGAGTGTTATCTATATGGCTTAATGTAAATGCAGTGAAACACATATGAATACCTGAAGTTTTATTAAAAATTTTCATTCTCGTGTCATTCTTCAAAAGAACACAATACATCTTGACAGTACAGTGGAGGCTTATTCATTGTATTTTAACAAGTCACCCGATAAAAAATATGGGAAATTGAGCAAGAGGCTGCAAAGCTTTGAACTCAGTTACTATAAAAAAGGATTAAAAATCTACCAGCAGAAGCAGGAACATACTCATCAGGATCAATCACATAATTCTGAGAAGTTTCATCAAGCAGACATCCTGACAGCATAGGTTAAAGCTTTCAACAATCCACACTGAAAGCAGGAGGACACAGGAAGGAACAGGGAAGCTAAGACTGTTAGCAATAGGGAATAAGTGTCATCTTGCAATATATCAAGGGATCATTTTTTTCATTTCAAGCAACACATAGAAGCAAAACTTTTAGAGGCTTATCCATTTTTAAATTTTTTTTTTTTTTTTTTTTTTTGTGTAAGGTATGTGTTATGGGACACCTGTAAAAACATTATAGGTTCTGTTCTAACCCAATTTTGCAGTTAATCATGTGGGAATTAAAATGTTTTTATTC
>JAQMCX010000001.1:5034102-5046673 GCA_029814765.1 Acanthurus leucopareius | reverse complement strand
GGGGGGCAATTACTTTTTCACACAGGGCCATGTAAGTTTGGATCACTTTTTTCCCTTAATAAATGAAATCATCATTTTAAAAACTGCATTTTGTATTTACTCGGGTTATCTTTGTCTAATATTAAATGTGTTTGATGACCTGAAACATTTAAGGTGACAAATATGCAACAATATAAGAAATCAGGAAGGAGGCAAATACTTTTCCACAGCACTGTACCTTTTAATGAGTCTCAAAATGTGCACATATAAACCATGTGTGTTAACTGCATATGTATGCACAGAACAGTATTTGCAAGCAGAAAAGCATCCTCTGCATTTCTGCTCCCCATGCACGAATGCAGTCCCATGAGCACAGGACTGTGACAAGCACAGGTTCAGCCTTGTCTATGCGCTCACAGCTGCCCAGCACTTGCTCATTTACATTGCTGTCAAGCTGAAGTTTTGAGAATTTGGATGCGGGAATGTAGACAATGGCTGATGTCACTCTTTTGATTATTTGCTTTGGATAGGCCTAATAACAAAGTGGAAAATCAAAATTAATTGAGAAACAATTTACTTATGGGCATAGAAAAAAGCATTTTTGTGGAATTAATAAAATAGGATTTCCAAAAGATATTAACATTGGAAAAAAAAAAAACTTGTTGGACATTATATTCCATGGAGTCCCAAAAGTCCTTCTTTAACTCTGTCACTATTCAAATTTGCCAGTCAAAGGAAAGGATTTATAAACTACTGTCTATTCCATTCTGACTTCTAAAGTGTCAAAGCTCAATTTGACTGTGTGAGCAAGCGTTGAGCAGTCATGAACACATAGACAGATTTAAGCTCTGCTTGTCACAGTCCTGTGCTTAGGAGGCTTAATTTGTGCAGAAAATAAGTGCTTCCTCACAAGATGCTTCCTCCTCTTGCAATACTGTTTTATGTTCACATGCACACACAGTTATATACTGCCATATTGGCACATCAAGAAAAATAAGAATATTAGTCAGTCAAACTAAACAACTAAAACTATCGTAAATTTCTCTACCTGAAAGCTGGGATTCATATCTTTTGCTGACAGCTATTGCAATTGAGCATAAAAAGTAAATGGTGTTTTACATTAATCTGTGGAAGCAAGTGGAACCTAAACACTGTCGAGTTTTCTACCTCATTAAGTTTTAACTAGCCAGAAGAATAAGCATGCAATTACACATAGAATAAGACTTTATGAACACAAAGCTTACAACTTTTTGATTGGTAGTATTTACAAGTTTTAAAATAACTAGTAATATATACTTACATTAGACTGTCTCTATAACCTGTGATGGAATCAAAGGTATTTTTAGACTATGACAGTAGGGACTGGATTGTTTTTATATCAAGAAAATTGTGGGTGCTTGGTGTCATCCCCATACATGAAATTGAATTGGATTTACAGCAGTCTGTATAGACACATCTAAAAAAAACTGACCCATGATGGTTTAGAAGCAGCATTTTCTTTACCCAATAATTTCCACAAGGGATATTTTCTTCCAACACTTTTGTCGTTTTATTGTCTGTTCTGGGGAAGAACAAAAAAGTGTTTTAATTGTCTGCATTTGATATTAATTAATTTACCAGGCACAAATTAATGTTAACCAAAACCAACATTTATTTGGTAAGAAATTGTTATGCTCCATATCTTTTAATTGACAAGAAATAAATAAAAAACTAGTTTAACAGGGCAAAAGTTTTAATTTAGGGACTGGCAATTTTAATGAAGAACTGCAACAACATGGTGGTCTACATTACATTTCTGATTCAAAAATACTGAAAAAGCAGCAGCCCCTATCACCTTCCACAAAAATTAATAGCAGTATTGGCTCTTGCTTTACCATAAAGGACTCTTGATGACACCCTGATCCACCCCCTAAACCATAAATCATTCATCACCACCAGGTACACAACATAGAAGCAGCCAGAAGACAGAACCCTGACCTTTCCCTCATGGGCAACGATACAGCACATAACAATAGTCTGAAACATCAGCTTATTTGGAAGCAATTTTTAACAGTCTGTCCAAGTCATATTTAATACTAGACTAAGAAAATACTCTTTTTCTCTCAATGTGTCTCACCCTTTTTGTTTTTTTGCTCTTCCCCAGAACATGACTTCAAGATGAGCTGTCCTCAGACTGAGTTAGAGGAGAAGGACTGTCCTCCACCCGAAGAATTAGAGTGCAAAATCTGTTACCAACGCTACAATGTTCACAACCGCAAGCCTAAGATCCTGGATTGTCTGCACCGGGTCTGCGCCCGCTGCCTCATTAAGATCCTGGACATTGCTGACGGGGCAGGCTTCATTTCTTGCCCATTTTGCCGATACCAAGCTGAAATCACAGAGTACGAGGTGTCAGCCCTGCCTGACGATGCTAACATCATGTCCCACTTGGCAATGCGGGATAAGTCCTGGAGTTCTGATCACAACGGGGAAGTGGTCCTGACTCCAAAGAGTTTTTCCTCCTCCAGTCCGTCTCACGACTCGTCTAACTGCCTGGTCATCACTATAATGGAAGTGCAGAGGGACTCTCAGCACTCCCCACGTCAGATCTATGCTGAGCAGAGTCTGGATTCAGTATCGACAGGCTCCAATGGACCAGCTGATCAGGACGCCATGTCCAAGTTCTGTAATCATGTCCCACGCATCCTGGTCTGGCTGCTGGGTTTCTTATACTTTGGCTCATTGCCTCTTGGAATCTATTTGTTGGTGATCCAGAGAGTGACACTGGGTATTGTATGTGTTAGCTTGGTGCCATCAAGCCTAACTGTTTGCCTGGTCTATGGTTTCTGCCAGTGTCTGTGTCAGGGCATGTGTGACTGCTCCTCCAGGGGCTGATAGACTGCTATTAAAAACTGCTGGTCAGAGCATGGGATAAGGCCAGCTGCAGTAAACAGGCTGTTTGATATTTGTAGTGGATAGGTATGAGACAATATGTGCAGATGCTGTCCTAGCCTGCACAGGCTTTACAAGCCCAACAGTTACTTTACGAAATGATGGGCAAGTAAAAAGACCAACTAAGGCTTCATTAGTGTTGGTTCATCCTTTCGTAAGGTTGACTGATGCAACTTGGCCACTAGAGCAGTTTGGCCAGCAGGAACAGCACCCTTGACAGATCCTGTTTGTCGGAGCAGCGCCTATACCAACATTTCTGAAATGTATTTCGGAAACCTTTTTTTTGTTCCGTGTTGTGTGTAAAGTTGAACACAGCATTTGAAAGAAGACCTTAAATCTTTGACAGAAATAATGATAGCACTGCTGGAGTCCTGGGCCCTCATTTATCAAAAGTATGTACAATCAATCAATAAACAAACAAATAAATAAATAAATAGCATGCTGTAAGTTATAAAAGAAAAGTGAGATTCACTTATTTGTAACCTTCCTAAAGGTATCTGTATATTTTGGAACAACTATCAACCATGCATTCTCACAACAGATTAAAAACAAGACAACAAATATAATTAGCAGGGAAATTTCTGGGGTCATATGGGTCATATGTGTAATCTGAAACTAAAAATTCACACTTTCTACATTTTCTAATTAAAGTCTGTCCAATAACTGTTTTTTTCAGCATGTTTTCAACAACTGTATCAAAGCATAACCGGATAACGACCAATTGCCAGTGACAGAAAGAGTAAAAATAATGTTGTGGGTGATTCTGGCAACCAGTTAAAGTCAAAGGTACCTCTTAAACACTGATAAACAGTAAAAATATTGCAAATCTTTTCAAATCAACTTGTTTCTTTGCATTTTACCATTTCTTTGCCTTCTTTACAGCTCCAAACCAGCATTCCTGATGACATAAAGTTTGACCAAATATTTTTCTCTCTGCTAAAGCTAAATTTTTCTCTCTGCTAAAGCCAAACTTTGAATGTTAATTGTGAAGGTGGTGTTGTCATTAGCTCCTAGAAATATCATTAATAACTGTGTAATGTATTGAGAAAAGGAATTGGTGCACAGCATCTTGATTGACTTGTGTAAGTAACAGTCTATCATAACACTTGTTATGAGTCTGTGGCAACATCTTTGTACCCTGGTTGAAACACTGCTCTTTAAAAGGTATGGGATTGACAGGTCAAAAATGAGCTTTTATGAAAATACTGACTTCGCAATTTCTTTGTATTGTCAAACAGCCCAAGAATTATTGTAGTAAATTACCGTCTAACTGGCTGAGTCTTTAAGCAATAAAACTCCAGCTATGAGAAATTAAAAAAGAAAATGCACACACACATTTCAGTCAATTATTAATACCTAATTAATTAACTAGTTGCCAATTATGAATTAGAAATTATTATATTATTTGCTCCCTACTGTACTGTAACAGCAGTAGCTTCAAGCATGCATGTGATGAGGCTGTTTTTGATACTCTTGTAATGTTAAGCAACAAACTTTTTATTTAATTTCTTGTTTTTCTGCTCTGTTGTATTGTGTCGTACTGGTTGTAAAAAATATTTTGGCTCCAAGGCACACATCACATGGGGAAGGAATTCTATGGGAGCCCTCTGTTACCTTCATGCTCTAAGCCATGGTGCAAATACTGCCATACTAAGGCAATATGGATTTGTTGTTGTGTGGCACCTCAAGGTTATTTGCATTATTTATGTTGTATCTCAATTTTCTTTTGCTAGTAATTACATGTACAGTCCTAATGTATGTAATTCTATACTTCTTGATTGTATATTCTGTGTGATGATATGCAATTATCAGACTTTTTTAAGTATAATTTCAAGTGCTTTTTATAGTTCTGCGTGTAAAATACTGTACAAACACTATTTTGATAAGCCCTCAAAAAGTACTGACCCCCTCCTCTGGATTACGAAAAGTAGACTTCTGAATAGCTCTACGACCAAAAATATTCATTTTAATGCATCAAGGGTTTGTTTATGTGAGACATCTTTAATTGCTAGCAGTGACCCAGAAGTGAGATTTAAAGCTGCACTGATAGGATTTGGATTATTTTTAAGAAGATTTCAATATGTGAGTGGAACTTTCTGTTCATGTCCATGATGTGTTAGAATTTGTGGCTTTTCTCAATGTGCATTACTTCATGATGGTGCTAAATCATAAGGAGCAGTTGTGAACATTTAAAAATGATTGAAATTTGTTTAACTTTTGAGAATTTTACATTTTATTCTTGAGAGTCATTTTTTTCCCTTCATTTACATCACTGATAAAAGAGGGCCCTGGGCTGTTAGATAACTGTTAAATGTTTTCAATGCAAAACTTCAGGTAATATTTTTCCTCAAAATGGAGATGTAGCATTGTGTGATCAAACTCTCATTTAATGTATGTCCATTTCATTCTCTGAAGTTGGGGTCATGGATAAATTTTTCTTACTTTTATTTTGTCAACTCCTTTCTTAATTTCCCTACTTGTCTCTGTCAGGTTTCCTGTGTTTCTGTCTATGACCTACTGACTGCAGCTCTAAGCTTAGTGCCACATTACTGATAACAAAGCTACTAGATAATGAAATAAATTGAGAATTATTTTCTACCCATTGTGTGTGGACTTTTGTATACCTGCTGATATAGTCTAGTTTCTGAACATCAGCATCCTGTCAACACAAGTGAAACATACATTGTCTGTCTCATTTAAGTCTAAGTATGTAATTGTTCAGAGTTAAGACTAATATATTTACAAATATATGAGCTTATTTTTATTTTGCAGAAAGAAAGGAGGGGGAAATTTTTATCTATGATTACCTACAAATAAGATTTTTCAAAAATTTACAAGCTTAGTGAGATGGAGGTCTGGCAGCAGAACCATTTCCTTTACTATTAATGATAGCAAAAAGTAGCACAAAATGCTCTACAACCAGCTGAAGACAGAAAAAAATGAGTCACTGGGAAAAAAATGAGAAGAAAAGAAAGAACAGAAATGAGAGATGACAGACAACAGCAGTAGGTCAGACAGTAGAAAGAGATTTTATTTTCTGCCTGAGTTGGCAGAGCTGTGGGAGAGAGTGCTTGTCAGTGGAGCGTTTGACCTGCTGGTTGTACTGTCTGACATCTTCTGGATCTTGGCTTTTATCTTTCTGAGCGGAGTGGCAGGTTAGAAGAATAAACACTCTTTTTTTTCCTACATCTGAAAAGAGAACTACAGTATTGGTCCAGACCTCAATATGAGCAAACACTTTTCTGTTTACTCAAGATAAATCACAGGTCTCACTGTTTAAAAAAAGGGCCATTTTCTCCATTTAAAATTTTATTAATTAGATGAGTCAATTATGTCTAGTTTTAAAAAAGAAATGTTGTGATGATTACAAATCCTAGATAATTCAACTCAAGCTGGTTCTCAGCTTGTGAAAAGGAGCCAAAAAGTGCCTTTAAACAATAATAGTGTGATGTCAAAATAAATAAGGGGCAGCATTTTAGCAATGTAATGCCTTACTGCTGTTCAGTATAGTCCTTCTTGTAGCTCTCTTTAGATGTAGCTAGAGATAGAGATGTTGTTAGCTTGTTTGTGTAGTTTACCATGCAGCTAGTTGCCCTATGAGCTGATCAGTTTAAATGGACTGCACCACAGGCAGCCTCTCTCTGAATACAGCCACCAAGGCTGACTGAGGCCAGTTTGACATCAGAGATTAAAGTATCCTAAATGATTTTCAGTTACTCTGGTCAGGACTCCAGAGGCTATAAAGACAGAAGCAGGAACAGGGAAGAGACATGAAGAGGAGGAAGGGTGAAAGGATGATGAGGCATGACCAGCAGAGATTTCCCCACCTTTATCTGTGGATAAGGGTTTATTTAGGCAAACACTGAGTTGGTGATTGCTGGAGCAGTGGAAAGAAGAATCAAGATGGTTTTGGTGAGGCTTTTTTTTCTTTTATTTCTGTTTGTAAGAAGTGTATTTTATGATTAGAGAAAAGACAAGCCATTGTAAGCTGGTTAGCATGTTAACTTTAAGATACATCTCTACAAAAAATGCATAGATTTAATTAACATAGTAGGGTAAAAAAAAACCTTACAAAATAACTAACATGTATTAATGTAATCTTACTGTTATGGGTGAGCACAGTTGGGTAAAGATTTTTGAAAAAGAAATGCCAACTAAGAGCAGAGGTGAAAACTGTGAACGGGAAGAACAGTCATCGTTCACTGACGTCAAGCAGCATGGGCTAAGTAAACCTGTGACTTGGCTATATTTATACATGCACTTTATAAATTATTCAACATTTTCAGGTGTTTAAAGGAGATGGAGGGGCATGAATTTTTATTACATATGAATAATGTAGTCGCAATCTGCCTTCTTTTTACAGCACATACTTACCTCACCATCCCTATCTTTTCATCTTATGATGTGGCAACCTCAATTACAATCACTGCGGGTTGATGAGAATCATCTGAGAGACTGAGCCTGGTTACATGTTTTTTAAATTTTTACTTGATGGGAAGCAACTGGTGGAATTTTCAAGCGTTAGTATGTAAACTGAGAGCCTAAATTTTTAGTCTTGCATTATCAGTTTTAAAATCAACCACTGCTGCTGTATTCATGGATGCTATTTGACCCTCAAAAATTGTGACTTTTTAATGTTCTTAAGATATGAATTTGGGCATTAAAATAGTTTTTCTTTCAAAACAGGACAGTCAGCAACTTAATTTCTTCCTTTCTTGTGTTATAATCTTTGGTAAGGTTTAAAGACCTTTAAAAACCCTATAATACTGTTACTATCCACTGATATGTTATTTGCTTACAATAATAATAATGACTAATTCTAGAAAATGTTTCTTTATTAAAATGAGGGGAAAGACTGGCAATGAATTCCTTCCTCAATGGAATCCATGAAAATGTATGTATAAACCTGCCAAGCATTTTTTGAAATGGCTGCCCCTTCCCAAACAGTTTCAATTGACATCACTTCTCACATGTTTCTGTGTACCAAACCATCTGGTTATCCAGGTTGGTTTTTGATAGCAATGGCTTTGTGAGACAGATTAAGTAAAAAATGTACTTTTGCACTGGAAATCGGCTCCTTTGTATGACTGTTATCATGTGTTTAGTGGCAAGGCAATTTGTTGATTTATCTATTTAACATTTGACTGAGACACAGTTTGAGAGAATGATCAATTACTCCTGTAAGTTAATTTATAGTATTTAAGACAATAATCTGTTTTTTGTTATCTCTGTTGGTATTCAGAGTTTTGTGCTTTCTTTTGTGTGAAAGTAAATGGTTTATGTGAACCCCTAAAGACCTGAGGAAATTTGACTGCCATGATTTATTTTGTAATTCTCTACCTATCCTAGCAATCAGCATCAGGTGTCATACATCGTTTGATTCAGAAGAACCTTAAGTTTCAGCATTGGCCATTTTTAAGTCCCAATTTTACATTTCTTTTGTTTGGAAGTGGATTAACTTAACCTTAGCACTAACCCCAAGCAATTTACAGCCAATTTTTATAACATTATCCCACTGAAAAGCTGAGGAATTGCAGTTAACATGACCCTTTAAGCATGTTGGTTGCATAAGCAATTCAAATGTTATTAAAAAAATTTAAAAATGATAAAACATTTTTGGCAGCCAGTGGCTGCTTAGGTCCTCCAGGGTTTAAAACAACCTGTGTATCATGTACAGCTCTGCATCTCCATTGTAGCACCCTGAAGGAGAAGCATCATTCTATCTTGAGTGTCAGTTTTAGTTAATATCCAGTTCAGCTGGCAGGGAACGAGGAAGCAGACTAATAAAGGGAGGAAGGGAATAATGTCCACACATCTAACATTTACAGGTCTCCTCTTTCAATGGTCTCAACACCACCAATACACAGCTCTTTTTCTCTGGCTGTTGCTATAGAGACACTAATAAAATTGCCAGAACCACTGAGATGTTTTTCCTTGCTGTGGCTTGAGTAACAAGAGCTGCTGACAGCTGGAACATGTAGACATCAGACTGGTCCTAGAGCGAGGCGCAAGTACTGCCAGACTAACGCCTTGTTCATGTTTCGAAAAACTAACCAACAAATATAGAAAGGCTAAATCAATTGGTGTTGCTGTACAACCACAGTGGTAACGTTAAAACCAAAATGTGCTAAAAAAGGCTGTGACAGATATTACCTAAAAAAGCGTCCATTTCTTTGTCATGAATAGAGATGAAATCCAATTTTTGTCACAGTTATAATAAAAAGAAAAAGACATTTCTGTCTTTCTGCTCTAGTAATAACCATTCATATGTCTGCTACAGCCATTTACAAGAGCAATAACATTCACCAGAATTGAGAAATCTTTGAATCGACAAATTACGAGGTAACAAACAGGGTTTGCATCAAATCTTATCTTTTTGTATAAAATCTATGGTAATTCTCTATTATCCATTTCCATTTCATTTTCCATTTAAGTACAGTAAGTATTATCAATGCTGCTCTTATAAAAGCAAACTTTAAGATTAAACTTGTGCTCAGTTGCTACAATAAGCTGCTGCATCTGCTTATCTTTTTTTGTGACCTGTTATCCGTCTCTTTCTACTTGCTTTTGATGTAATTTTGTTTTGGAGTTCAAATATCCTTGAATATTGTATACTTTTCTTATTTTGTGATCTAAAATCTTTAGTATTTTATTTTCTTTAAGTTCCTCTGTCTTATATTTAATTTTGTCCTTTTAAAGTTGCAACATCCAAATTTTCCCTCTGGTTATCATTGCCTAATAGTATCTAATGGTAGTTTTTTCTGTGTTTTCTTTACATTTTACATGCTGACTGTATGAAATGATGTTTCTACACTGTGGAAAAGTTGATTAAAGATCCTTGGAGATCTAATGAGCCTATCTTGACAGATGGCAATCTGAGAGACACAAATGTTCATCAATACTTTCTGAGTGGTGGATACTAATAACAGATGGTTTATCAAGAGCAGTGGAGTGTGCTGATCAATAGGGAGTAGATTGGAAGTTAATCTTGGGTAAAATTAATTTGAGGTAAAAATGGACCATTGGGGAAGCTGGAAGCCTCACAAATAACCCCTGCATCAGTTAGACATCGAAAGTTACTTGCAAAGGCCATCTATGTAAAAGAATATACAAACCATCTCAAATTTTTCAGAATTAGCAGATCTTACAAGCCAGTAAAAGAGGGCTGTTTCAGAGTGTTGTGGTCAAAGTGCAAAATCTCTCATTCATTTTAACAGAGCAGTCGGATTAGGCTGCTGCTGTGCTGAATGCAGGGGGTGCCCTAAAAATATATGGTGACCCTGAGATAGCAAAGTTAAAGCAGAGTCAACTTTAGAGGAATGTAACCTGACATCATGCTGCGTTCGCCAATCAGCTGATGGCCAATCATATCAAGCAGAGCTAAAGGACCCTGCCATGAGGGAGTATAAAGAATTTGCATTTGCAAATGAGATTCCCGCACCTCAGAATGAGCATAAAGTAATACTCTGTGCAATAACTGATTTGGTCTGAAACAGCCCTAACCGCCACCAAGAGTCAGTGAGGTTTATCTTCTGGAAACAATGACTAATTGCAGGGTCAAAGTGATGTTTGATTAGAGAAACTTACTTTGACTTCTTCCTGCAGTTTTCCATATCGTATTGTGCCATTCAGAATCCTGCTGATGAATTCCTGTTTTTCCTGCTGAAGAACTGAGGCCTGGGGAGTTAGAGAGGGAAGACAGGAGGTTACTGATCTATGAGAGAGACAGAGGAGAGGAAGGTGGGATAGAACACACAGTTTGATGGAGGGAGAGAGGGATTATAGGATGGATGGATGAAGGAAAAGAAGAAAATACCGTTGAAAATGTTGCCATGTACAGCTGTCCTGCCACATACAGACTGTTTTCACTTTAAAAGCTAAGGCTGAGCTAATTTAGCGTAAAGTTACTGACTTTTTAACACCAGTGTGTGCAGTACAATTAAGATGTTCTACAGCTAGATGCACTTATTTAGGCTGCCAAACAATTTCTGTGTCTACATTTTTTGCTCTGAAGAAAACATAAAAATATGCACAGGAACATTAGAAACATGTTTTTGACTGGAAAGGAGAAAAGTGTTAAATTAAAATAAGTAAATGGAGTGCACTGATTGCATCCCTACTAACTAGTCTGAGGCTCCTTGATATTCACTGCAAATTATAGTCAAGAGAGACTGCAAACCTAAGTCCAAATTTAACAGAATCTTCTGTGTTGAGTCTTAAAAGGTGAACATCAGCCAAGGGTCTTGGATGTAAAATAACAGCTGTTATCCTTGAGGTCACAGCCAATCATATAAGGCTACTGCAATTATATTTTGATTGGTCAGAGACTCACACTTGCATACATAATTACACTCGACCTGTCCTCATTCAGATAAATTGGTTCTTGTGGCTTTGGACCAATCTCTTATATCGTTGTGTCAATTTGACTTTCTACACATAATGGGTTCTTGCTTATCCTTTAAAAAGTCAGCTATTGCAAAGTCTCTGAATCTATTACCAGAAAATAGTCCCTGTTTTCCTGCCTCACTTTTGGCAAACCAGCACTAACACACACTTTAACATTCTATTTTTGTCACATTAGATCATTTTTTCATTTTCAAATGCTATATCTTGTGGCTTTGTAAGTGTATGTTCATCAAACATTGAAGAGCTCTTACTCTAGCAGATGGATCATCAAGTGTCTCAGAAAGCCATGACAGCTGGCCAGCACACGTTACAATGATCATGCAACAAGATCACCTAAACATTGTTATAAATTCTACTGTGTTTTTACTGATTTCACCTGCCAATATATCTTCTGAGAAAAAATGTCTTTTGCAGGAGTCTTAGTAAATTCAGTGGGGTGTTAAATCATTTCACCAGCTTTTATGTGCAGTAACGTCCCTCCATCTCATCTGTGACAAGATTGCACTTCAGGTGACAGAACACCTGCTCCGGCTTGATGAAGGACTCTCCTGACTCCAGGCACAAAAACAAAGAGGTTTGAAAAATCTGCCCTCAGATGTGCTCTCTCTCTGTGGATCAACAGTCATCAGCCACATGCTGCACAGCTGCTCTTTATTTCTCAGTAGCTCTGCAGTTTTATCATATTGTCTGTGCTGCCTTGTTGCTGTTTGACTGATCCCTGCTTGCCTGTTCTCCTGTGGTTGTTTTTCTAACCCAGCCTGCTGCACAGCAGTTAAGAGTCCAACAAATTACCAACTAAACCGTCGAAAACCCTGCATGCTGAGTTTTGGCGTCTGCATTGGAGTTTATCATCTGTTGCCAACTATCTGAGCCCAAAGGTTGAATAAGCACTGCAGTTCAAAAAAACATTGTCATTTTGTTCTATTTGATCAGTTGCTATTAATTGTTTAATACTGTAGGTTTAAAATGGAACAAAACAAGAAAATGGTTGCAAAAAAAGAAAAAAAAGAGAATGATAGAGCCCTAATCAAGGCTCTATCATTCTCATAGAGCCCTCATCAAGAAAAAAAGATCATTTAAATTTTTTTTGTTGTTTGCTAGAGAGCTCAGGTAAACTACTAAATGTATTAATTGGACAGTTTTTGTAAAATAAAAATTATACACTACCAGTCAAAAGCTTGGACACACCTTCTCATTCAATGTTTTTCCTTTATTTTCATGACTATTTACATTGTAGATTCTCACTGAAGGCATC
>JAQMCX010000001.1:4986939-5033485 GCA_029814765.1 Acanthurus leucopareius | reverse complement strand
TCATATATTTGATGTCTTCAGTATGTATCTACAATGTATAAAGTAGTAAAAATAAAGAAAAAACATTGAATGAGAAGGTGTGTCCAAACTTTTGACTGGTAGCATATGTGGTGTGTGTATGTGTTGGACAGAGCTACAGCTCTGCAGTGTGTAGTACAATGTCTATCATATTAACCATGTCTAACAAAATCTTTCTGCAGTATCAGTAGCATCAGTAGTACCATCTGCAATAGCTTGTCTCTCTCCTGGGAAACATGCTCTGCCACAGAAACGACAGCCCCCATGTAGTGCCGAGTCTTCTCCTCTTTCAACACACACTCTTCCTTTTGTTGCTTCAAAACACTCATCTTCCTCTCAGCCTTCCTGAATAATGGAGAGACATGAGATAAGAAGAGGATAGGCAAAACAGAATCAAAGAGAGGGAGAGTGGAAAAAAAATAATCGAAAAAATACATTTTGAAAGGGAAAAAATGGAGCAAAGAAGATAATATATAGGGGTGAAAAATCTGAGAGGTTAATGGATAGGAACATGTAATTAACAATGGCTGAGTGGAAAAAAAATACAAGAGAGGCACAGATGTTTTGAGAGCCTGCCATCTTGATGGGTGACAACACTGCTGGTTAATCAAACACCTTCTGATGGTCTTCACACTTCAGAATGATAGAGTCCACATCAATCTCAGCTCAAGTCTCCAGGGAGTAGAGGAAGGTCCAAGAGACCAGAGCAGATTTTAAAAACTGCTCTAATCACTTACAAGAAATGAATAGTGCTTTGTAGTGAAGTAGCCTAATCTGAACTATAACAGGATGCATTTTGCTGTTAAAAAGCAATTCTGGCAACTTCAGCTCATAACTGTCTGAACAGTGTGTTGAAAAACCCTCTCACTCTTGGAGTTTCATGATCATTTAGTTGTACTGTTGGATAGAGTGAGCATATGTTTTAAACATGAGATAAAACTCTGAAGAGGGATGATGGTCTCCATCTTTGAAAGAAGTGGTTTAAGCATGCCGTCACACTGCTGAACTTTAGTGCAACAAAGAAGTTTTTACTCAGAATGAACTTCAGGATTAACTGGGAGTGCTAAAGGTGTCTTAAAAACAGTGGGATTTGATTGACTTCATCGTGATTTGATTTAAGGAGGACTTATTGTGTGGTTTCTTTTTATTCAATTATATTTACTTGGTCACACTTCAATTGAGTCATTGTAGCCAAAACTGTTTAACCATTAACGGCCGTGTACACCCTAACAGAAGTTTTATTTTATCTTGGCTGTTTGCACCAGGGAGCGATGCTGGGAGTAAAGTACCATCACTGAAGTCCATATAGTCAGGAAATTTACTCAAGTGTGAGCTACACTGTGGATTCAACAAAACCAACAACCAGTTAAGATATCAATTACAGCAAGAGTTTAGTCTTAGCATGTGTTGATTTAAGGGTGCTTTAAATAATCAAATTTTTCTGCATTAAATATAATAACAAAATGTTTGTGGTGGTTTCGCTCTATTATATAATATGAACAGCAGCACATTGATCTTAGAAGTATTGAGAAGTATTGGAACTGTGTTGGTTTAACATTAACTGTGTTGGTGTTGTCATTAACTATTAAAAAGATCCAAACGTTAGTGCAAGAAATGTTGTAAAATGAACAGGAAGCTTTTGATGGTCCATTCTTTTGACAATAAGTTAGTGATAAAATAATCTCTTTAGAGAAGCTTGGCAATCTCTTTGACACCTACCTGCCTAACCTGACAAAGAAACAGCATCATCCTATTTTCTAGCATCTTTCAAGCCTTAAAGTTAAACATGGTGTGACAGCAGCTTTCTGTTCTACTATGTCACACAGCTTGAGAAAAGTTGGATCTAGATTTGCTTTTTGATTGAAGGGTTTAAGCAGTGTGAAGGTTGACAGGACATATCTGTAATCTGCAGAGATTTTTATCATGGATAAACACTGGACCACAAAGCAAGCAATTCTTTAAGAAGATGTGATGGCATGCAAAAGGCTTCATGTGCAAGATAAAGCAGCATATTTACTACCTGTTGGCTTGTTTTTTGAGCTCCAGCTCAGTCTCCATTTTCTTTAAATCAGCAGACAGGTTGGCTTTATCCAGAGCCAGACTCCTGTTCTCCTCCTGCAGGCTGGAAAATCTGAGAAGCAACTCCTCCATCTCCCTCTTGTTCTTACTCTCCTGCTGCTCCAGTTGCCTGAGAGCCGAGAGCAGATTGTACAGCACATAACACAACATCTGGTGCCTGATGAACACTTTTCAACAGTACATCCTCTCACTTCATAAGAAAGAGATTTGTCTGAGTTTACATAATCCGGTGACATTTCTTCCTTTACACTTTGCCTGATTTGATTATGGAAATGTGAAAATGTGGAAATCTGAGTTTCCAGTTAAATTCAACGGATTTTTTTTTTTTTACCACTGCTGTCAAATAAACCCAAAGCATTTACAGCAAAGACTCTGATCCATCACGGCAGTTTATTCATGACATTTTCCTTGTCAGTGGAACTTTAAAATACCACATTACAGGCAATGCCACTCACTTGTTTTTCTTCTTGCCTATTTGTTTAATCTGCTACAAATCAATTATATGTTTAACTAATAATAGAGTCAGTGAACTAAATCTGATCTGAGGTTAACAGTTGTGATCAGGTTGAAAAGAAAAGATAAGGAGCCCTGGGATACAATGAGTGAGAACATGTGTTACTGATATAAATTGTTCAGTGTTAAAAATAAAGTTCTTCTCTTTCTTGTTCATATTTCACAAAAAAGGAGCTCAGGAGCAGGGCTGTTTTTAATAGCTAATCAGTTCAACTTTTAGTGAAACATTTATTTGATAAAATGATACAAGTAATCTGTACCGTCTGAGTTTTCCAGCAATGTTGCAGTGTTCGTCCCAGGTGACGGAGTCCTTCAGGCGAGCCTGCAGAACTTGCACCTCCCTCATGTTTTTCTGAGCCTCCCTCCTGCTGTCTTCTAATTCCTCCTGTAAACGCTGCTTTTCTGCCTCTAATAACATCAGTTGCTTAGACACCTTGGAAACTACAGGGAAAGAGAGTGAAATAAGAGGCAGAGAATAAAATATAAATAAATCTGTTTTTACACTTAGGGCCCTTTTTTTATGGTGACACAATGACCAGAACAGGCAACACACCACCCACATTGTTGTTTTTCTGATCTTTTCATTCACTTTGCTCCTGTTTGTAGTAGTTTGGAGCACAGCAAACTGTGCAAGGTGAACAGATGGCAGATTTGAGCTGTTGGTATTTTGGCGTAAAATGTTATTCAAACACTGAGCTGAGAACAGCGTTCTCAGAACCACATTTGTTTGCAGTGCAACATCACTCAGTTGCTACTTTGATGATATCGTCAACAGATAAAACCAAATACTTGAAGTAAAAGTAGTCTTTGGCTGCAGATCTGTGTGTTTACATGGGGCCACTCTGCACCTTTCAGACAACAACATCATTTTCCTGAAGAAGCTAATTCTTCATTCATTGATCTACTGTCACCATGCGTGATTGGAACAGCTGTTTCAGAGCGATGAAACTAGAGATGTGACTGGTTGAGAGTGTATTTATTAATCACCACTCCCTCAAATCTATATTCATCCAGTCCTTTGCACTTCAGCACTGCTGCATAAACAGACATGAACCAAAATATCAGTTATGCTCAGTCTGAGCAGCAAAGACGTGCAGCTCTGTGTTTACTGTTGCACATGTGTGATTAAAATAGGGGCATTAGTCTTTCATTACACCCAGTACCTTCAGAGAGGTGTCTGCTGTGGCTGGCTTTGGCCTTAACATGCTGAGCCTCAAGCTGATCAATCAGAACCTGGTTCTCCTGCAAAACTAGAAAGGCCTGTTGTTGTAGTTGATGACTGTAGACAGGGAAAGAGAGAGAGACAGAGAGAGAGAGAGAGAGAGAGACAGAAAATATGTCTATAACTAGTATGTAGTAACTAGAGCACAAAGCTGCTACAGTGATAGAATAAAGCAACATGAAAAGAGCATTCATAAAAACAAAACAAAACAAAACATAACATAACATAACATGAACAGTTTGTCACATATCAGTTGTTACTAAATAGGTTATATCTTTTTTGAATACAATCATTTTTACTTTCATAGGTCAGAGTCTAAATTCACACGTGTAGTCTAACAACAACAAACAGTAACAAACAGTACGCAGTTTACACAAATTTCATGTGTGTGTTTTATTCTGTTTTCTCCCTTCATTTGAGCTGTTTTGTTGTCTTACTCATGAGCAGGGGTGATTGCATTTTTTCAGCTTGCGAGCTGCTTATAAAATGACCAAGTCAAAGTGATCTACTTACTATAAAAATGCATGAGTTGATGTAGCTTGCATAACTGCATGAACCCATATTGCACAATACAACTGTGCGCATTTTTTGTCATCACCTTGCTCTGATGACTTGCACTGCAGCTCCCCCACTCATTTTTATACCCTTTCTGAAGTTTAGTAGAAATAAACTCGGCAACTCAGCAGCTTGCACATGAGTTACTCCGCTTCTTGTTGTCTATTTCCATGGTAACCAGGAAAAGGCCCGCAAATTGCTCTGAAATAGTGTGCGCAGCTTCCCATCTGCATGGATTGGATGGATTTTTTTTAAGGCCATGTGATCTACCAACATTACCTTTGATATGGACCGGTAGATTGCAATAGACGTAATGGGCGCCCCTACTCATGAGCATTGAGCAGTGAGTTATTTTTCAGTATTCACTGTTATGCTGTGCTGCTTAGTAAGTTGCCCAATGTCTAACTTAATCCTCTTATTGTTCTGAAGTTGATACAAGTAGTGAATTAGACTGAAAACTTAAAACAGGTTAAAATGTCTCAAACTCCTGCTGCTTCACATAAAACCTGGCAGATTTAATTCCAATGCTTTGGTACTGCAATTTTGTGGGTGTTAGCAAAGTTACAAAATCTACTAATCATAAAAGAAAAAGCTATAGTGGAGAAAATAGGAAGAGAGAAGATGCAAAGGTGCAAAAATGCAAAGTTTTAATCAATTTAATTTTATTATTTCTCACATTAATAATACAAACAAAGACAGAGGAGCAGAGAACAAAAGTACTTTTTTAATTTTTACTACATCTGAGGAATGAGTGGTAATGGTCAAGCAAGTGCTGATTGAGCCTTATCAATAAACACGCATAAAGAGTACCGTAGATTACTTCTTACCAGTCCTTTTGGCTCATCTCTCCTATCTTTGCAATTTCACCATGGAGTCCCTCATTTTCTTTGATTACCTCTTCTACATGGACGTGTAACCTCTTCACCTCCGCCTGTGAGAAGCAGACAAAAATACAAAGGCCTCGATCTTGTCACTATCAAGAAAATGGCTCATTTTTATCTAGAGTAGATCACCATGGTAACCTCTGTGTCACGGCAAACTGGCAAACTTTAAAGCATCAGATCACAGCATGTCAACAGCTGTCCTACTGACCAATCAATCCACTGGAAAAACATAGTCACCGTTGCTTCTGGATCTGATATGGACATGATGGTTCAGGCTGTCAATTTCCACTTATGAACAGAGCATCTAATGAATGGAGAATTACTTCATGTTGCAAAATACATAATTACTAATGCATTAATGAAGATTATTAATGCACTCTAATTCTACAAAAAAAAAATTTTCAATCCCCAAAGGATTTTTTGACTGATACTAAAAGTAAATCACTTCAGTCCAGTATAACATGAGATTACTTTGTAATAATTGTTACAAAACTACACAATCTGCTCTTTTGTTGGTAAAATAGCTCTCTGTCAAGAACTCACAGGCAAGCAGACACGATAATGCAGTAGCTGCACACAGGAACCAGCAATCTCAGGGTCTTTAATGCAGTCCAACTTCAATATATGGTAAACAACAGCTCAAGGCGTAAGTACAGAATCTTCAGATAAACTCAGAAACTGGGAAACTAGGAATAATGGTCATACACAAGGAAACTATCAGACAATAACTGCTGGAACGCTGCTCACTAGGAAGACAAGATGAACTGGCAACAAAGGGAAGGGAAGCATGGCTTAAATACATGAGGGCAGGGAGACAACAAGATACGGGTGAAACACATTAGGGTAATCACTAAAGGCGGGAAAAGAACAAAGGGAGGAAGTAAACAGAGACAATACAAGGGGAGATGGGACTATCAAAATAAAACACGAAGTGAGACAAACAACAACATGACAAACTCAATCCCTGACACTCACCCTCTTAATTAGGGGTACAAGCAACAAAGCTGTGGGAACCCTACTGTTATTACTCTGACTCTTCTCCTTTTTTTTCTCTGCTAAAAGTATCTGCAGCAAAAACTGTAATGTAAAGGTGCACAAAAATAGGTGGGCAAGTTGGAAATTGTACTCACTACTCAGACATAAAATCGCATTCACTGATCTCAAGGTGGCGCTATAATAATGAGGATTACTTTTTTGCCGTTATCTCAAAAACGGCTAGGTCTAGTGTTGAATTCTTTCAGCTATTGAAACTCAGTTTTAATTTGCATTTTTTGCTCCATTGGTTGTTTACACTAAAAATGTAATAAAAAAAAGATTCGCTAACATCTCATAATTGGCTGCTCAAATTTGCATGCAGTGCGATTTCTATCATTTAAGAAAATACCTGAGTCTATGCATGACATTTGATAATGATTAATCAAAGCCAGCGATGTTTATTACAATAAAAATCTAAATTTCCATACATGTCACAGTCCAAACTTCAAAAAATCATAAAAAACAATTTCACTCACAAAGTCTGGGTCCTGATGGGACCTATTATAGTAACCTACTAAGGCTGGGACCTGCTGATGTAACTTTGCCTCATATTCGCTAATGCTTTGTCTTACATACAGTATACTTCAAGTACCACTGAGGGTCCTTAAGGCCTAGATACTGCTTAGATCCAGATGATCGACGCATGCAACTGTATTTTTAAATAACGTTAAAACTTGAACTAAAATATAATGTCTCAAAAACAACATTCTGAGGATGTTTTAAGGACATTATCGGGGCTATGTACTATGTTACATAATAACAGAAGAAGGACATTGTAACTGTGACATTCAGTGAATGTTTGGAAAATGTTATTTTGGCCTCAGATGACAATGTTTTTTCATAAAACATTTGTGTAATGTAATTTGTTAACAAAGGAAGAACATTCTTATTGCAACTTTCTGAAAATGTTTTCAGGATGTTATTAAGGCCCAGGAGGGCAATGCCTTTTAATAAAACATTCCCTCATTGGTACATAAAAACAAAGTTAGATTATGCTTCTTACAACATTCTAAGGATCTTTTCAGGATGTTATAAGGCAGAAAGTGTCAGAATGTTATTTATAAAACATTCCTGAAATATGATATGTTAACAAAGGTAAAACAATCTCACTGCAACTTTCTTAAGATCTTTTCAGGATGTGATTAATGCCTGAGCGGCAAGAATCCCAGTTAGCAGGGAACATTCCCATAACATTGGCTAACATTACCAACAAGTTGTAAATATGTTTGAAAAGAACATTTTTTAGCCTTAACATGTTTTAAGGATGTTTATCATTAGGGGTCCAAGCAGCAAAGCTGCAGGAACCCAGAATGCATTGTATGTTTCAAGCGGTACAACAGCTCCATGCTGCTTTTGTCCTTGATAAAATGGACCATGTAATGTTTTACTGTAAGATGATATTACAAAAGATTGAGCAGATAAGAAAAAACCTCATACACGCAGAAAAATGTTGCACACAAGTATTTTACCTCAGTGGTTTGCAAAAGTGCATCTTGCTCCTTCATCCTGTCTTCATAGGCCAGCAGGAGAGGAGATAAATACTTCATGTCCAGCTGTAAAAAAGAGAAAAAAGAAATATGATTAATATTAGCAACAAAGCTATTCATCTATTATTATATCCAAAAGTGTCAATCAATCACTGATGCCCTCAATGACATCATTAAAGTAAAAGAAAACTAAACATGACATCACTGGGTGTCTGGTGTAGCTCTCAATGACATCTGTTTAAAAGACAGATAAAATATTAACCAAAATATTAATCTACTGCATGGTATTAGGCTACATACTGAAGTAATGCACAACTATTATGGACACTGACCAGCCAGGGAGGAGGAGACCCTGTCTTTGGTAAGCCACTGATTCTGGAGCTCTGGATGTGACACAGTAAGAAAAAGAGAGAAAATAAAGTAAGCAATTTAGCTCACAGAGGAGGATGACATTTTGCATACTATAGCATCTTGTGCACAGTTACTGGGGAAAGTTCACAGGGGGGCTAGTCCAACAATTCCAATAGCAAAAACATTGCAGTTTTACAACAGAGTGATGGGGACTCAAACTAAAAGAAGACTACATTACTTTCAGTTTTAGCTCAAGTTTTAACCCAAAGTGACCAACAGTTAGTGCAATCAAACCAAGAGGATACAACCTCACCGTTACAAAGATCAGGTACCTGAACTCCTTCAAACACAAAGGCTGAACTGCTTCAAGTGCTACATTAGGTACATTCCTTTCTTTTTGTTTGTTTTTCATAGAACAAGGTGTGGTTTAAACAACGAGATGTGGAGAGTTTCTGCTAATCTGATGTCGCAGTGTGAGCTTGTTCCACCATTGTGGGGCCAGGAAAGCAAAACTGTTGTTAATTTTTATTGATCTATCAAACAAAGTTCAAGTTTTAACTTGGCTAATTAGACCAGTTGAGATTTATCCCATCTCTAATCTTGGTAATTCTATAATGAAACTGCTAATGCCATCCTTTATCTCTCCCTTTCACCAGCCACAGTTCAGCTGTCAGTAATGAGGGAGCAACAGGGAAAGCAAACTGGTAGAGATGAGAGCAGGAGATCTCTCGGTGCGAAGACACAGCATGAGGTAGCCATGATTAATACCACAGGCCAGCTTTGCTCTGCAGTGTGAAACGCGCTACCCAGAATGGACGGACAGTCACAGACAGGAAGAAGACAGTCTTTTATTGTAACAAATCTGATGGAAGGACAGACAAGAAGAAAACCTTGTTTCCCTCAGCTGGGTTCTGGATCAAAGGCAGATTTCTATCTTAAAGGCGAAGAAGAAATGTTTTGTTCTGTGCAAAAGCTGTGAAAAAAAAAAGTGTACTGGTGATGGATCTTTATAAAGCTGATTAAAGTAGTCTAAGGGGAGAGATTACTTCAGTATAAAACAGATAGAGCTTTCTCTGATTGGAAGACAGAGCAGAGGAAGAACGTACCCTGTGACCCAAAAAAGCAGAGGAGTTATCTTGTAGCTTGTCATACCTCTTGCTCGGACAGCGGTCTGAAACGGGTTTGGTATTGACTCAGCTCCACATTCAAACGGTGAACTGTCAATTTGAGGGCATCATTTTCATCCACCAGCTCCTGGGCATGTTGCCTTAAATTCTGTAGCTCTGCCTGGTTGCCTGTAAGCATGTTGGGTTGGAAATATTTTAGAATAATATGTAAAATAAATAGTGCCAAGATACCAAGATTGTTAATCTCTTCCTCTCTCTATCTCTCTTTCTCTGTAGAAATCTTTTTACAGATTTTTAGCGGTCAGGGAGGATCTCTGTTTCTATTTAATATTACTGCCACTTACACCCAACTACTGGGCCTAAAATTGTTTAACAGCAGTTTTTGTGGTACACATTTTGACTTTTTAATGTTTAAGACAAACATATTTAATGTTAATATAGTAAAAAAAAAGGTGCAAGAGTGCATAAAAAATAAGTTTCTCTCATGTCAAGGCTGAGCCCTGAATGTCCCCAGATCCCCAGATCCTTGAGAGGACTATGAAACCTCAACTAAAGAAACTACAGTGAATGGCAGGATGGTATAGGGAAGTTTTTCTTCATGTTAGGTCTGACTCTCCTTGTGGAGCTTGCTAACCACTTTCTGAGACTTTTACGTCAAGATAAACAATGATAAAGAGTATATGATCAGGGTTACTGGACACTGGCAGTACAACTCCAGTAGTATTCCATGCAGCCACTTCCTGCCCATCTGAAGGTCAGAATGTCGATCCCTCATCCCAACCTGCCACCTATTTAAACTGTTAAGTGTTTTGTCCTTCAGTGTCATGCTTCATCATGCTGAAGAGGTGCTGTGGAGTTCAAGGATCAGAGCTATATCTAGTCACAGCACTAGCTTCCTTCTTTCACTCTGGAACATGCATCTTTTTGTTGTGACTCACAGGACTACTCCCTCTCTGTCTTAACTATTTCATTCAATACTCCTTCTTACACTAGTTTTACTCTTCTTCCTCTCTTTCATTCTCTTTTTGTCCTGCTTTACATCTCCAGTGGCAATTCCACTCTACCTGCAGATGACCTCAGGTGAGAGGAGGCTTTACTGTGACTAATCTCCTGCTCCAGCCGATGCAGTCTCTCCTCCAGTAGCTTTTGTTCATCTACCATCCTTGTGTTCCTCTCTGGCAGGGCACACTCTACCACCCTCCGCACCTCACTGTATGCCTTGCTGTGCTCTGGAGAAAGCCGGGAGGAGTGTTTTGGGGTTTTGGCTTTGATGGGTTGACTGGGGTGGTCGGTGGTAAGAGTGGCTGAAAAAGAGAGGGTATATAGTTTTAATGGTGGTCAGGGTTATTGACAGATTCTACACAGTATAAAAAGTGGAAATTACCCCTGAAAATGTAGTTTCCATCAGCCACAGTTGAGTGCCAAATCACTAGCATTGACAAAGTGAGCTACTTTAGAACTTACATCTACAATGCACAACTTTCTTCTGAGTTCCAAGGCTCATCTTCTTCAAAGACTCACAGCTGGCTTCAGCAGATTTGGCACTGGTTTCCTCAGTGAAATCTGGTGTGATAAGAAAAATTATACCTTCATTATCATATGTAAAAATTCACAGCAATATGTCCTGCGTGCTTAATTATACAACCCAAGTTTATAATAAACTGCATAGTGTTCTCTAAAAAATAACTTTCAGCCACATTACCCATCCTATCCACCCCAACCAACCCATCAAGGCCAAAACACCCCCCTCCCCAAGCTGTGCCCAGAGCCCAGCGAGGCATATCGTGAAGTTCAGCGGGAGGTGATGCACTGCCAAGAAAGACCACAAGAATGATACCTTAAATGTGTTACTTTACAACAGAGTCAGCCTATACATGCAATTTACTGATCAAGGTAGGGGCACATTAAAGACACATAATTTCAATTTAACACCTCCATAAGCCTGAGGCCAGCTCTGGTAATAAAACCTAGAACGAGGCTGTCCATTTAGCTCTAATTATGTAAGGCTAAATTATAGCTGTAAAGAAACACTGACGATTTGTATTCTAACTGGTTGCGAGTATCTGAATGCTTGTTTCTCATTAAATTTACAAGAAGTATTTAAAACACATCACACACACATGCATGAATTGACACTGTTGGTAAGAAGGATATGGCCATGTGGCCAAGGATATGGCCATCTAAGAATACAAACCCTGAAGTAAACACAGTAGTGCCAAAAACTGCAGCTCTTCCGATAGGGATTGAAGACCGACTACAAAAGCTGGTCAATCCATGGACCCCTCAATTGAAATGTCCTTGCTGCTTTACAGCAGAACTTATTTGTTTTACAGTCTGGTACAAAAACACTTTTGGTCTTTGTAGGAAATTACATGACAACTTTACAAGGGGTAAACTTGTATAAAACTCCCTTGTTTGAATATACTAGGGCTAAAAGTTATGCATAATTAAAGGCATGGCTGCCAGTACCACTTTCCATCAACCTCCCATTAGTGTTAAGTCAGTACCTGGAGAAGGCACTCTTGTGCCAGACATCTGATTTGGCTGAGGTGTCTTAGTCTGGAAGACAGATAAGTATAACAAACAGACACACAGTCAGACAGATAATAAGTATGTCTTTTCAAAGAGATTTTCAAAGCTCCGCTGTCTAGATTCTTCACAAGCAACACTATTTCAGAGACTACAGTATTATGACAACTGTCAAAACATAGACAGTAAGATCTTGTCAGTGCTTTTATCATTGTAAATCTTTGTAGACACACTAAATTGATATGAATAAGTTACAGTGATGGGTTCAGTAAAGGTAAAAGTCACAGCTGAAATAGAAGAGCAAGAAGTTCAAACTATATGACTGTGGGAGACTGAAGAATGTCAAGTGTTCTGTAACAATTTCTAACATTGACTAATATGCTCACTCTGAATGACAAAATTGACAGCAAACAATGTGCCTGTCTGTTTATGGTCCTTTATATAAATGAAGGTATCGCCTGATGTTTTTTGTGGATTACGTCTCATGTTAAAATTCACAGCATAGGCTACCATTCTGATTTCTCAGCTTAAAGTATGGTACAAGGAATAGAAACACTATGCCCTATGTGTTGCAAAAAAATAAACAAAACAAAAACAAATAGCTAACTTTAACTGGTGACTGTTGTCAGCAAAGAGCCAGGTAGCTGGAAGGACAACTGACGATACAAACAGAGCCAGCTGTGACGAATTTAGGTCAGTTACCCAGTACAGCAGCAAACAGGACCATAACATGAATAGTGTAAAATTCCACAATTTTGTGTAAACGTATTTGACTGAACAGATCAACTCTCTACATAACAACAGTACAACTGTACCTCCTAGTGGATCAGATCGGTATCACAAAAGCTTTGCTTAAAAGGCTTCACAATAAAAACTAAGTAAAATATATATTTAAGAAGGGATGATTGAGAATGATTTTGATGATTGAGAATGATTTTGATGATAACACACACATTTAAAATAACCCTTTTTTTGACTCTTTATCATCTGGTTATGTAATGGAGTGCTTCTACAGATACAGGTTACAGAGGCTGCTGCCGTCTACAGCAGTCTCAGCTACTGGACAATTCTCCAACTGGGTCAGCTCTCTTAAGCAGAGCTCTGCTCTCTTCACTTTTAGCAATTTGCTGCAACAGACTCAATTTAGAGTTTGTTTGGTTTTTTTTCCTTAAGAGAAAGGCTGTGACATCCCTACTTATTGTGTGACATCAGTGGTGGCACCGCAATTCCTTGTGCGACAACAACTGTGACATCAAGTCAATATTCTGAAATATTTCATTTTTTTGTCCACAGGTCATTTCAGTGTATAAACAGGACCCTGGAACTTGCTTACTTGATGTAATGAACATTGATATAAAGGTAATCACTTACATCAGCAGCGTTCCTGCTATACATGTCAAAATCTCTGTCATTTATATGTCTGTTTCTAGTCCTTTGTTGGCAACCTAAAAAGATGTTTCTCTTTTGCCTTCAGTGACAGCACTGGGATTAAAATCACCAACACTCTACTCTAAATTGATAAACACATAACACAGAGATCTTGCTTTAAAACCTCACCTTAAGTTTTAGTGGCAGGGCATAGACAGGTTCTGTAATTGAACAATCCTCCCGTCTATCCAGAGTTTGGTAAACATGTTCCTCCCTGTCTTCTTCATTCTGCACCTCCTCTTCCTTGTCTTCAAACTCCTCCTCTGAGTGCTCAGGGGAGGACAGACGTGGCCGACTAGCCAAATCCTCTGACCATCTGTCTCTGAGGAAGGTAAGAAACCTATCTGTTAGAGTAACAGTGGGGAAAGGTACCCCTACCTTATTTATTATTTTTTTCTGTGGACAGACTAAGAATATAAACTACTTAATTTCTGCAACAATGCCTTTTCACAGCAGGCATTTTGAATTTTCATAGCAGAAAACAGACATGTGTTACTAATTCCAAAATGATGACTCCATTCTATTCAAGTGTCCAAGTAAGTCACAATAGTGTGAAAGTGAACCAGTATGAACAATACCAGGACCCTGAAAGTCCATCCATCCAGGAAGGATAAAAACAGTTTAATGGAATGAAGACACAATTGATTTTATTATTTACTCCTTTACTTTTCCTCCTGTGACATGAAAAAACGTGTATGTGAAAAAAGCATACTTGAAAAATTCCTTTAAAAAATGGAAAGAGAAATATCCTCAGTCCCATGGCAGGATTACATGGCTTTCTGAGACGGATACTCTCTGTAGTCTACAGCATCACATTCATGAAAAAAATTACTGAAACTAAGAGAAAAAAAAATGTTGTTTTAAAAGTATAATTTAAAGTTTTCAAATTATATTTACTGATGTAAAAATTCCTAGTGGAGATCCAAGAATTTTTACTTTGAGAGAGCCCAAGAAATTTTTTTAATGCTCTTCCACAAAGACAGACCCATCGTATACAATTCTGTAACATTTTTGAGGTTTACCCGGGAGTTACCTCTCGTAGTCAAAGTTATTTGTCACAAAGCTTGTGATAATACTAGTGTTGCCAGAGGGATATTACCTGGTATAAAGTGCTGTGCTGATGTTTGGTTCAGTTATTATGGACTCTGATTGGCCGCTCTCAGAGAAAGACCTTGGCCGGGCAGGAGGGATGGCCCATGTTTGTCCAGTAAGCGAAGAAGACAAGATGGCAGCTGCTAAGGCCGATCTGTAGATAGAAAAACATGATGAATATGAGGACAGAAAGACACTAAAAAAATATGAGCACAACACAGCCATCCTGCTTATTAATAAAAATTTCTAGTCTTTTTTTCTCATATTTATGTCATGCATGTTACAAACTGGCTGTTACAAAATATTATAATGTTATAAAATTTACATATTTAAGGAGACTGAGGGAGTATTTCTCTCAGTCTCCTTAAATAAATCAATAAGTTTGACGGCATTTTTTTTTTTGTAAAAATACAAGAATAGTTCTATGAACCAAAGGAGACAAAAAGAAAACACATTAAACTGTATTCGAACAGTTAATATTACTTGTTTAATCGAGCATCAACTTGCTTAGGCAGGTAAATAATCTGTAAAATCTATGAACTATGTGCTAATGATAGAACTGTTACTTTGTAGAGAATATTGTCCTTAGGCTGCCAAAAAATCTATCCCTGACAGACACTGCATTTTGTTGGATAAAAAGCAAATGAAAAAGCTGTGTTATGCCTGTATTCTTTAAGCAAGTGTGTACAACAATAGCTTTTCTCTAGTGTAAACGATTTATAAGAATTTAGTTTAGTACAAGTTTAATTTAAGTTAAAATTCTAAAGCAGATACAGTGTCATGGGAAACACAACAAAGGGAAATGATATTGGAGGTTGAGGGCGATTGAGATTGGTAGGTACCTTGGTCTCTCGGGCGAGGGGTTTGGGCTGCGAGGGGGTGGGGTACGAGGCACAGCAGGCTTGGGAGCAATGGAGGCAGCAGGGATCAAACCATGAACTATATGCTTCTACAAAACACATAGAGGAAGGTTTGGGAAAAGTCTACACAGAGAACACATAAATGTAAACCACATTAATACACACAATAACGGTTGAAAAGGGTTTGATTGAGCAAGTAAAGTCTACATTAATGAACTGTTTAAATGTTACATGTTATAAAGGTTATAGGATAGATGAAGGGAAGGGTAAAAGGAGTGACTAAAGAATTATAACATGGTCACCATTACTTGCGAGATACCAAACATGACTAATACAACAGCAGTAGCAGTACTTTCACTCTAACGTTACGTGAAACAATTCTGTCACGTATAGTGGCCAAACTGGTCAGTAATGGGACTTCACATAACAGCTAAGAAGTGATCTATACATTCAATCAGTTTCCTCGATGTTTTAACTTTTATCAACAGACCTGACGCCGAAGAGCAGACGTCTTACAAACGTTAGACAGCCGGTGTACCCAAAATATAGCTTGTATATTTCTGAGGATATTAAGATTTTGCTAACGCTGAGTAACCGACATAAAATAAAGCCAGCTAACTAGCGTTGTTACAACGAATATAGTAACGTTACAGTTAGCTAAATAGGGGTAAAACAAACACTTAAATTAACGTTTTATGCTTGACAGACCAGAAAAAACAAGGTAATTTTTTTTTAAATAAAGACGTGAGACTTACAAACTCTTTATCCTTTTCCCTCCTGAAGCTGAATCTTAACATAGTGGAAAATTATTTTCAACCCCTTGCCCCTTACGTTATAACGTTAGCTGAAGTTATTATTTCAGTTTAGGCAAACAGCTTTACATGTTTACCGAACATTTTTTATTCAGAGAGCGTTGGCAAATTTTACTTCAACCGTAAGTTTCAAATTATCCGTCGACTTTTGCCCAGAAACGGTAAAGCAAAATTAGCAGGCTATATTCAACAGGCTGGCTGTTGCGGATAGCTCGTATCTAGACGCTTAACCACAAGACGGAACGTCGATATAAAAGTAGTGCTGATTGGCTAAAAGTGAGGAGAATAGCCAATCAGCGACCGATATAATTCACCTAGCAACGACATCGTTCCAGCGTGCCAGCGGCCAAGGCAACAGGGGGCGATATAGTTCCATTTAACGGCGAACTAATCAAGCTTAAAAAAGCTTGAACATTTTCTGTTTTTTCTTTCTAGCTGCTATGCATACAACATAGGGTATAAATTCATAAAATACCTTTTCAATAATACCTTTTAAAATAAGCACACATATCATGATGATATTTGAGGTTTTCCAAGAATGAACGGGCATAGAAAACTGTTTGCTTTTTTTTATATTCATCCTTCTAGATTCTATACCCACCTGTTTTGTGCAGGCTACAATAACATAGGTCCCAGTTAGCAAAAACATACATATTTTCAGTCCTCTTATGGCTTTGAATCAGAAGAAAAATATCAAGGGACTTTAATTAAGTGCTGCCCTTTGTCCTTGGGAATGATGAAAGATTGAATCTTATCACCGAAAGCCAATAAATTTGGTTTCTATTGGACTCACATTTCCTGTTGAAACAAATATATACTGAAGAGAATTTGATCTTTGGGTGATCCATTTACCAAAATAACAACACACTTTGTGTAAATCAAATACAGCAACACACACAAACAAGTACCCAGACACTGCAATGTGAATGGTATGGCTTAAGAAAGGCCTGATGGGTAAAATCACATGGCCTTTCTCTTGTGTTTCAATGATGGTGGATTATGATGTCATGTGATCCCAGGCCAGCCTCACAAGAGTTAGGAACCTTTAGTGTTGACTTAATGTGTGTGGGCTGACTGAGGGCTGCGGTCAAACTTCATACCAGACATTCCCAACCTGCTTGGTAGGTTCAGCCACAGAGATGCAAAGAACCATAAAAACTTTTTCAAAATAATCCAGGAAATGATGTTTTGTCCCCATATTTTATTTAGATTCGAGTTTATACATATGACACACAGACTGACCAACAAAGCACTCACACCATAGTCGCTACGCAGCATTAAGTACAGAGAAAAAAGCAGAGGCAACCTGAAACCTTTAGAAGAGCAGTTACCTTAACTCTCTGCTTATATATTCCAAGGCATTTAGGATCACAATGCACTGCGAAATGCATGTAAAGATTGTTAAGTCTACATCAATATCTGTGTATATTTCCAGGCCTCTGTTAACACACTTAGTCAGCACTTATTAATTTTAATTTATTACTGCACGTTCTTGTTACACACTTGTCATTTTCCTTCATGATTTAGCATAAATGGCACTTAAGACACCATATTAGGTAAACAGAGACATTAAAGAGTGTTGCATCTTCTCAGTGTTATGATTTAAAAACATTTACATTTAAAATATTTTTATATAAACAAAATGTACCAGTATATAAGTTCACCAAAGGATTACGAAAGGCTAGTAAAATACATTCCTCCAAGAAACCAACGTGCAAAATTTCACAAGTTGACCATTCACAAACTAGTTCTGAAACCTACAACTTTACAGGTAAATATATATATTTTTGTTTGTATTTTTATTACATAAATAATTTGATTATCAAATGTGTATAGGAATCTACTTTGTAGATAAAGAGATAGTCCAACACTGCACAGTGTCAGTAAAATGTGGGATGTGACTGGGATTAAGACATTTAGAGACAACCAAAGGGAACCTGACTGTGGACTTTGATCGAAGTCTTGGTTGGGTGACCAGCTGTCCAGGTGCACTGCAGGAATATCATTGGTCTGTCCACATTCTTTCCTTGTGGAGACAAAGTAACCTTTAACCACATCAAGATTCACATTAACATAGAGACATGCAGCCTGCGCTCTTCTAACAAATGATGAAAAACTGCCAGACAGCAGCGGCACTGATACAAGAGGGCCAGAACGGGTGGAGATGAATGGTAAATGATAACATCCTGGCATATCAGATACATGGAGGCGTTTTGGTCTGTTGTGTCCCTGGTACAGTAAGCAAACCTGAAACACCTGTTTTTCCATTTACACTGTATCCCAGGCCTGACACTCAGCATGAACAATCATGCTCAAAGGCTTTATCAGAAAAAAACAAATGTGACAACAATATATAACCAAGGTATAATTATATATAAAGACAATTTTTAGCAGCTTAAAAAACATTGCATTCACCAGTTCTCCCCAGATTAAAAAAAAAAACACTGAACAGCACTATTTGTTTTCCCTTAATCACGGTTTAAAACATACTGCAACAAGGTTCGTGACATCTACTTGTGTATTTAAAAGATATATGTATTTCAAAACCCTAAACTCAGTGTTGTGGCCATGACCGAATCCTGCACATATACAGTATGAAACAGATATGTATCAGGGGGAAAAAGGGAACACAACTACATAGCTACATCAGTACACAACAAAACTAACAAGGGACTGCTTAAGCCACAATAAAATTACCCCCTTGCGGACAAGTAGTTACTGATGCTGGGTGTGTTTGCACAACTTTGTTTTCGTCCTTCAATTCATCTGGAGCGTTTCTTCAGGAAAACATACTGAGAAGACAGCCTAACTCATAAGCCTGTCTCAGTGCTGTGTATATATATATAGACTGGAATGATAACTGCTATGTCTTTCCCACAGTGCAGTTGTACTGTGCTGTACTCATACTGGCATGGTACGGAATTTCTCATTATGTTTGTTGTGCAGTCCAGTTTACTTCAGGAAGGGAACTGTGCTGGCAAGGCCCCCATGTACCAACATAGGCACCTGTTTGTATATACAGTATTTGGCACAGCCACTTTCCCAGGAGGCTGGCAGATATGTCATCATTACACTGGTGACATACAAGCTACATACACTACTACTCAGTATTCCAGTGGAAACACCAAGGGGCACAGTACTGTACATTATCCATAACAGGTCCAGTATGGGTACAACACAGTGCTGTGCACAGCTTAATATGCGTTCTGCACGCTGCTTACAGACAGTAGAAAGCCTGCAGCTAGCTCAGTAGAGGGCACTGTCGTTGTTGTAGGAGCTCGAGCTGGGGAAGGTGGGACAGGGTTTATTCCAGGGAAGTGTGCTTGAGTGGTCAGCTGTGGGAAGGCTGAGGGTGCTGGCGCTCTTCAGCTTGTTCTTCAGACCCCAGCTGATGAAGGATGACTTCTTGGTTACTTTGCGAGACTTGGGGCCCTTGTCTTCGTCATCGTAGGCCAGACAAATCATGGAATAGGTCTTAGGCAGGTTCCCACAGAAGGTGGCACTCTTGGTAGGCTGAACAGAGAGTTCAAAAATCAATACATGGGACTAATAACTTAGCTCTTAAATTAGTCATTTTCTCACTGTTTTAACACAGAAATTAATAAATACACTGGATTAAAAATATTTTTGGCATTGCTTATTCTGTTCAGCAACTCACATGACTGAAATTAGTCTTTTACACTATGCGCAGGTTGTATCCGATGAGCTAATTCTCATGGGACTCTACAGACAATTTATCTGCAGGACAAACAGTCCCTCAAAGGAGAAATCTGACACTCAAGCTTTTATTGTTTAATCAGCTGACTGACTAAGCAAGACTATATTTGCTGTCAGCATTTGTCAAACAAGGACACCAAACTGATGACTTTTCTCTCAGCCAATAGGAAAGAAAAAGAGCATGGCATACCATCTGTGGGTTGCTGTCCATCATGCTGACCACCTGAATGTCAATCCCCTCCTCATTCACGTCTTTCAGCAGCCGCATCACCTCACTCACGCCCAACCATTTGCAGTCTGTGTCTCCCACTGCAACTATGTAGTCACCCTCTTTCAGACCGTCAGACTGAAAGACAAAACAGGAGTTAGGGAGGAGGATCAAACTGCAGCAGATAGAGTAAATATACATAGCTGGAGGTTTTGAACGGTAACCAATACAAATTCACCTGATTACCTTCAGCATTTCTGGGGCAGCAGGTAACAAAGCTTTTTAGGAGTAGGTAAACCACTTGGCAGAGTGTGTGCAAGTGCCCATTATTTAAAAGCTGTGGGAAATCTGTCTTATCAACATGAGCTCAGCTATTTCTGTCTGATAACTTGATCTGCTGTGTTCACCAAAGGCAGGCCAACAACTCCAGGGAATCACTCAGTTCCAGAATAAATCCTGTTGAATGCTGTATTAAAAGTTAAAAAGAGTGTGGCCTAGTTAGACTTGTGTAATACTTCTAATCTGTTTCTCTGCATAGCCTGCAGGGCCTAATAAGAGTGCGCTCTTTGTCAGCACCTCTTAATGAGCTGTCAGACTAAAAAGGATTGCAGAGAGTAAATACTCAGATTCTTAATTAAATTAGTAGCCGGAGTGGCTGTGGTGGGGAGGGGGGTGCTTCCAAACATTCTTTGAACCCTGTTTAGGTTTCTTAGAATTACTTTAATTTCACCTTATTTGACATTCAGTCTACAAGCATGTCTAAAATTTAAAGCTTTTACTTCTTTTGCTGTTGACAATGTCACTCCCAGCTAGTTTATCCTGATGCAGAGAGTTATTATTAAGCACGGTTCATAAAAACACCTACATGTGTTAATCATAAAGCTAAAAAAAAACATTCTCAGGAGGATGAAACAGATGGATTTGCATGTTTTAAAACAGAACTTTGATTAAAAAAAAAAAAAGGCTAAACTAAGGATAATGTCTACTGTGAAGGATTACCTATCTCAAGATTATTTCTAGTCTGCAAGCTGATTTGTGTACAAAAGTGAGCAAAGGCAGGCTGCAAAATATGAGCCAAACCTTCCCTCTTTTAGCCAAGGATAAGGAGGTTAACTCACAGCAGCTGGGCAGAGGGGATCCAGTGAAACCACCTGGACTGGTGTGTCTCCTTTCAGGGTGAAGCCCAGGTCTCTGTCCTCTGGGTGAAGTCTTATTGTGCGTGGGGCTGTCCACCGCTGCTTGGCTGAGAAGACTGACAGGGGGCCCTGTGTGGAGACATTGTGGGGATGCCAGGGTCAATATGGCAACAGGCTTTACTGACTCAAAGCGATAATATCCTCTCCTTCTCAGAGTATTTAAGTTCAAAGGTTTTGGTAAAAGCCTGGAAGAAAACTAAAAATCCAGAATAACAATCCTTTCTTGTGTTCTCGCAGGCTAGTTTATCATGATTTAAGTCCACATCTGTTATCTGTTGACTCTATCCATCAGAGTTAAACATACTTACCCAAACTTGGCAGAGTAAAATGCATAACAATACTGTGATTTTTAAATTCATTTTCCTAATTTATCAGAAAAATGTTCTGTCTTGTTTTACTGGTGTGTCCAGCTCAGTCACTGTGTGTATGAGGCTTTTTACTCCTTCATCCCCCACTCTTTCTTTTCTCATGAACCTGGACCTGATAATGTGTTTAAACTGGATGAGAGAGAAACTTCTGTAACTCACTCACTCTCAACCATGTTGATGATGTTAAAACAATAAAAGCACACCAGAGAATATATAGTAAAATGAATAAGCCTAATGTTTTGCCTTAGTTTATAAATGTAGATATTATAGTAATTCATCATGTATTTTTGTTGTGGTCCAAGGAGACACCAAATTTCTCTTTGGTTCTCAAGTAGAAAAAGTTTGGGAACCTCTGATATACATAGTCAAAAGGTGCAGGAAAGTCACATGATCACAGACCATATTAAAATGATCCACCTCTCTCACAGCCACCCCCCACCCCATCCCACCCCCCACTTGTCAGATTTCTCAAAGAGTATGTTTGTTTTGCTTTTTCAAATGGCACATGATCCTGAGTATACTCTTTAAACAAAGCACTTCATTAGGAAAGCATTCTCAACATACTGAACATATTGGTTACATCTGCTTGAATGCTGAGCTACAGTATCTAACACACCTTGTAGTTCCTTTTAAAATGACCTGAATGATTAATCCATTAAACCTGTCATCAGTGCAGATAAAATCAGCAAAACATCTTTTATTTTCAACACCGTCCAACATTGATCAAAAAAATTTCCTACTTTTAATACTGCTGATGCCAACTGCTATCTCCATTAACACATGTATTATCCAATAGGAAAATCCTGATATCTGTTCTGTGCAACAACAAGCTGATTCCTGTGACACCTGCTTCTTTAGTTATTGGATGGAGAGATTGCATCTGATTAAACTATTCCATCTCTCACTTCTCTGTAGATCCAAGAGGATTTGAGTCTTGCTACAGAGACTGTTAATGAAGAGCTACATGGGATTTTACAACAGGAACGAGGGAGGTGCTTCCTCACAGAGACCCCTTACACCTGTTGTCTGGGATTATTAGCTCTGACCTTTGATCTCCTCACCTGTTATTTGCTTGTAAAGGTTGTCCCCTCTTGAAACTGTATTGTCTTTACAGTAACTGTTAACTGTGCTAAATGTATTACAGAGGAAGTGAAAGGCAGCTTAAGGTTTCAGTGATAGAGGACACCAGTGCCCCATCCCCACCCCCCACCCCCCACTTTGATAATTAAGCCAGGATCAGAGCACCTCTGTCCATGGTTAGTGTTAGTTCACCATTTGTTGCTTTGGATGAAAGTCCAGGAGGCTTTGAAAATAAGACAGGAGTTTGAATTTATTGCCTGTCAATCGTGCAAAGCATCCTGGAGACTCAACTTTGGTTGGAGGTATTCAGAAATAACAAAAAATGAACTCTGGGTGTTAAAAAAAACACTGGTTCATTTTCAAGATATAAAACACAAATCCAGAGCCATTTCATGTCACTTGATGAATAGACCAACCACCATGTAAAAAAACAGCAATGTGAGTGGAAGAATATTAGTAACCCACATACCAGCCTATGGAAGAAGTCGTTGACTTTCACCTTTGTGGTTGCAGGAACCTCCATCTCTGCTTTGTGCTCTGTTTTAGCTATTGGAAGCAAGGAAGAAAAAATAAAGTTGATATTACGCAGTGTTTATGGTTCACAACCACATTTCAACTGTTGCCCTATGGAGTGGCAGGCAGGGAGTTAGCAGGGTAAACATTACATCATCTGTATCTGGAGATAAATGTCACTTATCACGCAGGTGTGGTACAAAATACAGTAGCCTTTATATGAACTGTCTCCAAAGAGACAAACCTCTCAAAACAGCTCACTGGTCCTGCTTGACATTCGAGTCATTTGTCAAGTGTTTGTTATGGTGACACTGAGGCAACAGGCTAGTTTCTATGTCAACCAGAGGAAGAATAGTTGTCACCTCGGAGAAGTGGCAACTCAAACATTACATTTATTCTTATCCAATCTTTGGTTTTGTGTTGACTTGAAAAAGATATTTTCATTGGCTGTGATGGTGTTTCAGACTCACAGATGATGTCTGGGGCCTCGGTGTAGTCGGTGAACTCTTCCTCGTTCTCATTTTCACTGTACTTGTTGAGCGAGCGTTGGTGACTGGCTTTCAAAATGTCCTGCAGTATCTCCAGGTTGCTTAAGTGTTGGCACAAACTGTAGATCCTCAGAGCCTCCTCGTGACCCAGGATGGCTCGACGAAGGTGTGCTTTACCTGAGTGGAGGATGCAAAATTCATCATAGGACAGATGAGGAGAAGCAGAGATTAGAGAAGAACAGGAAGTCAGGTGTGTTTTTGGCACTCTACTGTCTTATATTGTCTTCTGTTGCCTTCTACTGCGCCCAGCCTTTGGCTCACTCTTACCCATGCGTTTGCGTTCGTCTTCATTCTTCAAGATGTCAAGAGGTGAGCGTCCCTCAGGTAGACGATCATAAACTTGTGACAAGGTCTTCTCGTGCTGGTCCTCATCGTCATTGGGACTCACTGAACACATTAATATCAATATGTAAATTAACAAAAACCTGAATGTCTTATACCAAAGACTGGGGTCAATTCTGAAACAAATAGCCTTTACTTCTAAGCAGAATGATACAGTGCCTTGATTTCTTGGGCTGTAGAAGGCAGACAAAACACTGTATGTAGATAAGTCCGTTTACAGTTGTTACTATTTAAGAAACCCATGAAAATGCAGACTTGGAGAACTCAGAACTTTCTAGGCTTCCCCCTAACTACCCTGTGTCATAGAGACAGTATAAAGCCTTTATTTAGCAGGGCTTGTGGTTCATCTGTTTACTTCAGCAGTCTTCATTCTGTGCTGTTTCTGGGCTGAGTCCTCCCTCTACAGTCCTGTGGTTAATTGCTCTATTCTCTTCAGTCACACAGGAATCCGTTAATGAGCTGCCAAACTCTGAGCTGTTTTGCTCCATTGATCCTCTTTTTAGTCCTGTCTCATTCATAGCACTGAGTAAAACAATGACCAGCCCTTCTAAACCTTAATATAATCAACTGAGTTTTGTTTCCTATTTTTTTAGTGTAATCTCTCCTACATTACAACAGATGATGTGTTGTAATAAAGACAAGGATAAAATCTGCAACAACAGTGCTACTGTAAATGTAAATGCATAGCAGTAGAATATTTTGAGTCACAGACCCAGTAAAGGGCTGAAAATAACAAATGAGTCAGCTGCTAACTAAAGGATTAGTTGTGAAGTCTATAAGTTGACTTCTCCTTCTCTCTCACTGTTCTCCCTGACACTTGATTATGTGGAGAGCATTAAGAGGCTACATAACTGTAATCCTCTGGCAGTCTACAGTACATCCACTTCATTTCACTCACTCCGACAATCGCTCTTTTTCCTCCACTCTCACGCTTCAGCCATCCTGCCACTAAGTTCCAGGAAACTCAGCCTCTTTTTACTATGGTGTGTGCGAGTGTGTGTGGGTGACTCTATGTGTGTGTATCTCTAAATAGCCATTATGTAATTGCACTGTGGCTGACCAACCCAGTGGCTCTTTGAGCACAGTTGTTCAAAATCAGGCAGCTAAAGTCTCAGAACACCAATCCCAGGCTTGTTTTACACCAAAACAGCCAACAGCCAGGCTAATACCACAGAACAAGTAGACCAAAACTTGTACAGTAGATGAGCCGATGGTGTGAATACAACCGCAATTGTGCTATTTTTAAGAGGGGTACTTGAATTCAATATATATGTTGATCTTAGAATTAGAAAAATTATTATCCACGGCACAGTATGCACATGTGAACATACACGTCTACCTTTGGCATCTCAGAGCACTATTGTGTGCAGTGCACGCTTCATGCAAATTATTATGCTTTGCAAACAAAAGAGTCTTGCTCTGACACCAGTACTTCTCGTGAGCTCATTAAAATATCTGGCATGTAGCTTAAATCTAAAATTACTAGCACAACCCGATGGACTCACATAGCTACATGGTTCATTATTTTAATTAATCAAATTTTCCTATCTAAATTCCAAATGCATTTCAACCATTCATCTTTTAATCAATCATCTTTTACATATCATATCTGTGCTAAAATCATTAACAACTCAATCAAGTGCTTTACTTACACTGGTGGTCCAGGAGTGCTGAGGCTACAAAGAAGTGTGCCATTGAGCGGTAGTGGTTGGTTTTGATTTGTACCATTGTGGACCAGAACAACGGGACATTGTCTTTGATTGGTGTCTGGATCATAGACTGGTGGACTTGGTCGTAGACCTCTGAGACCTGGCAGGAAAAGAAGGATAGAGTTACTGAATGGATGTTAAAAGCAGTGATCTGGTTGCAATCACAGTGAGAAGTGAGGTACCTGACTGTGGTGACATTATTGCTTTACATTTGCTTTACTTGAGGTATAGTAAATATACTGAGTCCAAAGCTATATAAGCTGAATACTATGTGCTTTTGCTGCTATTTACCTTTGCAGCCTCCTGGGCCATTTTCATCAGGGAATAAAACTGGTTTCGGATCCCGGGCAGTGCTAGCTTCTCAAACAGACACTCCTGCGCCTGGGCAAGCATCATCCTGATCAACATACTGATCATAGCTGGACTCATGTCGTAGCTGGGAGTGTGGGTGAAAGTCTCCTTCAGGTGGTTCAGAGTACCTTGGGGATAATGAGAAGTCAGCACAGTGCAAACCAAAGTGTTCCAAAGAAACAGAGGTCATAGTCAGCAATCACTTCATTTAGGAGGCTCAGTGTCTGAACAATAGTGAAAGAAGCCTCAGTTTCTGAACGTAGACTTTCACAGCTTATCTGGCAATCTAACTAAGGAGCTTTTGTTCTTTCTTTTTTTTTTATTTGATTTGTCTTGCTTATAAAAATAAGCATGTAACCTAGACCCTATTAAGCTCCATGAGCACATCTTCAGAATTTATTTTTCTAGTAATGTGGTTGCGACTCATCTAAGACTTGCAGGGGATTAAATCTCCTCCCCCCTTTTCTGTTCCAACAATGAAGTCAGAGTCAATCAATTAACAAGAGGCCCTTTTATATAATCCAAGCAGAATCTGTCGTTTACATCTTGAGTCTTACTCAAATCATTCTAAACAAAAACCTACTAGTTTTGGGTTTGTTGTTGCCTGTATATAGCAGCTAAATGAGGGATTATAGAGAAGACTGTCTTCATGCATTTATGTCAAACCAAGGAGTATGAAATTTAGCTCCCATACTGGCAGTTAGTACTACTATTAGTACTTTTTGCTGGTCCACAAGAAACAAATTGGGCTCTCTAGCATGCAGGTCCAATATCTCCAATTTCTGACACTCCCTTATACAAGTGTTTTTTAAAAAAAATGTTCCATTCAGATAAGAAGAGTTGAGTTTGTCGGATCGTCTTTTTTTCCTAGTGCCTGATGTTCTTCCCACAGCCTCTTACAAGGTACAAAAGCTCACTGCAGCAGTGAGTGTATGCGTGCTTCATAAAAATTGAGCCAAGACACAAACCTACTCAAATAAGTTTTTCATGTTCAATGGAAGCAATAAGGCCATCTGCATTCCAACTGAGAGCGCCTCCCTCTTATTTCACAGATTAAAAACCTGGCAGCAGAGAGTTGGAGACAACTTAATAACAGAGCAGTGCCACGCCAGGCTTCATCTAAGGGTCTGCCACTGTTGGCTGGCTCCTCCCATCCTCAAAACCCACGTTGTGTGCCTGGCTTTACGGCACTACAGCAGCCCTTCTACAGTTGGCATCCCTGCATATTACTTTCAAGCTTTCTTTATGACTGGCTTATTATACGAGTGACAATGTTCCTCATAAGAGGCATGAATGTTTTACATAGTACAAGCCTATATTATAGCCATCAAAGCAACATAACCAAAGCCATTGGCTGCTCAGAGCTGTAATTATACTGCAGTACTCCTCATACTGCCAAGACACAATTTTATCAACCTTGTCTGCATTTCCTTAAACCTCAGAGGGTTGGGAAACCAGTTCATGTGAATGGTGCTGCTCTGGAGCTCGGCCACATGACAAGGAGCCAGAGAAACATCAACTGCATTCAGTCGTGTTATGGTGCAGAAGTCAGAGGGTGGAGGCTGGCACGCATTCTGAAAATAAGGCTGACCAGAGCATGCCTTCCCATGTAAAGGTCACTGAGAGATGTCTGCAAGTGGAAAGGAACATTTTCCTGCTTGCTAAAGCACCACATCTGGCAAAATCTGGGCCAAAGTTGCCGATTTAAATATGGCTTGGCAGAACAAACCATTGAGACAACATGTTGACTTCACTGTTTATTATATATTCTCTATTTTTTTTCTTCTTCTTTCCACTCCCATCTCTGTTAACATTTTCTGTAATTGGGACATCTTTTACAAACCTAATAAATCCTACTGCTTGTCTTGGTTACTGCACTTAAAAAATTCTGCTTTAAGAATAAGTTTAAAAAAAGACATGAATTTAAGGTGTTTCTGGCTTGTAATAAATAGAAAATCCACTATGAATCAAGTGGGATGTCTGAAAAATAAATCACTATATTTCACTAAAATGTTACATGCTATGTAATTGTGCTTTTATAGTGTAATGAGATATTTATCTGATATATCAGTAAAAATCACCTCATAGGATTTTGAATTTTTTCAGTGTAAAACTAGATCATGCTTGACATCACAGAAAAGCTTGCTTGAAAGGAGAAAATCTCTCATTTAACTTCTCTGAATGCTGAAAATGACACTACCTGATCATTTCTAGGAAGCTAAGACGGGAGGTACCTGAGTAAACCTGTTTAACACTCATATTTTCTCATACCTGCAGCTATTTGGAAGGAAGAGATGGCCTCCTCCAGGCCAGCTACTGTCTGCCTGTTACTACGGGTACCGATCTGAGAGTACAGGGCAGCCATGTTGAACAAGATGCTAGCCTTCTCCAGGGTCAGGTTCTGTTGGCATACTGGCACTCCTGTGAAAGAGTCATACCTGGCGGAATGAGGTGCAAGGGGTCAGTATTTATATTTGTGAAACAGGAATCAAAACAAACAAAACATTATTCGGAATAAGAGCCAAAGAGATTGACAATAAAAATGATACAACTACTAATTAAGTACATGTCATTGGAAGTTAAAAAGTAGGTTCAATAGGAATAAAGCAGATAGGTACAGTAAGGAAAAAGCCTGTTAGTCACATGGTGCTGTGAAGTTTAACATACAGTAACTTTCGCTCTTAAACATGTTTTTTATTATTATGGAAGTCCTCATGTTTAATTTGGCATAATTAGTTATAATTGGTAATAACTCATGTTTACCAGGTGAAGAAGATGCCAGTCTGGCGGGACGGGGAAAAGAATCGGCTCTCAATCAAAGGAAGATGACTGAAGTACTTTGCCAGCAGTTCCACCCCGGCCTCATTTCGACTTGGCGTTCTGCAAGCCTGAAACAAAGAAGGAAAGAGATCTGATATAGTCTGCAACAATGGAGGAGCTTCAGTTCACCCAAATTACAAGTTAAAAAAAAAAACCAAAAAACTAAACTTAACTATTATGGAAGCCATTTGAGTAAATGTACATGTAATGTCTTACTGAGAGTATACACTACCTGTCGTAAGTCCATCAGGTCAGCAATCTCATCTTCATAATTGCTCCCTTCCTCACTGTAGTGCTCAAGGATGAAGTCCTGTCAGAAACAAATACAGCAAAACAACTCATTACAACATGTTTTCTGGACAGTTGTTGTCCCATTGAGGCTGAACCATTTGACCTTTCAATTACAGGGCTGCCTCTCTCACAACTAGGCCACTCTGTCACATCAATCTTAACTGCACACATAAGCCAAGCCCAACTGTGCCAGTCCAGGCTGGTGAGCGCTGTCATTCTGTCAGTGCCCAACAAGCAGAGGTAAGAGAAGTGATTACAGTTAGTAAGTAGAGCAGCAAAAAACTTGCGCTGACAACAACAAGCGCAAGTAGGTTGCAGGCTGTAACTGTGTCAGCAGGACATTAACCAGATGCTTCTATTAGTTAGGACAAGATAACTTCATAATAAGTCTACTTATTTCAATAACTGCTGCCCTACTTTGGTTAACTGAACAAATGTTTTGATAGGAAAAGATTTATTACTCTTGAATGAAGACATAAATAGCAAACATGATTGCCACGTGCAGGGCGCTGTCAGTGTGGCCTAAATACTTTGAGATTTTATAAGTGCAATAACTCAATACTCCTTGATAACTTTGCCTATCAATACACGGGTCACGTTTTTTGAATCCAAATCAGAAGCATTTTTATCCCTGTGGATCATCCACTTGTTAAACGGCCGATGGTTCAGTCAAATATTCACGTGAATGAGTGAAGCCTGTCATGCAGTGTTAAACCCTTGGAGTGATCAAAAAAGGGAAAAGTGTGACCAAAAAAACAGGCCATTTACCAGTGACTCATTTTATTAATATTTACATTTCTGTTCCTATATTTCTGGCCCTATTGGTACATATCAACTTAAAACTGGTATTTCTCTCTGTCCTTAAAGCAATTGTTTATTTTGTTATACATGCGTGTTCCATTCCATTTTTAGTTCCTTTATTTTACATTTTAAATATTTTAAATTATGCGTCTTAAAACTGTAAATAAACCCACTTTACCATCATTATATTTTCATGAATCTCTTTGTTGTTAAATTTAATTGAGTCTATGTCATGTTGAAGTTGCAGAAAATATTGAGGCCAGAATGTCTGTATTACATAGAGCTTTCATTCCTTGAAACACAACTACAGTGTGAGACTGGCAGTGGAAATGTCTGTCTGTCCGTCTGTCAGTCTGTTCTTCAGTAACAATGTATATACAGATGCTGTGATCAGGAGGGAGTGATGAGATGTGATGGCTGTTGCTTCTGTACCTTGAATAGAGGGGAGAAGTCGACTTCTTTTGTCTCCTTAAGACCCAGAGCAATAAGGGGAATGTTGGCTGTTTCCCTGAAGGAAGAACAGAGAGACAGGAAAATTGATAACATAAAGTCATTTTATAGTCAACATTGTTGACTACATTGTTGACTCACACACAATAGGATGATAGAGTGTTTGTGTAACCAATAATAAGTTCCTATAAGCAAGGCCAAACAGAAAAGCATAAGCATCACATCATTTTTCTACTAAGACATAAGTAGGTTAATGACAAGAATAAGGTGTGGTGCACGACATCATTCAACAAGAAACTCCTTGTGATAACATACCAAGCCCTGTTGGGGATATGACATCAATAAAAGTCATCACATCATCAGATCACATCAGCTTTGTCTTATAAGAAAGTCGACATTTTGGTCAATTATTTTTTGTCATTTTCAATGTAGTTTCTTAAAAAGGAACTCAGGATTAAGCAGATGGTGCAAGTAAGTACACACTGTAGGAGTTAGGCTTTAAGGGTCTCCTCGTACTGTAAAGTAACAAAACTCAATCTTGATTGATCACTGTGGAGTTGCAGCCTTGCTTCATTACTAATGGTTCTTTCCTCTGTCAAAGCAGACTCTTTACTTTCTATTATTTTAACCAACCAGACAGTAAATAGAAGCTGCAATAAAACACCAGGTTAACCTTCCCCTATAATCACAGCTTTAGCTACAATATGATGGTTTAGAGCTTCTCTGGTTGTGTGAACTTGGAGGTTCTTGCTGCTGACAGATGCAAAGCAGGTTCAGCCTGTAATCAGCTCTAAGGAAAAACAACCTGACAGATACCTGCTGCTGATCAGACATTGTCTATAAAAAACCAAAACCCTCCCCCTACTGAAAGCAGCACAATGAGGTGATACTAAATATATTACCCTCTTTACAATATGTGCCGGGATTTGCCATGCCTGTAAGGCACTTAAAGCAACTTCTTTCGGAAACAGTCTCATTAACTTCAGTTCCAACATTTAAAACTTTAACACTTTACTATAATGATGTTGTTCAAATTTCAGGACCTTTCAATCAAAGGGATCAATGACAAAGTGCAGCCATTTCACTCCATTATGTCAAATCCCCCAAAAAAAGAGCAAAAAAAACCCCTCTCACTCTCATTCATCACTTGATGATAAGGCAGCATTCCTCTGGAGCTCTGGCTCTGTGAATCACAGAAAACCTCATTCATCAGTTACACTGACAGAGCAAGATAGAGGCTGCAGTGTAATCCATTAGTACTTGTAGATGAGATCACTCTGGTCTTTTCTCTGGTTTGGCAGACGGAGAGACATAGCGGGGGGGTATCCGCATGGAATCTGAAATGTTAAAAGCCTCTAGGAAGCTTACTTACCCCCCCGCCCCAAAACACACACACACACACACGCACGCACACACACAGCTTCCCACCCACTGTGCGAGTGCCAGTGTGCAAGACATGGAACAGATGACTGCTGCCACGGCAGTCAAGCAAAGCTCTGGTTTTACAGAGATGTGCGCAAGCTAAACCCTGTAATAAATATAAAACCTACCCTAAGTTGCAAACTCAGCATATACAGTAAACAGTGTTTTGTTTTGATACACAGATGACAGAGAGGTTTAGGGTTATGACATGACACTCTGGTTTCTTGGCATCTTTGACTTCAATTATAGGTGAGTGTTGGCTTGTGTACATGAGCAATTGGAGTTTAGTGGGGACTGATAACGTGTTTGAGATATAGGAGTGTGTTTAAAAGGAACATTTTGGCAGGTAAACTTATTTGCTTGCCTTGAGTTACATAAGGACTACACCCTTGTATGATGTGAGATCAGGAGACTGTTTGCTCAGTTTGCTGTAAAGATTGGAAGCAGAAATCTTAGGCTGGCTTTGTCTAAAGGTATAAAAAAATCCTACTACTGCTACCTAAAGGTTTCCCTTGTTGTACTTGTTTAAACAAAAATAAAAAACTGTGTTTTTTGGGGTGTTTGTCTCCGACAGAGCCACGCTTGCTGGCAGTCTCTGGGTGATAACTTCATATCATGATAAGAGGTGTTTATTCTCTCTTGCAACTCTCAAAAGCAAAGCATTTCTCCTCATAATTATATATATTACTCATGTTTGGATTATTTTAGGTAGAAGCATTTAGTTTTTAGAGGTTGTGAAAACTGGAGATCTCATCTCCAGTCAAGTGTAAATTACTGTTTCCACTCTATCTCTTGAAGCAAAGTTACTGAAGTGGCACGGTGATATCTTTATCTTTTCATTATGTCATCACTTTGGCCAAGCTGATTCAGTAGTCTTCAAGAAAGTTCAGTTATTTTGTCCCGATTTAAGAACATTACTCAGGGGAACTGAACAAACATTTACTACAGCATGAATCACAGTACAAGCAGCATGTACTGAGAGAGACACTGTAGGAAAGTGATAATGATGTAAATGTGCAAATAATTAACATAATGTTGAGCAGAGTTTTAATGAGTACTTTTTCTATTTGCAGTATATTTGATAAGACTGAAGAAATAGAGATATTAGTTTCTATTTCCATGGTTAATAAAGGTGAACTCAATATACATATACAGTATGTGAATTGCACCAGTCATATACAGGCCTTTATGTGCCTGCTGTTACGCATTACCTCATGCCAAAACCAGCTGAATCTGGTCAGAGTGAGAAATAACCTCAGAAGGACGCTATTCAGAGGACAGTGGACCGCTGGGAAAAGCTTTGAAAGGCGAGTAGAGGTTTTTGTTTCCATACTTAAGACTGAGCTTGTATTTCGGGTTGAGAGGAGGAGGAGGCTAACTCTCCATTGTGGCTGTGCAGCATCATCACAGTGAGATACCTGCTCAGACATGGGAGGAACACTTTCTCATCATATCCAATATTCTGTTGTGCGTGTTACCTGTCCACCTGTATGTATGGTCTTTTGTGGATCTGGTAGTGTGAATTACTTACAAACACTTAGGACTTTGCACGTGTTTAATTTTCTTAAACACACAATAGTGGACAGGTGATGGTAGTTTCACAGCACGCCTATTGTCTGTGGAAGGAGCAATGAGCAGGTGTTTCTGTAAACAGCCTGACAAGAAGGCTGAATGTTCCCACACTTTAGTCTGTCTGATCCCAGAGACATTTCTTTCTAAAGACTGTACTGAGAGGCAGCTGCTGTATTTTAAGGGCATGATGACATTAGTAAACTAATTGTCTTTTTTCTTGGTGACTGGTGTTCATTGTTTTCTCAATGCCCAGAGAGAGTAACTGGTTTCTCGGTTTTTGAAGTAGACACAGAGTCCTTTCACAGCTCACACATTGTAAGTTTTTGTGGGTAAAAACCTCTGCAAAAGCACCAAGACTAACACAAAATACATTTGCCTCTGTGGATTCCCGGGGGGTAAAATCTATCTTCATACCGACTTACACAGGGACTTCTGCCTGTCTGAGAAGATGATTTATTAAAAATAGGATAAAGCTTATAGTTCCTTATAGAACTGAGTCCTTGTAACACAACAAAAAATATGTGTGTGCCATCAAAAATCAGCATTCTAGGTTTAATAAGGTCATCTGCAGATTTATGTTAGAAAAAACATAAATAAGTCTCGTTAAAAACACCTCAATTAACGTTTCAGAAAGAAGAAAGGCCTCATGGGTAGCAACTTGGTAATTTAGATTTCTGTCAATGACCCTTAAAATTGTTGCCATAGCTACCACCATCTGACACCCCATCACCCACAATCCTCCACATCTTTCATACCACTTCATTGCTCTGTTGTGACTTGTTGTCATGGACAACGTGGCATCCTCTACAAAAAACTATGTGTTGTGGTTTGTGTCTGAACATTTGAATCATTATAGTTGTCCTACATGCATTTGTGTGTTTAGAATGTGTGGAGTTCACATTCTCACGGTGTTCATGAATATGCAATTTGCAATTGCCTCTTCTGTTTGAATATGTAGTGCAGGGTAAGAGTGTTTAGCATGCGCATTGGTATGTGAGTGTGTGTTGTTTATGAAGGTGGAAGCAGACAATGTGTTGTATATTCATAAAAAAAACTTTTATTGTCTTTAGTTTATCATTAATTCTAAAAGCAGCAACAAACTGTTTCAGTTCCTTTAGTGAACCAGGTAACGTCTCATGTTAGGAAATGTGTTAGAAAATATATTGTTATGTTTTAAAGACAGATTCCAAGATTCAGATATCTGTCACCACCTTGATAAACTTATTTCATGGAGTCTTTTGTTTCGTTCTGAAGCTTACCTGACATGTGACTGAGACAATGCGTGCATCCTTCATGACATACATACTGTTTTTTCCTCCACACCCTATAAACTTGGCTCGTCTTTAAAAAGGAGGAAACATCAGAGCCTGACTGACGCACACACCCACACGCACCTGATCATCACCTGAGTTACTGAGAGAGGCCTTGCATCAGATCATAGCTCAGCCAATCCAGATCAACAACAAACTCTTGCTCTTTGTCTTCAGGTTTTTTTTTTAAGTCTCTCACTTACTCCTTACGGTCCTTTTATCTGCTCCTTTGTTGTTGATCTGAGAATGTTCATCATGACTTAACCACATAGTGTCAGAGCCAGATCAGTCTCTTGTTAGCTGCCAATTAACACAACATATAATCTTCTATTTGTGTATTTAATGTAATCAGAGATTTGGGACCCCAGATTAAGGACTTATTTGCACTCTACGATCACCTTGACCAGTCCTCACACCTGCCGGTTTGGTAAAATCCAAACTATTATCATCCTTTGCTTAAGGTTTTGTTTAAAAATCAGCAAAATCCTGAAAACTTTGGCTAAGCGGTGGCTTTATTGTGTGACAAGAGGACTGCTGCCAAAGTTACAAGTGATCATTAAAAAGTTCTGGCTGGTATTCCTGCATTTTTGTAATTTATTTGATAGACTCATTACAGGCAATTAGCATGAAAGTCAACCTTTACATGTAATTATTTTCTATTGCCTGCAGATGCATTGCTACTAAGGATAAAATGCCATGTTTTTTTTAATTAATGAAGTCAAATGTGAACCAACAATGCAAAATGTTAGCTGTGTGGCCAACAAACAAGTCCATAAAAACAGTTGCATTCTCACAAGATCATCTTGGTAAATGTTTTTCTTGTTGATTTTATGTCCATTTCACAAATGACCTCAACAAGCCTTTATGGCACGTACAGACACCTTTGCACTGCAACAGGATTACATTTCCTTGTTTTTATAATTGTTTTTATGGTATTGTTTGTCACTTTGAAGTAGCTAACACATTGTATTAGCCATTGTAGTAGTAGAATCAACAGCAATAAAACTTACTGGGTGTTCTGGTAGACCTCCACAGAGCTGTTGAGTCCTTCCAGCTGTCCCATTAGTAGCTGCAGGTTGGAGTTTACGTAGCTCAACTCCAACAGTACCATCTCTTTGACCTTGTTGTTAGATGTAGCCCTGCACGCAGGAGAGATTGGAGAGAGAGAGAGAGCAGCAGAAGAACAAAAAAAGAAAGACATAAGAAGTGAGACAAAAAGGTCAAAAACATTGAAATAAGGAGATGGGGAAAAAATATGAACCTTGTTATTATCCACTCTGACGCTGCCAAACTTTCTTGCAGCTGATTATTAAAACAATCGTATCTACTCTGACTTGCGTCACAGCCCTCCTGTGCACTTGATTTACTCTCCAGCAAACAACAGTTTAACCAAGATCTATGAATCACAGCCTGAATCCATGTGTAGCTCAGGGTTAGCTCATTCCCATGGTAAAATCACTGTAATCATAAATACTGTGGCGCTAAACGTATTTCTAGACAGCCAGGAGAGGTCGAAGATCTACCACACTGCAATGTTTTACTTTGTATATTTTACCGCACATTTTTGGAAACAGAAATGTTTAATATGTAAATTGTAAGGTACTTACTCACCTCAACACAAAGACGTGTTGAGGTGAGTAAGATCAGAGGATTAATTGTATCTATATGTGTCTGTGCCTTTAATGTGTGTGTGTGAGCTACTACACAAAGACAAAGCGGCTAGATCCTTTGCAAAGCAGAATTTGCCATGTATTGTCTGAAACTGCGATTCACATGCATCCATGGCGATACAAAGCAACACACACACACCTCTGAGGCCTCATTTCATCCTTATCTCTGTCCTGCAGTGAACCTCTGTTGTCAGTCTGAGCTTGACTCCTTGCTACCAGATATTTCTCTCTAGGATGTGATTTATAACAAGAAAGGAGAGATTTGAAGTGCTGGCAGGCAGGAATAAAAAAAAAACGAAGAGTTCAGCTGAAGGTTAAAGATTGTAAATGAGCAAAACTATGTTTTGATCAACAAAGTCTTTGCTGACTAATTTAAGCATGAGACCTACTGTATCTTTGTAAAAAAAACTGCTGAACCATGCATGACCCAAACTTTGTGACCTTACAACTAGTATCACTCTGCTCTATAAACTAACAGTGGCACACAGTGTGTTACCAGACTGACTGACTATAGTTTTTCTCAGCATAAAACAGACTGGAAAACAACAAGGATGTCGACCCCTGCTTAGCACTGACACCAAACCATCACTTCCTTTTGGCCTGCGAGAGGCCTTGTGAGGAGGTTTGGGCTGGGGAATCCATCAGGGCAGGGGAGGTGAGGGTGCAGTGGTTTGGACAGAAAGAAGGCTTCTCACCAGCCCAAAGGCTGTTATTAATATCCAATTTAATATCTAATATCATCCCACAGAGCGTGGGAATCAGACTGTAAACCAGCAAGTGTGGTTATACTGAAGCTACCCCATCCTTTTTTCTGCAAAGGCTGTTTTTATGTTTTCTGTAGAGTGACAGTGTGTTGTATTTTTTCCACAAATACTTTAAGGAATCTTAAATATATACAAGGATATATAAAGGGGCACTCCACTGATTTTCTAAATTAAGTTCTACAACTCTGAGGGAGCTTTCTAACGTTTGAATAAATAACTTTCAAACCCAAACCTTGATGACATAATCAAGGTCACTTTGGCACACTGCAGAGGTTGCTCAGGGATGGTTTAGAATTCAGTCCAAACCATGGAGGCCCCCTAAAGCCCTCAGCTCTGACTTGTTAAGGCATGGACGCAGGACCTGTGGTGTGTGGGGGTGGGGTCCTGTAGTGACACAACCCAGAGTACTGGAGGATGATGCGTTGAGGTTGCAGGGAGCCCTCTGTTGGACTTGTACCATTGCATCCCATCCCAGGTGTTTGATCAGATTGTGATCTGGGAAATTTGGAGGCCAGGTCAAAGCCTTGAGATTGTTGCCACAATACTTGATCTGCAACTATATTTGCATGGGTAGTGCTTGTGAAGTAAAGATGATCAATGCTATTCACCTGACAGTGGTTTTAATGTTTTGGGTAGTATATTCAGTTGTATTATGAGAAATTAAGGCTCCAGTGTTCACTTTATCCAGTGTGCAATATTAAAATCACTGAAGGACTTCTTAAAAGTACTGTTTATGGATGTCTTGTTGATTTTGTAGTTGTTTTTTTTTCCTTTGTCTCAGTCAGATCTTTTGCTGTATATAGTTGGAAAAAACTGGTCTGACCAGACTGACTCCACCTGTTGCTGATAGAAAGAGGAATGCAGAACGAGAAAGAAAAGAGAAAATAGAAGAAGAGAAAAAAGTAAGGTTGGGGCATTGACAGGAAGAGGATTTAGGTTCATAAAGACTCAAACTAAACTCTTCATAGAATCTTTTTTGCTGCTGTTTTTTGACACTTTTTTGAAAAAGGTCATAATTAAACACAAGCATACTTTTCTCTGGAATATTTTATGTTTTTAAATACGATTCTGTTTTTTTCAATGATGAGCTAGGTGGATGTCTCATTAGAGAGAAGAGCCATGGCAACCATGGCCCACTCCCACACATAGATGGAAGATCACAGGTAAAATGTCAGTCAGGCTGCATGTTTCAAGGGCTTCACTAAAGATGAGAGCATACCTGAAGCTCAAAAATCTACCCAGCCTGTTCTCCAGCTGCAGCTGGCCGGGCTGGCAAGCACGCACACACACACACACACACACACACACACACGCACACACACACACACACAAATTTCCTTTTCCCATAGTCTTGGTTGGCAGACTTTGTGAAGTACTAAAGAATGTGAAGGCTTCTAAGAGTAGACTGAGACAAGCCTAATCGACACACACACATATACCGACACACATTAACACACACATACACACACTGGTATCTTCCTTCGCCAGGCTAATCTTAACACAAATGGAAAGAAAGCTAATTTGAGAATCTGACTGGAAAAAGTTCAGGGTTCCCTGTCAAAGCAAAGGTGTACTGTTGTAGCTTCTGTCTCTGTAGACTGAGTGACAACATCCACAAGACACGTTTTGACGTCTGACCCCAGTTTACTAACTTACTACCATGTGCAAGACAAAAAAAACCCCTGCCAAAGCCACACAAAGAAGAAGGTGGCCATAATTATATGAAGAACTGTATGATCTAATGCCATTCATCACAGTCAGCCTGCAATAAAAACTTCTTTTATGATCCTTTTTTGTTGACACTCTGTCAGAGAGCTGTTAATTAAACTCTGGAAATTTTTGAGGCGGTAGTTTTCCTGTAGATTTCCTACAATCAAGTACAATAATAAAGTCATAAAACATTACTTGTGGTACTATATTTTTTTTTGTGTGTGTCTTATTTTCGTCTCTCCAAGCAGCTAGAAGTTGACAGACTCGTTTAATTTCCAGTAAAGCAGGTTCGGATGGTGCTACATGTAAAATCTAAATCCATCTACAGTATTAACAACCCAACACTGATGTGCTGAGGAGATCAAACATCAAGCATTAGCCCACATGCAACATGAACCCACTCTGTCAATCTACAGGAAGAAAAACTCCATGTGTCTAAATACGGCACAATAACAGAGACTAATTTGTTAAATATGAAAGTCCTTTATCCTGTCAGAGGTATTTGCCATAAAGACTGCAAAGGAGAGTCACAAAAAGTTAAGAGAGAATGTGTTTAACACCTTCAAACACTGCATTGTTAGTCAGGTTCAATGGAAAGAAAGTCCTTACACAACAAAAAAGCTCTCTTTTGTCATTCTTGACATTAGTATTTCTGTCACCTTTGATGTTTACAACAGTGTGTGCTGACATTTAATGTATAAATAATCATTGAGTCTTGCAAACTTATGCAAAAAAACCTTTTAACTTTGCCTTTTAGTGCAAATGTTCAGCAGTTACTAACACCTCTGATTTCCAACAAGGTTGGAAAACCTTGCATACAACCTGATCATTTTCAAGCAAAACTCAAAACCCTTTTTGATTGGCTTTAAAACAAAGTGTTAGTCACCAGGCTGTCCAGAATGAATGTAAAACTGAAAGAACCAGCACTCAGACTTGTTTTGTGAGAAGAACCCTCTATACCAGACTAAACAAAAAGTCTGAGGTGTCAAGATGTAAGATAGGATTGTGAACATCCTCATTTTTCTTTATTATATTTTACCTGCTGAGAAATATGACCTCAAATACGGCTTACAATCCTACAAGAGCAGGTATTTCAGCAAGGAGAATACGTCTCTTGATTTATTTCAACATCCCAGCGAAAGCAGACATAACAAAGGCCTGTGGGCCTCTGACTATGACATAACCCTCTCCTCACTAAATTTGTCTTTTAATTTTGGAGGCACGTGACAACACAACAGACATTCAACTTTTGTTTATTACTGTAGTAGCTGTACAGGCCAGGGGGCAACAAAAAGAAAACCTGTGCCCTATCAATAATCAGACAGGAAACCTCACATCTTTGCAGCTTATAATCGAAACAAAGGCTCAGTGAAATGTTTATATATATTTCTGTGGTTTCTCAGAAGCCACATTTCACAGTGGCTCTTTGTTTTCAGGAATGTTCCCCTTCAAGACTGTTATCTAATATCATCTAAACCCCTGTGTTGTTTTTAGTCTCACCAAGAATTCATGACAACTCATGACAAACTGATGACAGACCAACTGGAGTTCTCTAGAGTTCATATAAACTACAGAGGTATAACTGACTGTCAACAGAGACGAACAAAGATACCTGAATGTGTGGCATAAAACAGCACCAGATGCAAATATATTCCTGTGTACATTATCAGTCATCAGTTTTGTTCTTACTTCAGCAGGTTCTCAGCTCCAGCCCTCATCCTCATCTGTTTGATGATCTGCTGGTTCAGAGTGGCTCGCTTATTCTGCAGTTTGCTTCGTCCAGTCTGGGCAAACGGGTTACATCCCTATGAGATACAGGAACAAACAAGTCAGCAGAAGATACCATCTACATGAAATGTTGGAAAAAGTGCATACGCATCAAGGAAAGTGTTCATACTGTAAACAAAAAAGTTCATCATCATTGATGGTTTTTATATTGCAATTATACCTTGGTAACAATCGTTCAAATGTATCTCAGATTTTATTTAAGTCATTCCAACTCTGTTTTTCGTCTGTATTTATTCATACAAGGTTAATCCCAGGCAATTTCTTGAAGCAGTTGTGGTACAGCTGTGAACACTGGTTGCAAAATCTGCAAGTCATTCCACAATCTACTGAACGAATGGATTTGTGCTAGTTCAGAGCATTCAGACAACATTTTCTTTAAAGCTCAGTACGCACACCAATGCCATAACTTCAGACACTCTCTCTGCTGCTTCCTATCACTCTGCAAAGGCCCTTCAACCAAACCCCCAAGTCCAAACAGCAGAAGTTGCCCTATGAAAGCTTGCTCATACCACTCTCAATGGAAGGCGATTCATTGCAACACAACTGGCAAGATATTATTATCTGGTCAATAACATTGCATGGACATCAACAGTTTTTTTTTTTACATTTGCCTTTACATTTGTTTCTCTAAATTTGTCTTTATCTTCATTCCCCATGACAACAAAAATGAATCTAAGTTCGGTGTGAAAAGAACTGCACCTTGTTCTGCTGTACTTCAGCATCTATTCTTACTTATACATAATGGTCTGCGTGAGGCCGTACAGTATGTCCTTGCCCTTATCACAACCACAAATGTCCCTGCCTTACTAAGTCAACAGGTTGTAACTCAGAGCAGTAACAGATAACCTGGCCTCAGACATTCATACTGACTGACTCATAGCAGAGGTGTGCTCTGTGCTGCACTTCACATGGCAAAAAAAAAAAAAACATGATGCACTGAGACCAGTCAGCCCAGAAAAACCAGTCAGTTCACAGCCCTGAACTTGGGATGCTTTCATCGTAGTTAATTGTCTGACTAATTTGGATGTCAGCAGTAGAATGAGCCTCAGTTTCTGCATAACCAATAAGTCAAATCAAGAGTCCAAGGAGTCAAACAAAAGAATGTCAAAGTCTGTAAACCCTGTTTTCAAATCTTAGATGAGAAACATAAAAATAAAGAATGTATAAAATTCCTGCAAAGCTTTGTTGTTTGGATTTCATTTGTTTGTTTGTTTTTAGATTTTGATTTTCTCCCCAGCAGTATATGCTCATTTCTCATGTGCTGCAGTCAAGGTCACTTCTAAATAAACTGCTCAATGTAAAGTGATTGTAGACAGCCACCTAGCTCCTCCCATACACATGAAATCATCTGACCCTTCCTTTCATCTGACATAAAGGACTTTTAACGGAAAGGTAAAACACACATGGGGATCACAGGGAGTGTGTGAACCACATATCAGCAGCTTTATAACGAGGGTTTTATTCCTCACTGGCCTCCCAACATTTAGACACAAAAAGTAACACCCAAAGACACCCAAAGTTTTTTGGGTCATTCACAAAAAACACACAGTTCTTTGCACAAACATTTTTACATTGTTGCCTTCTGGACTTGGCTCTTCTTTCTATGCCTTGTTACCTAACCCCTTATGTTAACTGAGCAATCAGCTGTGACAAACATGACTTACTGATTAACACACACTCAGCATTAAACAAGTTAGATCAACTCTGCAGTGAAGAAAATACCTAAGTGCTCAGTCTGTTACAGCAATGGTTACCCTGGAGCTAATGGTGAAGCAGAGAGGCTGCTCTCCATTGCTGGAGACATTAGATAATAACAACACGTTGGAGCCCCCATCCCCTCCACCCCACCCTCATCCCACTCGTGCATGTACAGGCTTAGAGACGGAGCAATAACAAGAAGAAGAAGAAGAAGAAGAAGAAGAAGAAGAAGAAGAAGAAACGAGGAGGAAGATGAAGAAGAATAAGAAGACAACACTTTTTTATCATACTATATTGGATCAATACTCAGCCAATAAGCAAAATCAAGGCATTATATTTGGTATCATAAAGGACAAGAGGGTATCATCTCTACTATTTTTTTAGGACATAAGGCTCTTTGGGATTCAATAACTATTAGATGATCACTCCTGGTAGCCATGTTGGGGGCACATACCAAGTTACTGCAAAGTCTTTCATTCAAATGTAGCTGAAGACCTCTATATAATTTCAATTCCCCCTCTTTCCCTTTCTTTCCTGTCGGCATTTACACTAAAAATAATCCAACAAAAGAAAGAAAAAGACAATTGTTAAAATGAAACTGCTCAAAGTTGATCCAAAGCCTTGTAGCTGTGGGCGAATCTATTTCCCCTGAATCACCTGTCACATGTTGTATATTTACATCTGAGTCATATTGCTGATGCTCAAAGTGATACTTAATGTACAATGAGTGAACAGAGGTGGAAAAATGTAGGTGACAGATCACAAATTTCAACACGAAAGGTCAAATGATTGCAACAAAGGTCACAGTTTAACCTGACATTGTCTAGTTACGTTGCAATCTATAACCACTCCACTTCAGTCACTTGGCTGTTCCCAAACAAACACCTCAGCGACCCGAGAGTGTAATGATTAACCATTTATACAAATGAAAGCCTTGTTAAAAACACAACAGAGCTGTATTAAAGCTTTTGGGGGCATGGCCTAGCTGGACATAGAAGCAGCTATTTTTAGAACAGCAGCAGGGTGTGGCCGTTAGCTATGACCGGAGAGGGCGTGGACTTATTGCAGTATGTTGTCACGTCAATCGTGACATCAAAAAATAGGGTGTATGTGTGTGCTAAAGCACATGGGAGTGGCAAATGGTTGATAGTAACCATGGTAGCATTTTCTGTGTCCATTTTTAATATGTAGTAAGCTATGAGACTTCATCCCAGGCTTGCATTCCAAAGTGATGATGATGATCATGTGTAGCAACATTGCTTTGTTCAGCTTATCATTGACCATAAACATCTTGTTCTGTTCTCCAGAATTACAGTTAGACCATATAACTGATGGTGTGATGACCACACCTCAACTTCTTGTAAGCTTACTTAGAGTGATCATCATGGCTTTTATATCTTATGCTGTATCTGTATTACAGTGCTTGCTTTAGGCTACTTCAGCTGTCTGCCTTGATGCTTAAAAAATCCTCCTCAATCTTCAGAGAACTCACCTAAAATTAAAAAAGCACTGAAAGAACAAAGTAATGGTATCGTATTTAGGCATCAGATCACAAAACAGACCGTTTGGGGATAAACGAGCAGCATCATATTGTATCAAGTGACACATGGTACTGAATCCTAAGTTCTGGCTATGCCGCTACATTTAAAACCCACAGAACCACTCAGTTTCAGAAAAATGAACCCCTCCTACCCACTGGCACAAACAGCACAGCTTTTCCTCTATGAGCATACAAATAACTTCATTAGAGCAAAACAAAGAAAGTCTTGTCAATTATCATATCCATCAAACAGCAGATCCCTCTGCTGTTGTATAACTGAGGCTTCATAAACAACACATACAGCAGTGGTTCATGGGGTAGTTGGTTTATACAACGAGTGTTTGAGGCCAGCAACCGGGCATGAAAAGGCTACAGCCACCAGTTTTGTATAATTACACTGAGTGTGCTCAGTGTCTCAAAATTCACGCCTCAACATAATCAAGTGAATGTTAAGCTGAATTAATTTATGATCTCAACTTGACTTTACAGATTCACTCTAATTACAGTTGGGATGCTTTGTCAGATTGGCCAAAAGAGGATGTGCTTCATTCAGGCTAAGAAAGACATCTTTATATTCAGTCAAAGAGACAACATTTGATCACAGCTGCATTTCTCATTTGTCATTTTCCGACACAAATCCTGCTACAGTAAGTTTGACTCCAAGCAGAGGGAGCCTGTCTGGTTTGTGAATCAGGACACATGTTGTCAATTTGTGTCTGTGGTCTGGCTGAAGGACTGCCTCGGGCCAGATGCTACGTCAATGCTCTCGCTGGCCGAGGAGGATAAGGAGGAGAAACATGCCGATTCGGCTTTTCGTCCTGCCATCTTTCCATCCTGTAGCCGTCCAGTCGGCCCCCAGCCAGTTGGAGGTGAAACAGTGGGCGGCTGGGAAGGAGGCCCTGAACCACAGCAGCTCCCTGGAGCATCGGCTGAGCCTAGTGAGGCCTTGTAAATCATTAAACTCATTTTCACCCAAGAGACAGAGGGGCACAAAGAACGGATGCAAAGATCATCTTGGCTCTACTGGCAAGTTAAAATTTGACCCAAAAGTTTCCAAATTACAAATCTCTTTCACATGAAAAAATGAGAATGCAGAACTCATTGCTATGTGGTTAGAGTGAATGTGCAGCCCTTTTTATTCTCAGATGGGTCTCCGTAATGAAAATAATGACTCCTTAGCATTTTAACTGAGCAATACAGAAGACAAAGTAAACGTAGAGGTTATGACAACAATGGAGAAAGTAGGATGAGTAGAGCAATAAAGGAAACAGTTTGCAGTTGAGGTATTAGACTCTACAGTCTCCCATCATGTCTGCAGCCGTGCCAGACCCTGGCTCCCACTGACCTTTTTATAGACACAGGAAGTGCAGCACAGAGCCCAAATCCAGACAGCATTCACAGGGGGATTCGGGGGGATTGGAAGACACAAAGGGCCTGTTCAGATGCCCATCTAAACAAGCTTGTCCATAAAAACACTCCAGTTGAGGGCATGAGTACAAAAGTGGAGGAATGAGACGTGGACCACAGCATGGCAGACAGGGAACTCAGTAAAAACACATTAGATAATCACTCAAACACTGCCAAGCCCCATTGTCATTCCCTCAACCTAGACAAACCCACAGCTCTTAAATATGTTACCGTAGCAGATATTAGGGCACACCTGGATACTGTTCCTCATCAATCAGTGCAAATAACTTTTATGATTATCACAATATAATCCTAGCTCACCAGCTAATTAACATGATGAAAAGTCTTCAACTTATCACAAACGCAGGAAGTGAAAACTCCCTTTAACTGAGGAGCAGTTCAGATAACCTGACATGCACATTTACTTTTCAATCACTAGCTGATGCTGTTATCCAGGGAACATCCCATGTGTGTAACCTTGAGATGCAGCCAATCAACAAAAAAGGTCAGAGGTCAGGCCTGTACTACTACAATGTTCCCTTCAATTGTCATTTGTTATTAGGAATTTAGGAAACTAAATCAAAATCCAGCTCTGAGGAAATATTGAATAACCTTTTACTGGATAAAAACAAATACCAAAACAGGTCTGCCAAAAATGATGTAGGGGCAGACGGCTTATCTGACCTAAATATAACAGTGCTATCTCCAAAGTGTCAATCACCACACCACTTACAACAACAGGGAGCTGATTGTGTTCATTATGGGATGTTTGGTCACTGCCCTTTCAGCTTTAATCACTATCAGCAGCTACAGGAGATACATGGAGTAACACACACACACACACACACAAACAAACACACACACACACACACACACATGCTGACAGCTGAAGCTGACAGTGGTTTCTGCTGCTGTTGGTGACACATCAGGAGCCGCAGTATGTTGTACTAAATAAAGACTGAAACCATGCTGTTTTTTAGAATATAAAATTAAATGGGAAATATCACAGTTTACACTAGTTTTCTACATGTCGTGTTTTTAATATAAATTTGATTAATCCTATGTTTTTGAGTTTTTTTAGCCAATCCATTCGACATAATTGCTGTCTTTAGTGAGTGTACAGGCTACAGCATACAAGAAGTTAACCAGCGAGTAAATCTTACAGTGTAATTATCTGGGGACGAGAAAGGTAACATGTTTATTTGTTTGGGGGGGGGGGGGGGGTGGTGGTTTTGTGTGTTTTTTTTTTTTATTTGTTTGTTTTTGTGTTTGTAGTAAC
>JAQMCX010000001.1:4965209-4979580 GCA_029814765.1 Acanthurus leucopareius | reverse complement strand
AGATATTGTTTTATATTTGATGATGATGTTCAACATGTCATTTCTGCTTCTTTCACTCTGGGAGTGCACTGAAACTCTCTTGTAACAAAAGAAATGATGATTTTATTTGTACTGTTGCTGAGAAAATCAATAAAAAAGATTTATAAAAAAAAAAAGAAAACCTTCCTAGCAGGCGTGTCTTCATGGCCTCAAACTGTGCATCGAGCAATTTAGTGGCTACAGGAGGGAGGTGTCACTATCAAAGGTGCTGGTGTAGTCTTACCCACTAAGTACCATGATGGTCGTCAAACTCTTCCACCAACACTGCATTTCATTTATGTGTATGTGTGAATTTTTTTTATAGTTATAAGAACTCTGCTGATAAGTTAGCCATAGCAGGTTTAAGGGCTTCCATGCCCCAGGATTCAAAGGCAGTGTCATGTCCTCCATCAACATCCATGGCTTTGGCCTTTTATATAAAACGACCACCCCCTTTCCAAAAGATACTTTAAAACATAGAAGTTCTACATCCTTCTTTCTCTTTCAGATGGACTTCCTGGCCCTTGTGTTTCCTCTCTTGTGAACCTGTCTGCTGGACCATTGGCTGGCAGTTGAATTCTGTGCTCTGTTGGGCTAGAACAACAAACTAGTGCCCAGTTTGGGTACCAAACATGCTTTAGGACAAATTTGAAATCAATAGCTTCATTAAAAGGAGATTCCCCACTGTCTATGTTCTTATAGACAGTGGCATCACCTGTGGACACTGGGATATAGCCAGTCTAACATGTCTGTTTAGTAAAAACAATCTTGTGGGGCTGAGTCACCCACTGGCCACACTCTCATTTAAAAAACTAGTTTAACTTGAACAATTTGTCTGTAAACAGCATTAAGCATTGCAAATATGTTATCTAAGCTGTGTAATCTAAGGTGGGGGTAGGGATCAGCCTTTTTAAAGTTGTGAATGTTTGTGTTGGCCAGCTCCAGAGTGCTCACGCTCAGGTTGCAACACTGACATGCATCATTTTGAGATTCCCACAGTTGAAAAATCTCTATACAGAATTGAGTAGATATTGGAAAGAGCCATTGGAGTGAAGGTCCCATAAAGAAACAGAAGTGCCTCCTAAGTGTTTTTGCGGAGGGATGTTGACAAAACGATAATGATGGCAAATGCTCTTTATAGAAAAAGGGGATGGCACTTTATAGTCATATATTCTGCCAATAATTAACAGTCATCAGCGCAGTGTTTTACATTATTAACTGATGATTTAACACAACCCACCTTGAGTCTTGGTTTCGGCTATGGCATCCCCACCCTCACAGAAAGAGGTTAGTCTGTCTATCTGAATGGTCAAATCAGCAATGCTCTCACAGAGCCACATTTTTGTAGAAATAAAGATACAACAGTCCTTCATCTTGATCATCCCCAGTCTCAGGAAGTTCAGTTTATTATCAAGGGAAAGGACTTTAGGAAGGAAAACAGTCAGGAGAGCTGGTCTGACAGGAATAGTCTTCAGCCATGCATGAATACAGGCTCGCTCACATCATTATGTTTCCTCTGTGTGGGAAATTACAGATATCACATGAATAATCACTGTCTTCACCATTTTTTTTACACACAAATTTGTAATCTAATCTTGTAATCTTATTATGCTTGATGTATAATATAATCATGCTCATTTCCTATTAAGTTGGATTATCTTGAATCTTGCATTTTGAACCCTTTACTTAAACAGATCAAATCTTAGAGGTGTATGACTAGAAGGTCTGTTTGGAGTTAAAATTTGCAAGAAAAAAGGCCCACTTGATGTAGAATGAAGTATGAATGACACACTAATATTTCCACAAACTTTTTTTTCTGCAAAAGCACAAACAGTTTCTATAGAGGTATCTTTAAAGTACAACGCTCATTTGCAAAAATCAAAAAGGTATATTGATAGATAGTGACCTGGGAGGTAGACCTCCCTAAAAAGTATCACCAGGATAAAATTACAAGATAAAATGGTATTAAAGGGATATAACAGTTACTATTTGAGTTGCACATTATGGACTTTCCATTAATTTATGTACCGTGCTTTGATCATTAATAAAGCCAAAAGTACAGCCAAAGATTTTGTCTCATTCTCCTGTGTCTGAGTAAGATTCCAGAAATGTCGTCGTAGCATTTGAAATTTTCAAGAGGTTATATCCTGTAAACCTCTGAATTTATTTAAGCTGCTTATGTAAGTTAACCCAACAGGCCCTAAGAGTTATGGCTGCAAAACCACTTTCACCCTATAATCTCAGAGCTCTGCAGGAAAATTGACTCGCAATTCTATTTACAGCATATACAGCATATTTTATAGCATTTTGTGTTTTGACACTCAAATGGCAGTTCCTACTATACTTAGACATATTCAAAATGTCTTAGTGGGCTTTTACCTATGTGAAAAAATATGTGTCAAAGGATTTAATATTTTCATGTTTTTGCAACCAGTCCAAATGAAAGGTTGAATTATTGAACCAATATTCAGAACCATCATTGCAGAAATCTGTAAATGTCGGTCCTTAGAAATCCATAGAAAGGTCCCTGCCCTTAAAAGAGTGCAGGGGACTGAGGGTGCTTTGCCTTTCCGCTCATTTCTCTTCTCCTCACAACGAAGCACAAAGCCAATTGTAAGTGAACTGCTTCCCGGCTGCTTTTCTAAAGGCAGAGGGGGCACTGCGGTGAACAACGGGCACAGGCGTTCAACCCCCGGCCCAACAGGAAGTGCTGTGGTGTTGCTACGCAGCTCTGCTCCCCAACCACAAGAACTCTGGGTTCCCTGTTAACAAATAATGTGTGGTGTGGGCAGTATGGCAAACCATTTGAGCAGGCACTCCAGAAGCTCTACAGTAAGAATAGATCAAGAGCAGGATAAAAGCAAGAATGAGGGAGAGAGTGGTAGTTTGTCCCTAAAGTTTCAAAGTCGTGTTGGGTTCATGGCCTCTTCCTTCCTCCCTCTTTCCTCATTCCTTCTTGTCATATTTTCCTTTCTATTTCTCTGTATCAACCTGTCTGTCCCTCCCCCTTACCTGTTTCAAACCATTTCCACCTTGGCTGCTCTCTCCTTGCTCCTTCATCCTTTGATTTTCCTTAAATTACATTGTTTCCCCTCCTTCCCACCACGTGTCTCCTTCTGTAGTCACCTCAGATAGAAGTCAATATGGAGGAGTCAGCTGCTGCCTGTGAGAATAATGGCCATCAAATCATCACAGGTTTACCTATTAAGAGGGTACAGTCATGTCTTGACAGTATTAGTGACCTGATGGTGGCAGCAGATGAAAAGTTAAGCAGGCACCTAGTTATTACAGTTCATCCTGTGTGTGCTTTGAACATTCCTACCAAACTTCATGGCCAGCTTTTGACGCTTACTCCAAACCACAGATGTGAAAATTTTATCCAATATCAGTGTTGATAGGTTTTTAATGTAGTGAATCCCTGGGATGCATGGGTGTACCTTTGAAATGTACCGAGAGAAATGCAGGGAGTGTCAGATTGCAGTGTCGGTACATTCAGATGAGTCTCTTAAATATAAGGCTACAGGCCTCAACAGCTGATTGTGAACTACTGAACACAGATTTTGTAGGATCCAGCAAAGTAGTTGGGATGTAGGTTAAGTGTATGTTCATCAGATGATGTCAAATGCATCCAGGATAATGGACAAGCTTTCTTTCTGAGGCCAGAGGAAGCTTTTAATCAACATGACAATACTTTGGTTCATCCTAAACTGCACTCTCCATCTCCTGGCTCTTCAATCTTTTCTTCTGTTATTCTCCACTTATTTCATTTACTCCTCTTCAATCTGTTGTCCTCGTCCTCCAGCTCCTCCTTCTCTATTCTCTTCCCCGTATACTCTTCTTCCTCCTCCTGCCACTGTGCTGGGATGCTGTGATGTATTTGTTTACAGCACAACTCCTCCCCTTAATGTCACCACAGTATTTTGGCTGTTGGCCCCTCCATCTCCACCTCTTCCTCGTCCCCTCCTGACATCACACTAAAGCCAGTGTTTCAGTCGGCCTTCCTGTCGCCAACAAAGTATCTCCTCTCTTTGTCGGGGCCTCCCTTTGGAGAGGCCGGCCGTCCTCCAAGTTAATTGTGCATTCGTTAGCATTCACCTCCCGCAACTTAACGACTTAACTCCTTAAACTGTAGATGAAGCTGTGTGCATGTCTGTGTGTGTATGTGGGTGTGTGTGTGTGCGCGCGCATTAGTGTGTGTTTATGTGTGTGTTGTTTTAGAGTTTGTTATTGTTTTGTGTTTGAGGCTATAGACACACTACTAAATGCTTCAGAAACCTCATCAACATTGAGTTAATCTAAAATTTTTCAAAGAAACAAACTCGAAGAAATTCCTCACATTCACACTCTGGATGTGTAACAGTGTGGTGGTTGCTAAAGACAAAAGGAAAGAATTTTACTCATTTAATTCCCCGTCAGGTCTTACCTGTTACTATGTAAAGTAGAAAATCATGCTTTTATTTTGTAATATAAAATATAAATGGCAAACAGGTAATATAACAAAACAGAGACTATCAACTCTGTGATGCTGTAACTCAGGAACAATGGAGCATTTAACTAGACGGTAACGTCACACATGCTTACATCAGCAACACTAATAAGCTGAAGGATCATATGAGATTGTTCATTAACTAAGCTGGCATATTAACATGCATATTAAATGTCATGCCACTCAATTAGGTAGATACTTAGATCTGGACTGAAAATCTATCTGTAATGTCAATAAATATTGGCACACAATTAAATTATAACTTCTTTTTCTTTGATCATTCAACAGTTCTTCAATTATCCACAGGAATTAAAAAATACACCAGCAACTAAGAGGAACATATTCTTTTCTATGTACAGTCAAAGATGAGATGAGTGTTCAGTGCTTTGTTGTCAAGGTTAAAGTACATGAAGTTGCAGGGACTGTTCATTTATATGATAGAACAACATACTGTATATCATTTGTATTTAATCATCTACTATCACTATTATACCCAGGATCCGCATTTTCTATTTTTCCTTCACTGTTGCATCACTGAAACAGTCTAAACAGTCTCTTTCCTCTTCTAACATTTCCTGTTTATTATATATAATAAGACATTCTCTGACGGAAAACGTATTATGTATTGCATTTTTGATACTTGTGTCACCTGTATTGTTTTACCAGTGATCATAACTACCTTCTCTGTTTTAATTTTTTTTAACCACTTGAATCTTTACAGCTCACCCTTACTCTACTTCGTTGTCAGCTTGTTGGCTGGTGGGAGAGAGGAGCAAGGAGGGGAAAAGGAACGGGAGGGCAAACACACACCTGCTGTCTACAGAGAATTGAGAAGCTATTTGTTGCTATAGGACATAGGATAGTTTTCACCACAACACACCTTGCAACAGCCAGTAGAGGAAACATTTACATTAAAAGTTTATCTTTTGAGTAAATCTCAAGCAGTTTGTCAATGGATAAGCCACAGGTACAGAGGATTTCACCTTCAGTGGCTTTGATGGTTAAGGTGACTTAAAACCAGCTAAATCAGAGGGACTCTCTCATGAACCAGATCTAGAAAACAGTCAGGGCTTTCAGTCATTCAGGTTTATTGTTATGGTATTCCTATGAAACAAAGTATATTGTGCAAATTTAACCTATTTGTGGTTTGCAGAAATACACTAAAATAACTAATAAAAGTAGTGCTCTAAGTATTTGTTTTTCACACTGCTTAGCCTCTAAGGTTTTTTCCTTGGTGCTGGAAACGAGGTGCCTAAAGGAGGTGTTGAGATTCAGGAGGAAAGGTGCAGATTCCTCCTCTGCAATAGATCACCGGACCAACTCTTTGTTCTTGAAGGCTTACTGGAAGGGTCATGGTGTACTCGTCTACATATGTGTTGTACTCCTCAAAGGACTCCCAGGGGAGTATGGGGTATATATAACCAAGTTGAGAGCTCTGCTCATACACTCAGCAAGACATCAAACACAAGGGGTGTTGAACTCTGTCAAGTTTGTCCTTTATCTCCAATCCTGTTTGAAACATTTATTGACAGGATCTCAATGTGAGGCGAGAGGGAGGACAGTGTCCAGCTTTTTGCGGGATCTGTTGGCTGCATCACTGAGGAACCTCTAGTGTACACCTGGGCAGCTTGCAGCCAACTGTGAAGTGACCTGGATGAGAGGCAGCACCACCAAGTCCGTGACCATGGCTCTCAGTCGGAAAACAGTAAAACAGAGAACTCCACGTTAGGGGTGAGCTACAGTCCCAGGTGAAGGACCTAAAGTATCTGGAGTGTGAGATGAAGAGATGACTTAATCAGTCGCACTGGACGATCTTAGGTAAGCTGAGCTGCAAAGCAAAGCACTCAATTAACTAGTCAGTCCACATTCCAACCCTCAACAGTGGTCATGACCTCTAGGTGGTGACTAAAAGAATGAGATGAAGGACATAAACAACTGAAATGAGTTTCTTTCACAGGGTGCTTGGGCTTGGCCTTCAAGATAGACTGAGGAGGTCAAACATCCAGGGGAGGCTTTGAGGAGGGTAGCAGCTTCTTAGCGTGAAATGAGCCAGTTTAAGTGATTCAGGCATTTGATTAGTATGCCTGCTGGGCTCCTCCCTTTTGAGATTTTCCTGGCATGATTAACTGGGAGGAGACTCAGGGTGCACCCAGAACACACTGGGGGGGATTCCATATCTTTTCTCGCTTGGAATGCCATGAATGATAAAATCACCCAGAACTTTCCACTAGCTTCCACTAGCAACCCCTGCCAGCTGAGCCATTTACTTTCAGTTTAGCCCTGCGCTAACTTAAGTGGGGTTGGAATGACTTAATCTTGTGGCTCCTCTAGACTTTTTAGATGTTATCAAATCATATTAATAAAATCATGAAAGCAACACAAGTCCATTTCCAGGGGTTGTGAGGCTCAAAATATGTCTCCTCTGTTTTACAGCCCCTTCTTTGTAGACTTATTGGAAAAAGTCTTTCTGGTCTCCTTGCCTGACGTGTAATTACTTTGTCTGACCACTATATCAAATAGCTTAAGTGCTGTGCACTTCCTTTGGGCTTTCTCAGTTCTATCAAAGGCCTAAATAAGTCAAGAGCATGTGAGTAATCTTATAATCTGTGTTGATGGAAGGCCTCTGTGTGGAACAGTATACTGTTGACCCTCCCCCACTTTAAGACAATAAGCTGAGTCTCAAATTACAGCAGTCCAGAGGGAAAACAGACTCACCTGACAGTTTCATTGACCATATGTAAATCTGGATTATTCCACTGGATGGCAACCTGTCTTTCTTGAAGTACTTACATGTATATTTAACAAAGGTAATGAAAAGTATGCTCAAAAAATGCTCAAAAGGATGGAAATAAAATAGATATAATATGAAATAAGAAAAAAAAAAGTGCTTTTATTGCATATCATAAATGTGTCCTATTGATTTAATTTTGAGTAGACACTTTCTATTTCCCCCATTAAAATCTTTCTTTTTGGTATTATGGTATATTACCCTACACACATCCGAATTTCAGTGTCTGAGGCTGCAGTGAAGTTGGCAGTTTTGAGTTTACACATGTAGTGTAATAATTTGAACAACTCACTGAGCCCACAGTGTGCAGCATCAAACCGATCTGGATCATGAGTATACAGTTGTACTTGCAATGGAGTTTGTTGCAGATGTGAGATCCATGAATGTTGTCACACCCTCATGACATCAGTCTACCTGAGGCAAGGTGGAAGTGTCGCCGTTGGATCGTGCGCATGCGTGCGTCCTCCTCCGTTCATCAGTAGGATACCCTATTATAAGGAGAGCCGGGAGAGCGGAGCGCGGTTCAGTCTACAGTATCTGGACCGGACCGAGGCGGTTAGGAAGCACAGTTGCAAGACGGAGGCGATGGAGGACAAAGAGAAAAGAAAGAAAGATGGCAACTCATCGAAAAGCGACAGAGTTACCCTGAAAAAAGAAATTGGACTTTTGAGCGCGTGCGCTATTATCATCGGTGAGTGTGACAACTTTTTTTTTCCTTAAATGTTGCATCAATGAGGCGCAGCTCAGCTACAGCAAGAAGTAAACGGCAAACCTGTATGAGCGGCCGGCGGAATAACTAACGTAACGTGGCGGATCCGAAATTGTTGCTTTGTTCCCATTAAGTTACAATGTCATGGGACACAATAGGACCCGGCAACACAAGAGGTCAGGTTACGCTCGGTTCCTGGTTTACTGTGAGAGGACTGTAGGGTAAATAATACGACTTTATCAAAACCGGTTCAGTAGCCAGGCTTTGGGCTTATATCGCCAAGACACGCACTGAAAGGGTCGCTTTTACGCGCGGATGGTCCTCCTCTTGTGTTTAGGTTCAGCTCAGACTGCAGGGTTTTGTGTGGAAACTGTTGCATCAGTCTGAACGATCTGAATATGGGCATGCCTACGTGGCTGGGATTTCTCATATTGAACTTGAAAGGAATGCAGACAAAGTACAAACTCCACGTGGTTTTGTTGGAGAGCTGAACTCTTATACCGCAACACTATAAAACGTATTGGTTCAGTTTACCACCACAAGTACTCAGCTGGATAAAACAAAGCGGTAATGCTGTCCATGCATTAAACTCAGATAAGAAACCCAACCGTGCTGTAGTATGTATATTTCAAAAAGAATGCAGCTAGAGTTAGGGTCTGGCTTAATACTACAGGAAGCTGCATCGTGGCGAACTGTAAGTCAGTTTCCTGTAAGTTATGATGTACATAATGGGGAGTTACAGTTTGCAGTTGCGGAAACGACCTCATCTGCAGCAGTTAACTCACTCAGTTATACTGTATGTTGTACCATGATCTGAGGGTGATACATACAGTTCAACAGGGACAGCTGCCATCTGATAACTTATGACTATGCAGCAGCATGTATTTCTGGAGGGGTGGGATGTGGAAAGGGGGGAGGTGGGGTAGCTATTGACTTAATGACATGACATGAAGTCATGAAGTTATTTTGGGGTGAGACATTATGTTCTGTTTTTTTTTTCCTTTCTTTAATCAGGTTATCTTTTAGTTTTTATTTAGCACCATACAGACAATGTGCTTTAGAGTGCTGAGCATTTACCTCACTTGAATTAATACATTCTGGCTGGATACTCAAAATACATATCAGCTTAATAAACTTTGATTATAATTAAAACCAAGTACATGCAAAATCAGCTTCCTGGACTTATTGATTGGAATATTGGGATTTTGGCATTCCTCTTCAAATAACTGATAATACAAATTAAAGGAGCATTTCAGGTTCTTCAGCTTAGGGCTGTATAAGGTATTCTTTCAAAATATTACCTAAGGGACTGTACAAAATGTGTTAAGGTGAATATCTGCCTCAATTGCTTGAGTTTGACTGGCTGGCTGGCTGGATCATTTGAGGGGTGAAGATTAGATAAATTCTCTTTTTAATCCTAACAGTTAAAAAATAAACTCAATACTATTTGGTACTATTATCTACAGCAGACGACATTCTAAAAGTCCACACTTTGAAGAAGCAGCAGGAGCACTGGTGCAGCAAATGGACGTTAAACTGCTGCGAACGGGCTCAGCAGCAAAACACACACGAATAACCAAAAAGAAGTTCCACTTAAAAAAAAATGAGTTTAAAACAGTCCTTTCCAAAGGTTACACCAGCATTTATTTTACTCTTTTCAAAGCCGCAGGCCCCTTGAAAAAAAGAAAAAAAAAACAAGCAAACAGTAATTTTACCTTGCAGAACAATAGAATTGGTAGTGTAGCACTTCCTTATCCAGTAGTCCGTTTTTGTTATTGTATGACTTTGGTGTTTATAAGGGTTAGTTTTGATTCATCAAAGTTATACAATAGTTCAAACTAACTAACTGATTGAGAGTAGTTTCCGAAAATATTACAGTTAAACTGATATTTTTTTTATGTAGGTGGGTGTTTCTTTAGGTTTTTGTAGTCACTGTCCCATCCACAGTAGTTTATTGCTCAGCTTCATATATCAGCACTCTGACTAGTGTCCCCAACTGCAGGCATCCTGACTGAAATCTCCTGCAGCTAATTCACTGACTAGGGACAAGCACCTCATAGAACCCCATTAAAAAAAAACCCATCTGAATTATCCCTATAAGATAATCTTATGATACAAGGTCATGTTAAGGTTTTTCAGCAGTCATCACCCATGTGTTCATACTACAGGGGCAGGACAGTCACAAGATACCTCTGCTTTTTGGGAGATGAAAAGCTCCCACACCGCAAGCAGAGAGAACGAACCAATATGGCTGCAAGTTGAAGACAGATGTTGGATATTTTAGCTTTCTGGACTGAACTGTGGTTACCACGGTAGTTTTTTACAGTGCAGAGCGCCCCCTCTGCCTGCTGCTCACGTATCACCATGTTTTATATAATTATGATGATGAGAATGCAGGAATATTTCGCTGAGGAAGCACACACAAACCTACCAATAAAACCAACACATGGAGAACAGTGGAGGCAGTTTCATCATTGGGGCCCATAAACACATGGCTTCATACTTCAGACTCCACATTTCAGTCAAAAGTGAAGTATGAGACACAATCTTAGACAAAGAAAAAAGGCAACAGTGTGGGTCTTTCAGTGGTAATGTTATCAATTGGAAAGCTTATCTTCAAAACCAAAACCATGTCTATTGTGTTTAATCGGAGCTGATACCGTCCCAATTGTTACTCATTTATTTGGCCTGCAAAACTAACCCAGAGCTTTTTGTTCAGTTTCTTGAGGTAGCTGCAAATATCCAAGCGCACACATATTCCTGATTATGCTTTACAGTGTGCTTTGAGGCTTATATACTTGATCTGATTTAATAATGTTAATGTGAAAATCACCCTGGTTAAAACTGGCTACTTGTTTCCTGTTCAGCACAGATGGAGTGAAGCCTGTGCTGCTGGTACATACACACATACAGCCTGAGTCATGCTGCCACCCACTAGATGCAGCCTACTCTTATATCCAAAGGCACTCTCTAGTAAGACGGACCACAGGAGCTGTGCGCAGCTGCTATTGCTTACAATAAGGACTAGACAGCAAAACAAATGTATCGAGTGACAAACAACATTAATATCTAACCAGCTGAATTGAAGCATGATGGTATCAACCATTCCCACATTTTACAACCAACATCTACACTCCAGCAACAACCTGCAGAAAATTTCCACTCAGTCTATGGTGTGTAATGTTTACTGTGGAAGGAAAAGTACAACCACTTAAGTATTTTTCAAACAAGCTTTCAGACTGTAGATAAGAGAAGATAAGAGCTGTGATCCAAGCATTAACTTCTGAGCTTTAGTGAGGAGAGCTGAGAGGGTCAGTAGGACTCTGATTCACGCTTTCAGCTGCGATGCCAAACTTTATGACATAACAAACACAACACTGGCATTATGTAACAGCTCTGCATCTCACTGTGGCCTCCACAATCAGATCTGACAGTGATAAATGCACTGTTTAGACCTCCCCTCTCCCTCTGCATCATTAGGGAGCATTCAGAGTTGCTCTAATGGGGACACTTGGATGGTATGCCTCTGGGTAGTAACAGCTCAAATGTTTACAGTGGACATAGTCATATTATTTGCAAAGACGCCTTTTGCACCAAAGTTCTCCAAAGAGAAAAAAGCAAAACATTTGCTTGGACAGCTGCTCTTTGCTTACTTTAAATGTGTGTGTTTTTTGTTCTATCTTTTCTTGTTGTAGGGGTGAAGACATAAAAGTGCCTGACTGGATGAGCACATGATATTGTGTCTTCTTAGTATGCCTGCTGCCAGCTTAGCCACCGAGTAACTTCTATTCATTCCTGTTTTTGGAGACAAGGCTAAAGACAATGACTGGTTCTTTTTCACAAATTCAGCTATGGTTTTAAGTTTGCAGCTGGTGCAGGTGTTGCCTCTATTTTTTGTATCATTCTCTGTGGTTTGTGAATTATACAATCAGCCTGACTAGTTTAACAAAAAGATTTTAATACAGTTATGTTACGGTTTCCTTCTACTACTACTATATGCACACAATGGGGGATTTGTGAACTGTACTGGTCAATCGGGAGCTAATTAAGCATAGAGTGTTGACAGGCAGGGCCACTTTTCAGTTGATTAAGCAGGGTCTTTTTGTTTTGGGTGGCTTGTAATAATTTAGAGACCTTTTATACTGTTTGGCCAGTTATTCCAAACAAACAAAGAAAAATCTCTTTTCTCTTTCCGATTAGCGTGATTGAAATCGATAGGGCTCTGAACTCTGTAGGCTTGACTGTAACATAACATGCAGTGACTGATTATTGAAGACTAACAAACAGAGTAATTTCAGTTTACTAAAGTTTACTACTATCTCATATTTTCAAAAAGGTATAAAAACTCACATTTGTTCCAATAGTTCACATACCTATAATATTTAATTCAGTATTGTTTGGAAAAAAAAATTGGTTGTGACATAGTTTGTCGTCATAGTAACTGTCATTTGGGTTTTCCCTGCAGTATATATGCAAATAAAGATTGATAGTGGTCTACCCGACTTCCTCACATTATTAACAGTAAGGAAACAACTTAGTGTTGTCTTACTGTGTTTAAATTTTGATTTGCAAAATTTTACTGTCATGGTGCTTTGACCTTGAATGTTTGACTTTTTATACAAGGGTTGCCTCATATTTTTATTGTAACATTTATTTTTTATAACTGTAGATATAAAATTCACCCAAAAACCTTACAATATACAATAAATGTCAAAGTTCAACAATTAAAACAGATCAGACATCCTTTTCACTATAAGACAGGTATAAAATTGCTAAGATGTTCTGTCTTTGAAGATTACACAAGTCATTAAATGAAAGAAGAGTCAGTCAGAATGAATCCCTAAGGATTGATCAAAGTTGTTGAAGTGTTTTTAATAAGTCTCTTGGGGTTTCTGCTGTTGTGCATTTTCTTTGTCAAAGCTGGTTTTCTTTGTGGTGTCTCAAAAAGTTGTCTATGGATGTCTGAGTTACTTAATAAATCAACGGCCCCCAGATAAAACATTTAATTCCTGAACAATGAAGATTAGAGACAGGGGACATGAAATGTAATCTAATTTCTACAGGATTGTGTAAAAAACCCACACTGTTGTTCATTCCCCAGGTAACATCATCGGCTCTGGGATATTCATTTCACCTAAAGGAGTGTTGGAGCATGCAGGCTCCGTGGGGCTTTCTCTCATCGTCTGGGTTTGTGGAGGAGGGATCTGTACCCTTGGGTCCATGTGCTATGCTGAACTGGGTGTCACCATCCCAAAGTCTGGAGGAGACTATTCATATGTGACGGAGATCTTTGGAGGCCTTGTTGGGTGAGTACAGATTTTTTTTTGTCAAGTTGTCCTTTGCATATTCCACATTGTTTCATATTTCTTCCCGGCAACTGTGCTCACTTGTTTTGGATTATAATGCTGCAGTGTTGGATCTGTACACTTCAGTGTTTAATAGGCCTGCCCATCTGGAACCAATCAGTTCCAAAGGTCCCATGACTGTCATTTGGTCATGTGACATAACAGCTGATCATAAAGCAGTAAGTGTAAGTCTGTAAGTCTGAGGAGGTCAAACATGCCCTTGAGTGTTCATGCCTATGGCAGCACTGGTTTAGTCCTGTGTGGCTCTGTTTAGCTGTTTATTTGCACATGTCAAAAGAAATGTTGGTGCTACACGAGAACAAAAGAATAGGTTAAAAATAAAGATATCAATAAAAATAATTTCACATAAGAATCACGATTCTTATCATTACCAATTCAGAATTTTATCATAAACATAAAAAATCAAATATTTGTTTGATTAAAACCTTAAATTTTTAACGTCAAGCATTTATTTTTTGTTTTTTTTAATTTCCTGAATAAATAATGAACATTTCAAGATGAAAATGGAATATATTGTAAACTTTCAGAGCATTTAGAGACTAAGGAGACCAAATCAGTCATTGTGACAATCACTACACTTCGTGCAGTGGTGTGAGAGAGTTGGCCCATTTTTAAATAGCCTTTGTACTCCCTCGTCACAGGGCTGTTCAACTCTGCTCAGCCCGATCAGCCGGCAACCAAACATCACACTATCTTGGATGGTCAGTTTGAGTTTCTCTAAGTCAGCTTTAACTTTCTGCTGCTGCTGCTGCTGCTATTTTGTTTTGGTTTTTTTTAATCAGAAGTCAGCAGAGTACCCTTGTAAAAATAACTAGGACCTGCGTTTTTGATGCAACGCTTGATTTGGTCTGAAAGAGGCCAAGGGCCCTATCGCACACTTTCCGCCATGCGCCAGTGGCACATTGGGTGGGGAAAGTTTCAAATTATTTCAGGGGAGTTTCCAGGTCAACCTTTGCCACCTTGTTCCAGGAGCAGCAGAGGAATCCTGCTCTGCCCCGCCCAAT
>JAQMCX010000001.1:4929246-4944683 GCA_029814765.1 Acanthurus leucopareius | reverse complement strand
GGTTTTCGATTAAAATGCGATTAATTTCGATTAATTAATTACAGACCCTATAATTAACGCGATTAAAAATTTTAATAGAGTCCCACCACTAATATATATATATATATATATATATATATATGCTACAGCACCAGTCTTCAAAGGCCACTACAAGTTTGCAACTACCAAGATACTGTTTTTGCTGTATCTAAAGCTATTTAGCTTCAAATTCTTTTTAAGCCCAAATGCAAGAAATCTCTTTTTATTTTTATTTTTTATTTTTACAAAAACATCCACTTTTGACAGATTAATATTTTAAGATTTATCACCTCAGCTGAGCGGCACCTTGTCCTGTCAGTCTGTGAAACCAAACTTGATAGTTTGTTGGACTTCATCAGATGTGACTTGATGCTTATGGTTCTTTTAGACTTAAATAACATTTTGGCACCCCCTGGTGTCACAAGTGGCAGTTACATGAAACTTGCATTGTTTGCATTTGTCAAAATGATAAAAATATATACAACTGTTTAACGTTTTGTCTTATTATTTTCTAAATTACATAGTATCATATATTTGCTAACAGTTAACATCTATCAACTACAAAAAAGGGAGACTCTGAATGCAGAATAAGCTGCTTAGTTCTATCCAGATCGTGTGGAATTATGACTGCTTCTGTTTTGTGCAGGTGAACATGCTAATCCCCATCACCTACCTGATATTTTGGGCTGTGCTGCTGGGCTTCAGTCTGTACTCTGAACCAGTGGTTTGTGGCCTGGGAATGGTCATCATGCTGACTGGAGTCCCTGTTTACTTTGTTGGTGTTCAGTGGAAGGAAAAACCCAAATGGGTCTACAGGCTAGTAGGTAAGGTGACCTGTGCCACTGTTTAGTGTATGCTTATACTGTATCGTAAGAAACATTTACATAAGTTAGTAGGTGGTCTCTGTTATTATAACTCCCCTTGTTTACTTGTGTTGCAGAAAGAATCACATACATGGGCCAGAAGCTGTGTTATGTGGTGTTTCCTCAGGAAGACCCTTCAGAGACTGAACCCCTCACTTCCTCCAAAGCCTCTGACTGAGTCTTGCAGCCAACCAGGAATTCTGTACATCCACCCCTGAACCTTCAGTTTTTGCATCACATTGTTTGGGCAGTTTGTGAATGATGAACAGATGGTTTAGGCCATGTTCTTGCATTGGTGGATCATGCATGGAGCTGTGATGAAGAGCCAGTCTGAAAGAAGCAAATGGTTCTACTTGGGGCATTAGCATGTTGAGCCCTAAAGCTGCCTGATGTGTTTATTATTTGGTGGTTTGGTAGGTCTGTCCCCCTGTTCTTCTCACCTGTAAGCCAAACTCTCTCTTTCCTACAGACCTTTATCCCATCGTCTTCCTTCAACTCACTCAAGGAACCTCTGTCTGTTATCTTCTGCTTCACGTCTATGATATTCTTCTCTTATGAATTTAACTAAATCCTCAAGCTAATGTGCCTTATGAAATGTGTGTTGGTATAGTGAGTTGGTTTTGTGCGGGTATTTTGTTACTAACCTTTATGAAGTAAATATGCAAGCAGTTTCTGCACTTAGCAATACTTCTCTATTACTGCTGCTATATTTAGCTCTGCTTCACTAAATTCTCACATTTACTGTTAGTCAATTGTGGATCAGCATTTCTGTCTGTGTCCCTGCCTAGCTACACTTATCTGGCCATTTTTGTTCTAATTTACACCCCTTTTCTCTGTTTCCTTTTATTATATCAATACTCTATCCTGAGTGATAGTGCAAGTGCCTCCATATTTTGATCAGAGATAATCCACAGACACTTATCTTTCCCAGCAACATTTACAGCACAGAGAGACAGAAGGTTGATGGGAAAATTATGGCTGTCAGCTGGACAAATATGGCGGACTCTGTGAAATGAATAAGCTGCATAATTCCAGCAGGATAGTTGTTCTTCACCTTTTTAATCTTCACCTGTCTCCTTTCTTGGTTTCCAAGCACCTCAAACCTCCGTTGAGCCCGTTGCTTTGGAAATGTTCTTATCTCCGGGAATGCCACTGTGAATTGCTTCAATGAACTTGACCTGCGAGGACAGTTATTAGACTTCAGATTTCTCACTTGATGTTGTGAAACAGTGCTTAGAAGTAATGTGTTGCTGGATAACATTAGCAGAATCTATAGTGATTGCTAAAAGTGGCTGTTAACTTGTGCATGGGCCTTTTCCAACTACCCCAAAGACACATAATCTCCCATTACCCCCAGCCATTGACTTACTATGATGCTTTTGACATATAGTTATATTGATTACAGTCCCATTGACCCACTATTGAGTTTCAGTGCTTCTGCTGACTTAATTCTTCGATTTATTATGACCTAATTGAAATACTAAGCTGCCCCAAATTATTCTGGTCAGATTTCTATAATAATCAGACAAAACTGTAGTACCACTACCTTAACACAGTATGTTGATTTACTGTGGTCCTGGAACTATTTTTGTTTATATATATTTGGGTAATTTCTTACAGCACTTTTCTGTAAGCTGTTTATGTTGTACATATAACAGAACATAGAAGATCTAGGCCAGAGGCCTTTTAAATATTAGCAACCAGCAGGTTGGAATTTGGATTAAACACTCCAGGTTCTTTTCCAGACCAGCAAATGCTGGGAATTTCCCCCTCTGCATCAAATGCACAAAAATGAGACTTCCACTGAAGATGTTTACATCTGTCTGTCATGTCCAGGCGCCGTTAGCTCAGTTGAGATCTGTAAATAATAGGTAAAGAAAAAAAGAAAAAAAAACTTTTATGAATGCGCCACGGATTCCTACAAAGATCACATTCCTCAGACATGTTGCAAACATTTTACATACTGTACAATTGATGGGTGTACCTCTGTGTTTTTGTAAAAGAGTGTTAAGTTGTAAAAGAATAACAATGTAATTGCTCATTAAATATAGCAACTTCTCAGCATGATTATTTTATGATACTGTGAGACAGTGTTGTGTCTTTAATAACATCCTTTGACCTTTTGTCTAACAGCATCACAGGCTTAAAAAAATAAAAACATGGTAAACATGTTAGCATGTATACATTAGCATTTAGCTAAAAAGCACTGCTTTCGGTACAGCCTCACAGAGCCGCTAGCATGGGCTGTAGACACAGTACAAATAAATGCATTTTTCAAAAAAAACCCTCTAAACATTGTGATTACATTAAGGCTATCTACAATTTTATAGTGGCAGAAATGCTGGATTAGAACTGTTTTGACACAAGAAGGGCACTAGAAATAAAGCATGTATTTAGCACACTGGTAAAACATTCAGTAAATGATAAAGAGCTTGAAGTTTATTCATTCCAGGCACAATAAAACAATGACTAACAAGCAGAAGTCTGTACAGGGTTTTGATCATCAAACCCCACAATGGCATTTCTCTTTCAGCCCAATATATAAATCTACTTCTTAACATGAGCAAAACATTTTATACAAACACAGTATTACATGTTGACTTCAGCCTTTGATAGAGAAGAAGCTTTTAAATCAAACAGCCAGGAGAGGGGATGCCATTATCAGACAACCTAGTTCAACAGTGTTTGACCTTCCAATGACCTTGATTCAATGTATTTACCCATGCTAAACCTTAGAAAGGTAGTTATTACTCAGTGAGAGCAGCAAAGGGGAAAGGATTTGATTATGTACATTAGGTTAAAAAAATGCAATGAAAAAAATCTGACAAAGCAGTTTAGAAGAAGCTGATGTGACGTCTGGCCAGCAGTCTATCACAACTTTAACAAACCAGTGAAACCCAAGTGCAGAATGGAATAAAATCTTGACTTCTCTGATGGGAAATTAAACAAAGCAAAGACCCTCTCTACATAAACAGAATTCAAACTCTTAAAGTTACCATATATGTCTCTTATCGTTTGTTTGCAGCAGTCTGAAAGAGATTAAAACAAGCATTTGACAGATTATCATTTAAATAAAAAGATAAATACAGTGGAACAAGGTCATTTAAAAACACAAATTTTCTTTAACCCAACTCCCCTGCCATAATAATCCCAGAGATTCCTGATGCAGTAGTGCACTTTAACCCCAGAGCAGTCAGTCATAGCAATTACATGTCACATCATAAAGCTGTGTCCAGACACAAACAAATCTAATCTCTTCAAACCACAACTGTGGTCCGTGAAACTGTTCATATTTACAGAGCAAGAAAAAAAAATTAAGGCATTTGAAGACACTTCTGTACAATACAGAGCAAGAAAGCACAAACATTCTGCAGATGTGTGATTTTTTTCCTCAAACAGTAGCTAAACTATTTTACTGAAGGACAAATGAGGGCACAAGGTTCTAAAATAACCAGAGAAGGAAAACATAGCACAAAATATGTAAAACTAGGAAAGAGTAAACTAATTTAATTTCTACATATCTTTTTAAGATATGTGTAATTTCTACATATCTTAAAAAGAGGAGTGGGAATCAGAGGAGAGGACAGGAATATTTCTGAGGGGATTATGGGGACATTTCTATTGGCACATAACATGTAGCATCTATGATGAAATGACCAAACTTCTTTGAGAAGGAAGCACATGAGGGCAGCATGGCACATACAGCTCACTTAAAGGAAAAACAGCAGAGAGATCATGTATTTAGTGCAGAAACCTGTCACTGCAGCTAAATAACCAGCATTTGTAGTGATTTTTCATCCTATCTCTACTTATACTGTTAGCCTGGCTTTTCTTTTCAGTATCAATGTCCTGCAGTAAAAAGAGGCAGAAATTCATTGACTTCAAGAAAGTGATGAAAGTGGTACATTCTTTATAAGTCCAGCAGTGACTGGAGAAAGATTGCCAGTGTCGTTCCTCGGAGAGTCAAGGTTTACAAAATATCAGGCGACCGTGCTCAATTAATGTCAGTGTTTGTCAAGGCAGAGAGAGAAATATAAAGAACTAGTACAGATCCCACTGACGGCTGAAAAATAGAAGTCTATGTTTTAACATCCTGTCTTAGAAAATTCCACACCATGGATATGAATTTCCAATGGAATATACCAGCAGTCCAGATGTTCGTAGTAACCAGTGTGCAGTCAGCAGTACTGCCAGCTGTGACGATCAACATTCTGAGGTGAAGGCTCTTCCTCAGTCGATGCACATAAAATCAATGCTCAGAATGGATATCAGACACCGACACAGAGAGTTGAGCTCATTCAAGTGAGGAAAGGCTTCCTTTAAAGGACAGCGGATTTGATTTGAGGAGGACGGCGGGCTGAGCAGAGTTACAGGCAAGAAACTTTGACTAACTTCCTCACTTTCCATCACAGTTTGGCTTTTTAGAACTGATGATATATCATGTTTAAAATGCTAAATTGACAAAAGTGTTTGATACAATTTCCAAAACATTATGAAAAAGGTCTTCATGTCTCTCAAAACGAGTCACTAAAGTATCACCGAAGAAGAATAGCACTGAAATGTAAAAAGTATATTTTGAATAACTACTGAAAAGCATGGTTCAGTGACACTGCACTAGCATAAAAAGAATTTATATAATTGGACAATTTTTTTTAGGGGAATACATTTGCCCTTTGGCTCAGAGATAAAAAAGAAGATCCATTTTACTGTGATAACTCTTAGTGTTATGGCTACAGCCAACAGCCAGCTAGAACAGCGCAGCACAAATATTGCTAACAGAGGAAACAGCGGAATTAGCTCTTTCTGAAAGTAGCAGAGTCTACCTACCAGCACCTTTGAAGCTTATATGCTTCCTTCTGACAAAGCCAGATTAGGTATTTTAACCTGTTTGCAGTTTTTTTGCCTAGCTAAGTTTAGTTAGCTGGCTGCCGTGTGTAGACTTACATTTACAGTTATGTTAGTGGTATCAGTCTTATCAAGTACAAAATAAATGAAAAAAATTTCCCTCATGCTAACTTCTGCAGTCCAAATTTGTATGTAAAAGTTAAGTTTGGTGATACTTATATTTTTCTTATAGTCAACAAATCATGACCACACCAAAACCAACAATCTATTAAACCAACCGACAAGTGCAATCTAAGCTCTATTGTCTGAAAATAATAAAAAGAATACCAATCAAAACTAGACAAACTTCGCTTCCCTGAGCGAAATGTTCCATCATTACCAAACTTGTAGACATTGTAGTTCATTTTAACTTCCACTTATCTGTCCCCCTGTCACAAATACTCACTGCTGCACCAACTTTGTATTAACACGCAGATCAAATAACTCCGAAAGTAATACAATACTCCCTCTTAAAAAACTCAGCACTATTGTGTTTTGGGAAATTTTTAAAACTGAAATTACAAACACAGGCTAGTGAAGCCCAAAAGTATTCAGAGATGGAAAAAAGCATTGTTTGGTTAAAGTCTTTTCATTTGATTTGTTGAAAATAACAAAAAATTAAAATATTGCCAGCTTTGTCCTTTACTGCTAACCCAACATTCTAGAAATGTCATACAATAATAAATAGTAATAGTAACACCACCTGATAACACCGCTTGTGACAAAGTGGCAACAAGACAAAGTAGGGGACAATTAATCAGATAAACTAAGATGTGGTCACTTAATAGGCTTCTGTGGTTCACAGTATATAGCGGTGCATAATGGCTCTGGGTAACCACACAAAGGCTGCTTTGGTGCTGTAGGAACATGTTGCCAATGTTGTAATGGTACTGGTGGCCAGAATTGAGTCTGATTTTCTGGAAAGTGATGAGTTATGTTCCAGCAGGTTAAACTGGGGTGTCTGTCTGTTTCAGTTGTTGGGGTCAGAATTAAGCTCCTATTTGACAAAGGTGTTAACTGTACAACAAAGACCATAAGCATTACCAACGCTGGTTTTATTCATCTTAAGAAAAGTCTCTGTATGCATGACTTGTGCATATGCAAATTTTTATGCAAAGTGATGGATGGACATAAGCAAATCATATTTCACTGTACCTCCTGAATGTGGAGGAGTAGGGTACGAGTCTCACCTCTGGGTGTGGTAGGAACACATTTCAAGGACACTTTAGCAGAGCAGATATTGCTGACACCTGGTTTCCTCAGAATAAGGGGACTAAACTCTTCAGCATGGCGTTGTTTCCCTCCCTGAATCTCCCCCCTCATCACTGAAGGTCCTGCTAAACCTGCAGAGTCTAGTCTTGCCCTCCCTCTTCCTCTCATCCCTGCATCTTATTTCCCTGCTTGACACTGTAGCAGTACAGTGGTTATCTCTGTCCTCTGATTTGATAGAAGGAGACGACGGCTCGGGAGGTGAAGTCACCTCCAGCCCCTGGTAGTGAGGGTGGCTTGGAGGTGTTTGAGAGCTGTTGGGAAACAAAGCAGGTGAGATAGGGGATAAAGGCCCCAAGGGGGAGTAACGTCTCAAGGAAACACCCTTTAGGTTGACAGCGAGCTCCAGAACCAGTTTTCTAGATGCCCAGGAGTTGCACTGGGATACAGAGGCTTCCTGCGGAACAGGAGGGGGTCCACCATGAGCTGAGGAGTCACTCTCAACAGGGGTGGGGGGCTCAGACTGTGGAGCCACGCTGCTTTCCATGCTGACAGATGACAGCGCATCTTCCTCTGGACTGCAGTCCACTGACTGCAAGGAGAGAGGTGATGCAGGGCTCTCAGGTGTGACGGGCTGCAGATCCATGGTGGCTGAGCAGCGTGAGACCGACATACCTACAACATCACCTTCATCCACGAGCTGAGCTTCAGACCTGGTCCTCGCATGGGGCCCGTGCATACCCACAGTTCGGTAGCTATGGAGTCCCAGTGTGATCTGTGTGGGCCCAGGAGGGTCAAGCAGGGGGGCGTGGCCTCTGGCTCGCCCTCCACCACGGAACAGGCGACTCCACAGATGTCCAAGACGCCGTCGAGAGAAGGAGGAGTTTGTGCGTCGTGTTGAGTGACGTCTGATTTGCCTTCGCATGGCCAGCCGCAGGTTCTGTAACACTGAGGCCTGAAGGTGAGAGAGAAGACAGACAGGAAGACACTGAGAGCTACAATACTATGAAACATGTTGTATTCTTCAGCAGTGCTAAGCTAGCAGTAGTATAAATGTGACACAATGGCTGTCAGGCTGTATACAACAAGCCACGACCTCCATTAACACTGTTTGTACATTTCTATTTTAGACTTGAGGCTTTGAACTTTAAAGACTGTGTGCTGCACTGTTTCTTAGCATTGAACAGTTACTTCCAGAGTTTCTCTGTCCACATGTTTGGTTGCCATGCAATAAAGGAAGTCACTGCACTGGTTGTTTTAACACAATTAAACATGCACTATGCAACTTTTCACAATAAGCAAAGGACACAGAGCTCTTGGTGCAAGGAATAGCAGTTTGCAACAAATGTGACTTTTTTATGTATATTAAAACAATATTTTTACATTTGTGTATTTATTACAGCTCAAAAGAACAAAAAGAGCATAATGCTTACATCTAGAGTATAAAACCAAAACCTTAACTAAAAAGCTGGATAGTGTACTTTTAAACAGACAGGATATAATGTGTTAACTTGTGGTAGTATGAGGTGCTGATAGGGAGATTATGTTACCTCACACAGAGCAATGATAGCTGTTTTCACTCCAAATCCAGGATTTATGCTATTACAGCTAAGCTAAGTAGATGCTTGATATTAAATGACAAGTTCTCAGTCAGGCATAAAATCATACTCTCGACAAGAGGGTAAACAAGCTCATTTTCAAAAATGTCAAAGTGTTCCTTTGAGTAAATAATAAAACAAGGTAAGCAGCGGTAATAATTGAGACACATTTGATGCACCACAGCTCAGTGCACATGGAGTACATCTGAAACAGTCCTAAAACTTAAATACAAAAAGACATGCTGCCTGCATTGCCTGGTGGGAATGCACTAGTGCTGCAATTTTAACAAAAGTTGCAAAAATTAGTTGGTGACTCCGGTTTCCTCTAATCCTCTAATTTCAGTAAAATGGGGACCAGGCTGTTCTACTGTATGTGGATGCTCTACCTGGGTGGGGTTGTACACTGGGAAATCCTCCACCGGAGGAATGAGACCCTGGGCGATCAACTGACCATATGAAGGAGGAGCTTCTCTCTGAACAAACTCTGCCTCCATGCGAGTCATCTGAGTCTCAAAGGCTCTGCAAGGGAAAAAGGGAGCAGACAAATAAGATAGGAAACAAAAGAATAAAAGAGATTAGGACAGTGAGTGAGTTGAAGGAGAGTAAAAGCATTTTAGTTGAAAAACAAAACCTTGCAACTAGCACTAATACAGTTTTCGGAATCTACACCATCAAGGCTAAAATTTTGCTACAGCAGACAATATACCTTAGAAAAAACAAGTACATAACAGACATATATAGTTAAAGAGAAGGGACCAGTACAAAATATGTGATAAAGAAATAGACTGAGATCATGTGTTCCCACCTGTACTCTCTGCTCCTGAGGGAGTGAAGTTTGAGGGCACAGCCGAGGGCAATCACTAGCAGGAGGCTGCAGACCAGACTGCCAATCAGGGCGGCTGTGATCACTTTTCTGGGCACTGCAGCCAGGCAGTCCCTCTCATCACTCCCGTCCAAGCAGTCCTCTTGGCCGTCACACCGCCACGTCTCAAAGATGCACAGGTTGGTCCCACAGTGGAAGTTTCCAGGTTGGCAGTCATAGCAGTTTTTCTCATCGGACCCGTCTGGGCACCTCTTCTGATTGTTGCAGCGCTCAGATGCTGGGTAGCACACTCCTGTACCACCCTCACAGGGAAACTCCCCATCCGGGCATGTAGGGCAGGCTTCCTCATCACGACCTGATGGGCAGTGCCAATAGCCGTCACAGCGCTGGCGCTCAGAGTAGCAGCCCTGATCACTACCACAGGGACGCTCACCAGGAAAACAGTAACCTTTGACCTGGGAGGACGGAGGAGAAATACCTAAGTGTCTAGTCACTGAGACAAGGTCTTATTCTCTGCTTGATTTTAACCTCTTCATCAAGAGAACAGCTACTCTTCATCCATACATTCGGGACAGATAAAAAATGGTGAAGGAACCCAAAAAAATCACATTTAAAACATTCAATTTTGACAGAGAGATGAGTGGAAGATGATTTAAATTACAAGTTGTCACAGATAGAGATGAATGAAGGCTTAACAGTAAATCTGGAGAGAAATGACAGTTTCACAAAAACAGACTTTCTATTTGCACCCACACAAGAAAACTGCAGTTATTCAGCTATGTCTACCTGTTACCAGGTGACACAACAGAGAGTCACAAAGTACGCTGCTCAGGAAGGAAGTTGTGGTGGATGAATGAGTCAAACACAGGACTTTTACCCTGGAGACTGTGAGTTGCAAAAAAAAGTCATTGCTGACCTTTTTCTTTGGACTTGGACTTATCTTTCATTTTTAATTGGACTTTGGCTACGCTTAGGCACCAAAATTACCTGGTCTGATTTAGAAACAATAATTATTTTGGTGCAAGTAGCATTCTTAAAAAACAGTTTATAGTTTTCTCAGTTTGCAGTACCTGGTATGTGGCATTGAAGCCATGTCCAGGGCTGTGAGGTTGGGCCATGTACAAAACACTCATCTGTCCCCGACTGGACTCCAGGAGTGCCGGGCGCCTGTTATTGTGATAAGACAACACCTGTAAAAGACGCTCTGCCCGCTGCAGCAGGCCATCGTAGACATGCAGCGTGTCTCCGGGCCCCAGCCGCAGGTCCAGCTGCAGCACAATGGGCTTGGGATCCTGGGTGTCCAGCAACCAGGAACATCTCAGCTCCACTGCAGCACTCCTGTTTGCCCGGAAAAAATCTGGGGAGGCAAAGGAGCCATAGAAGTTCCCCAGACGTTTGCCACAGGTGGTGTCAGGGCAACCCAGTTCGTCTGCGCCATCATGGCAGTCACGGGCTCCGTTGCACCTTAGGGAGGCAGGCAGACATCGGGTGGACTGGGCCTCAGTGCACGGGAGTGAGCCGAAGGGGCAGAGGCCAGGCTGGGCCTCAGTTGGAGGAGGGGAGCAGCTGCGTTCATCAGTTGCATCGCCACATTCATCCTGACCGTTGCACTTCCAGGAGCGAGGAAGACACTTCCCATTCCCACACAGAAATTCATCTGACTGACAGCTGCTCTGACCCAGGTGACCTGCGGAGAAAAGAAATTTACAGATGCAACGCCAGCAGCTAACAACAACTGACATGTTAGTGTTCAGCTGAGAGGAAAAACAGAATATTTTTAGATGCCAAGATCACACAAAACCAACAGTTATCTGCATTATACCCAGTGTAATTAGCGTGACATCCTGCTAAACATCTACACATACAGTTTGCCTACATTAATGCATTTCAAAGTTATTAGCATGCGGCCAATCACTGCCTAATAGGTTTAGTGTTCTTAAGCACAGTCTGACAGCTAATCCCACCCCCCCGCCACTTGTTAATTTTAATACTTTCTGTCTGAGTTCATGTAAATCCAAATCCAGCGTCCCAAGGCTGTAATTTTCTAGGCCATACTGAAAGCTGCTATATAATTTCCAAAAAAACACAGACAGGATATCATAAATTATAAATGACTTGATGTTGTAAAGCAAAACACATCACAGCAATTTGTGTATAATAGTAATAATAATGATACACTAGTGGCCCTGGCCTACAGTAATGGGAGGACAGGCCATTAGTGTTACTATGATCAAAGTCTTAGCCCACAGCATGAGCCATCATTAGCTCATAGAGGCCCATTATATATGATATAGTTAGTGTGAGAAATTACTGCATGTAAGTATGAAATATGACTTGAGAAGCCATCAGCCTTCGCACTCAAAGCTCTGCAAGTTTTGTTTCATCTTTACAGATAATTTATTACTTTTTTTATCAAATTATTTATACACTGCACACTCTATATCTACACTGGAATAGACAAACGATAACTTCAATGAACTCCCTCCTTCAGCTTACCTCTGATGTAGGAGAGGCGAAAGCCTTGGGCTTGCCCAGAGCTGTTGGCCTTAGAGTGAAAATAGAGCCAAACACGCCCCCTGGTGGAGATGAAGGGTGGAGGCAGCACAGAGCCGCACAGCCTGGATTCCCCGTTCCACGTCGGAGTCAGCAGGAGCCAGTCTCCCATACAACTTCCTGACTCCGCCAGATCAAAGTTACGGAAACTAGGGCAGAGCATTCCTCAATTCAGGTGCTTGCTTCAAAACAATGGCCATGTGTTACTGTGTGTGTGTGTGTGTGTGTGAGGGATTTACCTGATGGTAATGACCTCTCCCTGACCTCCTTGGATATGCCAGCTGCAGTTGACTCCAGGGGGATAATTTAAAGGCCAGGAAGGACTGTAGATCACACCCCTCCGCTCTGTATGGACCTCAATACGCTCACTGCAGCCTGCTAGGCAACAAAGATACAGAGGGAAATGGGAATAAACCCATTAGTGATCTCATTCTCCACAGTTCTTCTGCAGAGGTTTAAATGTCACCAGCAAAAGCACATCATAACCTTTGCAGATCAGTGCAACACTGACACTTCATATATATCATATTATTTATGCATAAATGGGTGCAAAAACAGTGCAAAGCTCTTTAAGAATGCCCCCACACTACAAATGACTTCAGTGCCTTTCAGAGCAGCTCTGTGCTGATCACATGGGGGCTAAAACAGAGGCCGCAGCAGTCAAACTGGCAGCCAAGGCAACAGCATCGCCTGCTGCCATCGCACCACTGCTCCAGGGAACAACACGCAGTGTGAGGTGACAAAGGAGAGCACCAGGAAAAAGACACAGACCTCTGAGAGGAGAGCAGGCAAAGAATGCCAATGTTCTGTAATGAGTAAAGGCACCAAGATCAAGGTTAGAGTTCTGAAGACAGCGCTTGAAAACAGAAAGGCTTGATGCCAAAGTAAAGTAAGTTATTAATGACTTAAATTATAACACAAATGCAACATCAACAGAGAGGATTTTACTGTTTCAGTGATGTGAGAGTAGGAATATAAAGCTTTTAGGTTCAATGTTTAATCCTCTCATTAATGCTTAATGCCACAGTAGGAATGAAACACATGCAGGAAGAGGCTGTCTAACAAGCCTCTTAATTAACCAGAACCACAGAGACTGAACGTTAGCTAAACTGCACAACAATGAACATCCAACAGCATCACACAGCAGTGAGTCTCTGCTCACTTCTGCTGAGTGTGTGTGTTTGTTTCAGGCTTCCTTGATGAATCAGTATAGTCAGCAAAGTGAAACAAGGCGGCGGGGGGAGGAATCATTTAGAACTCAGTGATGGATATCGACGACCAGGATATGGAGAGCTTAGCAAACACTCTCTCTCACACACACACACAAACACATACACACACACACACACATACACACACACACCAAACTGGGCCAAGTAGTCTGTAAAGTAGAGCCACAGTTTTTGATCACCATTCTGACTGTTTTCCATTGAAGCAGATGCTCTAAATGACATTTTCTGTGATCATCATCATTAGTGTAATGACTGCGGTATGATTGCTCCTGCAGCTTCCTCTGCCTTCAAGCCCAAAGTCGAGGGTTACCAGAGAAAATGGGATGGTGGCAGGTTGGACAGTGCAGGATAAATCTTCTGGATGTTCATAAGAGTGGAGTTCACTGGTTTATATATTTCTATAAAGCATCAGTACCATCATGGTGTTTAAATTAGATTAGTTTATGTAATCAGTATCTGCTTAATCTATGCACAATTCCAAAATCATTTTCACTGAAACTAACTTTGCAGCTGACCTGTCAAGATGTTTCAGCAGACCAGAATGCACTGCAGCTACAGGACATGGTGAGTTTTGAAGATGATCTTCAACTCTAGCTTTCTTAGCTGAAGACCCAACTCCTGCTCTTATAGTGTACTGCTTTTCTTCCAGTTTGATCAACCAGAAATCAAAATGCAGTAAATTCAGCTGCCGACAAGTTTATTAGAATAGTGACAAGTTTTAATAGAAGTAAAATACTTAAAAAAGAGTTTTTATTTCTTTTGAATAATAAGAGATTCTAAAGTAAGAGTTGGAATCACAGAGTAAATCATGATGCTGTGCTACAATATGCTGCCTGTGATAATTATAAGACAATCATATTTGATACATAATGATCTCTGTTTGACTGTAAAAGAAAAAAGAACTTAAAGTCCAAAAACAGGATTTATGTATTTCATTGCTGCATTGTGGTTTCAAGTTAAATAAACAGAGGTGTCCCAAACTAAAAAATCTGTTTTCTGAAAGTCTTGCCTACCAACAACTGATGGTCAAATCATGTTTTTTTTCACATTCCAGTGGTGATAAGTGGATCAGCGATGATTTCATTGAAATAATAGAGATCCACACCCTCATGAACATTTCACTTCACTGCTCCTGATCCTTGCAGGCTGTGATGCCTTTGAAATTAAGTTGGGCAACCTGAAGTGTACAGGTGTTTTGTGTACTGTGTGTTTTTACAATGTACATTTTTTTTCTCTTTACTTTAATTATTAAAGAGGCTGCTTTCAGACTTTCTGAGCATTTCTTAAGTGCAGCAATGTCACTGCAGCAGACATTGTGTGACACTGAAGCAAAATAATAAAAGACTGCAGTATAAACCTGACAGGACAGATGAAACTTTCCAGAGGAGACAGAATATAACTTTTAGCTTTCAAAAGACACTTTCAGACAGCTCTGCTGGAGCTCAAGGTTTATCCGGAGGGTGGCTGCTTTATGACAAACAATGACACTGCTCGAACATGGACTGTCTGTGTGTGTGACATTCAGAAGAAAAACAGAAGATTAATAAAGATTAGTTTCGGATTGATCCTGTCTGTGTGTAAGGTAATTTAAATAATCGATGAAGTTATGCTGCTATGCCTCGTGCACAGCTTCTCTCCTAATAGGAGGATGCACTTTTCATTTCTGCTGTGTGAATCCTGCAGGTATCTAATAGATTAAGAGTGCAGCTTTGTCTACGTGTGTGTGATTTACTGACACGCTGAAAGAAGAGTTATTTACAAGTTTTTATCAACAATGTTTATAGGCGGATGTTTACACTGAAATACGATATATCATGATTTGTTGGGATGAAATAATCAAATAGTCAACTATTTGGGGTCATCTCTTTTAAAAACACGTAGAAGAAGCTCAAAACTGTACTTAAGTAGAGGTCACTGAATAAATGCACTAAGGTTCACCCACTGCTGATAACAGTACAGAGAGCCTGGAAGTAGAACAGGTGGCTACATTTTAGATGTAATTTGGCTTTGTTGCAGCATTAAAACCTTCAATTTTTTATCTGTGTTGTTTTTAAAGAGTAACTTTAATCCCCTGAAGCTCTGAAGCAAAACTGAAATGTTTTGAAATACACAGCCTTGCTGAAACACACTCATGGTTTTCTTCTTCATCAGCTTTAAAGCTCTACAGCTGGTTAGAATTTTGTGTGTGTGTGTGTGTGTGTGTGTGTGTGTGTGTGTGTGTGTGTGTGTGTGTGTGAGAGAGAGAGAGAGAGAGAGA
>JAQMCX010000001.1:4850488-4919363 GCA_029814765.1 Acanthurus leucopareius | reverse complement strand
GAAGCTGAAAAATATCGACCTGCAACCAAATGGCAACATACACAGCCCACTCTACCATCCATTTTGGACCAACATCGCAACTTTCTTTTTGCACAACTGTTTTTTGTGTGTGTGGTTCTGTTAATTGTTACATGTTGTAACAGAGGTTATGTTTGCATTTTTTTGTTAATAAAAATGTTTCTTTTAAATATTGGGGTCTTTTTTTAAAATCCTTGTGGTATCGAAAATAGTATCGAGTATCGAATATTTTCCTGAGTATTGGTATCGAGTTGAAAATTTTGGTATCGTGACAACCCTACTATGAGGTTGCAGTTCTAATTATTGTGGAATATTCAATGAATTTAATAACACTTTGGTTAGTATGGTTTTACATAAAATTTGCATGGCTTCAAATCTGCATTTGCATATCTTTTGCTGCTTTTCCATCAAATTATTTTCTCATCAAGCAGCTGTTTTTATGAACACTAAAACCAATATTGAACCTTTTTTTATGAACTCAAAATGTTTCTTATATTTTTGTAGTGGTTGCTATTTAAGGAAACAATAAATCTATTCCAAACGGTTTTTTAGGTTCGATATATTTTTTTGAGAAAAAAAAACAAGTGCACTGCCATAAGGCTTGATGTACAATGTATGTAAATTAAGCTCTAGAGTAAGTTGTAGGTGTAGTAGGAAGTTGTGGCTGGGGGAGGGAAGTTGTCGCAGAACACAGGTCACCTTTTATGAGCAGGAATAATCATATATATTAATAGGGTGCTAGCTAAAGTGAGTGATGCTACAGTACTGGGGGAATGGCCCACCTACCTCATGATCTTTTTCCTGCAGGACCAGAACTATATCCCCAGGCTCGACGCCAGGCGCCTGGTCAGCCTCCCCTCCAAAGGTGATTTTCTGGCCATGCTTCATGCCTTTGTCCACATGTACCTCCAGGATCTTCACCTCTTTCACAACTTTCTTGCCCTCACATTTTTTACAGCGGTCTTTCTCACTGATTACTTCACCTGAAGAGGGCAGAGATAAGAAAGTAAGGCTCTGTGCAGGCAAAGACACAAGAACAAATATGAAAAGTCTGATAATTGCTTAGATTACTATGCTCCTACCTTCTCCATTACAATCAGTACACACAGACTGCATCTGCTGGACCATCCCCGGGGCCAGCTGTCTGATCATGATGCGCATGCCACGCCCCCGACATGTTGTACATTTTTGTACAGCGCCAGTCTTGCCTCCTTGCCTGCACACACACACACACACACGCACACACACACACACACAGTTGGATTTGTTGTTAGGAACTTAAACATCGCAATCAAGCAGACATGAATGTGGACTACAGCACCTACTGGTTATACAACTTACCCATTACAAGTGCTACACAGTACATTCTTGCTAAGTTGCAGTTTAGTTGTTTTCCCATTGTAAAGGTCCTCCAGTGACACCCTGTAGAAAAGAGTGATATTAGATACTGTTAGAATTCATTTTAGCCAAATAAGGCAAAAATGCATGTTCTCTCCTTTATTAGCTCTTCTTTATTTTGGTGTTGACTGTCTGAATAAGCTGCTGCAGTCTGCACTGCAGCAGGTTCTGACAACAAAAAGTGTCCTTCAGGTTCAAAGCTGAAGCTGAGTCCAATTTTGAAGAGATGCATGTCATGCTTGTGGAGGCCAACCAGCATACTGGCAGATCATTTTAGAACTGAGTTAAACAAACCGTACATGAAGGATTACAAAGACCCAAATTTGCTTTTTTGATAGAACTAACACTCTCACATCACCACACAAACCTAAGGTAAAAGCAACCATGACAAAAGAATTGGAGTCCCACAACTTAATTTGCTCAACCATTTAGCTAATTTCAAATGCACACTTTTGCACTTACGTACAATTATTTACCTCACACATCCTATGAGTTACTAAAAGAGCTTAGTCTTACTTAAGTGGGTGGACCATGTCATCTCCTCTTCTTCGACCTCCATTCCTGGCACGACTCCCCTGACCACCCATGAAGCCAAAGAGTCCACCACCAAAGATGTGGGAGAAGATATCGTCCATCCCTGGGCCGCCCCCACCTCCTTCTCGCAAGCCTTGTTCCCCATAGCGGTCATAAAGTTCCTTCTTTTCAGGGTTGGTCAGCACCTCATAGGCAAAACTGATTTCTTTGAACTATGAGAGGACAGCAAACCGACAATAAAGCAATGAGATTTTTCTTTGTGTACAAAAAGAAATGAAATGGCAGAACCCAATACCAAGACTTAGACTTAGTTGCAAAGGTAAAGTAAAACAGATTTAAAAAATGTTTTAAACAACTCTCAGCATTAAAGAATAAATTGTACATTGAGATAAATACTTCAAGTTCACCAAATACTATGTAGTTGGACACACTGTGGATTTTCCATATTTATTAATCAATTTAACAAGTTTAAATTTTAATCAGCTGATAAAATAATCTACATGATCTGTATTTATTACTACCTGACCATCCTTGCACCAGATAAAGGTTTTTTTTTATCCTTTTTACCATATGTCTGGTTGGAGGAAGTGAATCTTAATTACTCCCCGATTAATTTTAGACAACTACAATTTCATTGTTTATTTCGGCTATAGTAAGCCAAAAAAAAAAACAGCGGAGACCTTTTTTAATGTCTTACCTTGTCACCAGCGTTTGGGTTCTTATCAGGGTGATATTCTTTGGCCAGTTTACGGTATGCCTATAATAGATAAGAGGGGGCCATGTTAGCGATTTTTTTCACTGCATACATGCTTTGTTTACTGAAAATTACACCCCAGCATGACTCAAACACTTAAGAAAAGAGTATTGATGTAATTGCTTATCTACCGTTGACGCACACACACGTGCCTCCCTGACGAAACCAGATGTTAAAAGCCGGCTAAACAGGACCTGTTACGCCGTAACGCTTTAAAACTACGTTGAGTTTATGTGTATGGTTTACTAAGTAACTGCCACATTCCTCAAGTGTTGACCGCGTTACTCGCTACTTTAACCTGCATTATACCCATATATGCCATTTTGTTAAAACAAAAAAAGACAGGTAGTTCAAAATGTCTGACAATATAATCGCTAGCTATCGTTTAGGTAAACGTGGGTAAGCTAATTAGCATATCTTGCTAAATCTAGCTAAAGATGGCGTTGCGACATCGCTCTAACAAATTACCATATGTAAAAAGCATTTCCCACACCATCGGATAAAGCTAACCAAAAGTCTAGAAATAGATAACAACAGCTATTTACTGGACATCACAAACGAAGAACCTAAGAGGCGTTACTAAGCTAACTCAGAAGGATATGACGAACGTACATAAGACGCTAACGACAAGTGTAAAGTCAACGCTTTTATGCGTGATACTAGAAGATATTGGGTTCAACAAAAAACGCTACCAAAATGCCTTCGTGATTGTAGCTAATGTGTGGCTAATGACAAAATATTGAGAATCCACTGCACCGAATCCGACAAAAGCTGACTTTTGACAAACGTTGACATAGATTATATGGCCGCGTTAAAACAGCAAGTTAGCTAATCCAAAGATCAAAACTCAGGTTAGCTTTCCATGACAATTTAGACACGCTTTGTAGACAAATCTACGTCTGCCTGGTAGCTTGGCTGTTATAAGTATCCATTCTTTGAGGGGAAAAACCAACTAAGTTGCATCATCCAACAGTTATCGACAGGCTTAGCTAACATTAGCCAAAATGAAAACACCTGAGCTGGGGCTACCCTAATCACTGGACTCGAAACGTCATAAGCTAGCATGAAGTCAACGCAACCTCACTTCTTTAAATGGTACTTATCCATTTCACCCATGTTAACACAATGACACACTTTCACATTTTCTGTAGCTTAATTTGAAAGAAGACAACATTTCACGAAACACATAGTCGTCAATCGTTCCAACAGCATCGTCTGACAAACATCCAGGCCAGCTAACCTTAGTTTGCTAACAGTCAAGCTCACCGTTAGCATAAACTAGCGCCGCATAGCAATACATTTCCTGATAGCATTTTTACCTTTTTGAAACTTGGAACAGACAACTAGATTAAATGTCGTAGTTTGCCCAGTTTTCTTTGCTTTATTACCTTCTTTAGCTCATTTTCAGATGCGGATGGAGACACTCCGAGAATGTCGTATAATTTTGTGTCGACAACAGTCGCCATGGTGTTGCTGTGGCTGTTGCTTCAGCGGGGAGGTGGATGGACAAAGACAAGGAGCCGGTGGAAAATGTTTTGCTCGCCTCGTGTCACAATTTCCGGAAAGTTAGACGCCCTGTGTGCCCTCTGCTGCCCCCAAGCTGATGGTGTGCTGAATAACTGCTGATCTGAACTACCATCATATACAAATCACAGCCTATGTCTTAAAAACTGTCAGCAGAAAACAAACAAACAAACAAGCAAACAAACATGCACATCATGTGTATATCTTCTAAATAGATAATAATCTGCTCCATAAAGTGCTCATTGCAACATCTAAGGAAAGTTCAACTATACACCCCGTGGTGGAATGTAAATTTACTTACATACCACTACGTACATAATAATAGATACTTGTACTTTACTTGAGTGCTTCCATTTTATGCAGCTTTTTAGTTTTACTCCATTACATCTAAGAGGCATATATTGTATCTATTACTCCACTACATTTGACAGCTTTAATTACTAGTTCCTTTAAGATTACAGTTTTCAACTTCTTCATTTTCACATTTTCAGATTATGTTGTATTTTAATTTCCTAATAACCCTACGTCTTAAGCTAAATAAACTCTTTAAAACCTGTCTTGGATTAGTTGAAAAAATGTGCTAATATGATTTTATGGAGATACTTTGATCTTTCTTACTACATATGATGCATTGCTATAGAATAAACTATTCAACAATATTATATAGTTAAAATGAGCTCAACTTTAAACATCTACAGCGCCAAGTGCATTTTGCTGACACTTTTATGCGAATAAGGTTTCAAACACATGATTTTTACTTGAGCTGGAGTATATATTCACAGATACCTGGTACTTTTTCTTACACAAAGGACCTAAATACTTCATCCTCAACAAATTACATAATTTCAGTAAAACCAGACAGCCATCCACCATCTTTACAGCAGATGGTGTGGACTAAAATTACAATTTCTGCTTTACCATGGAACATGAACTGGATAGCAGGGATGGTTTTTGTGTTTTTTTATGGGTTTGTTAGTGCATGTGAGAGCCCTGAACAGTTGGTAAGTTTGATATGTCTAATGTGTGCTGTGTGCATCTGCTTCTGTTTGTGCTGTTTGCATTGGAAAAGTTTATGCAGGCCTTTTTTTGTCCTGTTTTTCTGTGTTCCACTGGTTTATTTTTTATTGCCAAGTCTCAACTGAATTAGTAATAGAGCTTAAATTATTTGACATCATACATTTGATTCAACACCACACGTATCTTACATAATATTGTAAAATTTTTATTCGTTTGTAAGGTTGAACATACTTAGTCTTTAGATATTGTAATATATTTTTACTTATAAAATACTTTGCAATGTCAAACAATTACATTTTCAAATGATACATTTGGAATGTTTCCAGTATTTTCATTGCAAAATTTTATGAATTCTCCAGATGAATATAAACTCATATTTTAATTCAGCTGATTAATCTTAATGGGTTACTCAAAGCAAGGAAATCTTAGGCAATCCAACTGGTTCTAATGTTGTCAATCTTGCTTAAAAAACACTTGTCCAAAAGTTATTTGAATATAATTACAAAGAAGGAATAATACCTTTAAATTAGTTCTAATATTTCTTTATTGTCTTATTGCATCATTCTGACTTTTATTATGGCTTAGTTATAAGAACGTACACACAATCAGTCTTAACAGTTCATTTAAGAAGACTAGTGAGAATGTGTTTATAGTAAAAAGATATTTTATCATCATTTGTCATAATGTATACAAAAACAGTGCATATGGGCTGTTGTTAAGCTCTTCATGTAGATTTTTATCTGTAGGTAAAAACATGGCGATCGGTCTGTCTGCAGGTGTGGCTGCATTTTTTCTACTGCAGAGCCCCTCAGGGCAACCCATGTGTATCTCAGGACGGTCAGATTAGCCCTCGTAGGATTATGGCTGAAAAAATAGACTGTAAGAATAATGTTTTGATTCCAAATGAACTTTAGAGATTTTTTTATTTTCAGCTAATGTGAAATGTATGCATAAAAGTAATTTTTTTATGTGTAAGTTCTTGAGTAATTGGTGTATAACCATATACATACAAGGACTCAGTTTCATTCTTGATTTATAAGATTTTAACCAGTAAAATCTGCTGCTCAACATTATCTAATCATCCCAAAATGACACATTATCATAGATCTAAGCTACCTAGATGCTTCTGGGGATATAATCATGTGAAGCACATCACCAGAGTCTGATGCATGAGGCCATAAGTAGTCTATATTAAGGTAATATATTTTAAGATTGGCCTTGAGCAGTGGACTGGACAAATGCATCATGACAGCGAAGGGTGAGTGATTCGTGCATGTAGGAGAGTGACTGACAGCCAAAAAAAAAAAAAAAAAAGCTGCAAAGATTGATTAATTTACTGTAGACAGTTAAGAGGATTTGCAGTATCCTTATGCATTTTGTTTAGTAATCTTTGAAGCAAAACTAATCATTTTGGAATTGATTAGCCTCAAGTCCTGTATATTACAACCTAAAACTGCATCTTAAGGTTCATTCAGCAAATGGATCGTGCTTAAAGCATGTTTGCATGCAAATATGTAGCTCATCAAAGCCAAACCTTACCAAGGCTGTTTTTATTTTATCTGCATGTTATGACGTGTCTTACCTCTTACATCTGCTGCCTGTTGGTGGTGCCATTTTAACTGTCTTGGTCATAGTGAACAAAAAGTCTCACACAGGGAGGTGAGTAAGCTCTCATTTAATTCAACAGAATGAAATTATACAACCAGTGGTTAAAATCATAAATGAGTCCCACCTAGGCTACATGTCTGTCTCCCGAGGGAAACAGGTTGTGCTTGTTTTACACACTCAGTTCATGGGAAAAATTACATTTTCTCCTGGTAAGGGGGAGGTTTGGGAATGGAATGGTTGCTGTTTTGATTCAGTTCAGATCTCACAACCAAACATTTCATATTCCATACATGATCACTCATAGCCTTAATGCCCAGACGCTATAAAGCTCACAGAGCAGGGAAAAAAAATTTTTCCCCTCAATTTCTTACTAAAATAAGACAGTCTCTTCATGTGCTCTTCCTGAGGAGAGACTGAATGGAGTGTACCCTCTGTGTATGTGTGAGGTTACCATGAAAACTACATAATTTAATATAGTAATATTACATCATTATTACGGTCATCATCATCACCATCAAATTTCTCATCATCAACAACTCCATCCTCCTCCTCATCACAAATCATGGATAAGTCTTTTTCATAAAATCATCTGAGCAACATTTGAAAAAGGTTAAAGAGTTAAAAGCCAAGCATCGTCATGAGGCTGGATATATACTGGTTTTAACAGTACAGTACACTGACAAAAATAAAGACTCAAATTATTAGAAGACGCACTATATATCATATATCGTATATCTGTGCATGGCAGGTGAATACATGTAAAAATTCAGACTAGGATGTCTCTTTGTCTGTCTCTCTCCTTATCTCTGAGTGGTTACCTGATCTTCTATGCTACCAAACAGAGAGAAGTCTGGGTCTGCGTGCGAGAACCATCTTTTCATAAAAAGGAGAGATTTTCTCAGTATAAGACTGGAGATGAGACAAGGTGTGTCCACCCTCTCTTCACACTCCATTTTTCAGTACCCCGAAGAATAGAGCCAATAGTTTCTTGTTGTTTCCTCTCTTTGTTTCTGATTCTGGTCTGCCAATTTCCAAAACATGCAGCCGTGACTTTGATAGAAGACCCTTAGGTGTTAGCTGCAATATTTTCAATACTGCGTTGAAAGCAAAGGCAGAGGAGGGAAGAGGAGTAACCAGTTAAGGAACTTGATCCTCCTGTCTTCTCTACTCCTTCTTTTCTTTTGATGAGTGATATGCAAGCTCTGTCTGTATTCCCATTCTTATTCTCCTCTTCCTCTAGCCATCTAGAAGTCCATGGACATGGAGCGCTGCTGTGGGTCAACTATGGTGGTGCTATTACGAGCACTGTTGCCACGGACACTGAGGGTTCCACATGCTCCTGCCATTCCACCACCAATACCTCCAGCGATACCACTTGGCCCGGCCATGCTCACTCCTCCCATTCCCATCCCCCCTCCCATTGCCATTCCTCCGGTTATTCCCACTGCTCCTCCAATCCCTCCTCCTGCAATCCCTGATGCTCCTCCACCTCCTCCCATTACTACTCCACCTGTGGCTCCTCCTCCTGCTCCTCCTCCTCCTCGCCCATAGATCTCACATGGGATTTCCTCTGTGACACGGTCCTCAATGACCTGCTGGTCACAGTCGTGAGTTTGTGAGTGCTGCTTGTAGCCGTAGCAGCTCTTCTTGTAGCTGGCTGTGGAGTTGAAAGTCTTCATGGGTGGTGGCTTAGAAAAGTCGTTGTGGTAGGATAACTCCATTGAGCTCAGGGTGGTGCGGCTGTGCTTCATACTGCCGCCGCCAGTAGCCACTGAGGCTTGCGAGCCACAGTGGTGCTCGTGGACACAGCGGGACATGGTGGAGGAGCGCCGCAGTTTGTGGAAGCTGTCCAGCTCCTCAGATAGGTCAGCTAAATCTGATGATATCTCCTTGTCACGCAGAGAGAAGAGCTCATAGTGGGGTGGGTCGAAAACCTCCTGGAAGCCAGCCTTATTGAAAACACCAGGCCGGCGAGCTACAACCTTAAAATGGAAAAAAAGGATGTTACACATTTCTGGGTACCAATCAGAATCGCGAAACATATGAACCCGACAGTGTTTACAAGTACTTTTATTACAATGTGATGAACAGTTAAACTTATAATACTTAATACTAGATTATGTTTTAAGATTGAAATTTTTTCAAAAGGTAATTGGAGGGAGACAACTGGTGACAGATAATGTCCACCCTAACATAAGCACTTTAGGGTCCAGTGTGTAGGATTTAGTGACATCCAGCCATGAAGTTGCAGACTGAACTCGACTAAACAGCCGTAAGTTCACCATTCCTTCAAAGCATGTAGGTGAGCCAAATGTAGCTGTGAAACTTGTCAAAAATGTGAAAATCCCTGTAATGATGCAAACACAACTATTCTTATTGTCAGGTAATTTTACACTGATGAAAACATACATATACATATCATATTACATTTCTTTTATATTCTAAAAAGAGACGTCCCTAAATCTAACACACTGGACTTTTTAAACAGCTTGTTTGTTACACATATCCCGCCTTTTTGAATTTCTGTGCTTTTCTTTTCATTACTCAGTTAAAAAATTTTTTTACAACAATTTTAAATTACTTACTGGTGGGAAGCTAGCAGTCATATTGGGAAAAATCCATTACAAAATTACTTAGCTTGCAGGATTCTCATTAAAACCTGCCATAAACAACTGCTCTTTGAGTACCAATGTAAAGCTAGTCGAGCCAGGATAACAGGGGGTGGTCAACTACAGAGAGAATCAACCTGAAATGAAGCTCTCTTGTGATATATTGCATAATTTCTAATGAAAGTCATGTAATGGTGTAATATCTGAGGGTAGATTTTGTCTTTCTCTCCCTTCTCCAGAGCTACATGTACCCTCATCCAGCCTGAAATCCCACCATCACTTTCAATTAGGCGTCTCTTCTCTTGTGGCTCTGTCTGCTCTTCTGGTGAACAAAAGGTCAACCCCTAAGGATGAGATACCTTTTTCCTTGGCTGCTTCATTTGGACCAGGATGGAGATGATAAGAAGAACCAGAACTATGCCTGATGACACACCAATGACAGTGCCATGGGTCTTAGTGATCTGATGAAAAAGCCCTTTAGATCGCTTCTCTGGAGGGGGAAGGTGTGAGGAGAAGAGAGTAAGGAATAAAATATGTAAGAAAGTATCAATAAAATAGAATAAAAATGTACAATAAAATAGAATACAAACTCTGAAACCCAGCAAAAATAAACCCTGATTAACCATTACAAGCGAAAAGTATAATATTTGCAGAAAGATGACAATTACCTTTGCAGTGGTTTTCATCCCATGGATAAACACAGTTCTGAACCCCATTGCACACCAGGGAGTTGTTAATGCACATGTTGCTGTGGCAGAAGAATGTATTGGCTGAGCAGGGGGCTGCAGGCAGAAGACAACACACAGAGATAATGGAATTTATAAAAAACAATAGAAAAACAGCTGTCTAACAGTGCTGAGCAAAAATGACTGACTGTGAAAAGGAGTGTAAGCTACTTTAATGGTAATAAAAATAAAACAATAACGACAATAAAATATGTAACATTTTGCTGAAGAAATCTGCGACAGCATGTAATAAAAAATAGAGTGTTCTACTATCTTCTGAAATACTAGAAGTCTAATGGAGACAAGTCCACACAAGGCCATATATCATCATTTCCAGCAGACACAATATCAGGGGTGATAAGGGGAGAGGATGGCAGCTTCACTGAGCTGAAGCGTTCATATCAGGGGAATTTGAAGAGCAGGAGACAGAGGGGTGAGGGAGGATGGAAGGTGGTTAGTTGGAGAAAGCAGAGAGGAGGAATAAGGGAAAAAAAGGTAGGGGGTGGTGTGGTAGTAGAAATGGCCTTGAGGCATCATATTGTGCATATGGTCAGACATGTGCCGTGAGACACCTCACATTAAAGAGACTGTTAGCATATCAAGGCTGCAGTGGTAGAGACTGAGAAGACGAGTAATTGATGCTGGCTGCTCGGCTCGGGAGATCGATGCACTGCCAGGCAGGAGCAAGAGCTGAAAGGCTGAGGGAAAATGATAGGATGATGTTGATGATGATGATGCCTGGGTTTGGTAAAGATGATTTGGGGCATTGGCAAAAGCAAAGGAAAACCTGGCTTTATGTGTGGAGTGGGGGATAGACAAAGAGGAAGTTGGTTTTCATAATATTCCTTATGTGTCATATGGAGTGATTTTATTTTAATTTATAATTTTTTTAAAAATTTTTTTATTTGATACATTACAAGAGAAAAACAAAACAAAACAAATAAAATTATCTGAATTCACAAGTGAGTTGTTGGTCATCTTTATTAGTTTGAAAAAAACAGTCCTGCAGATAATAACCACTAACACTATCTAAATTCAAACCCTTTTTTAAATGTAATTAGTGCTGGGCAGTATACGGGTTGATACTGAATACCAGTATATATATATTTTTTTTTATGATATGAATTTTTCAGATACTCCAATACCGGTGTGTGTGTAGCATGCATAACGTTGGGAGCAGCAAGTGGCAAACCCGCGGCGCTACGTTTGCCGCTACGTTTTGCAAGCATAGCACAACTTTTTGTGCATGAAAAAAGAAAATACCGTCATATACCGTGAAACCGATATAATTTTGAAAAATACTGTGATGTACATTTTTGGTCATACCGCCCAGCACTAGATGTAACATACAAAAAGTGAAAAAAAGACAAAAAAAAGTAAGAGGACAAAAAAAGACAAAACTGTCATTTCCACAGTTTCACAATGTGTAACAATGCTAAGTATATTTTGTGATCAAATTACATTTAAATGCCAATTTTGCCATCCTGAGATGTAGTCAAAAACACAAGCAAAATACTTAATTCAGGTATACAAAAAATTACTTTTTTTTCCCTTTTGGTACCTATCCATCATTAATTCATTTCATGACTATACTTCCTAATAGCTCAGAATACAAATCACAAAGATGCCTCAAAGCATCTTACAGTCTGTACAGCACACAACATCCTCATGTCTTGTTAAAGAAAGACTCCTTCCAAAGAGCCTTTAATGGGTCTAAACTGAAGAAATCTCAGGTAGAGCAACAAACATACCCACATACACAGTAGTTACAGAATACACGTAAACAACAACAGTAAGATTGTAATATGAAAAACCCTAAAAAACACTATACTCTGTCTATGTCTGTGCAGGACAACCAACTTAAGGCTCAAACAGGCCTAACAGAGACATATTCTGCTCCCCACCACGAGTCTTTATGCACACAGTATGATATTGACCTGTCCCTTTTGGTTTGCTAACTCCCCCACATGCCCCTTTCCCCATCTCTTTGACAAAGTTTTTCCACCTCCCTGCCTCTTTTTAACAGACAGGCTCTAGCAGCCACAGTCATTTTCTGAGTCTTTATCACAGCTGAAACAGACTGTGGTCCGCTCCACCAGCTTCACCCCTGCTCTGAGGTCAACTTTGATGAGGGCACTGAGTCTCTTCTTCCTTCATCCTCCTTTTTTTCCTGCATGCTTCATCTGCCTCACAGTTAAATAACTTTAACTGAGGGACATGTACATGTGTGCATAAGGGTATATCTAAAATGTGTGTTAGAAGTGTCTACCCAATCTATCTTCCTGTGAGCCTGTAGACGAGGTCATCCCCCTGACACTGTGATCACTTCCAAACCAATTAGGCCTTTCCCGCCTTCAAAATGTAGGCTCTCGCAGGGTGTAAACAGTGCTGCTCCCCCTTACCCCAACACTCCCTCCATTCATGCATGCACACACACACACAGGCACACAACTTATATCTGAATACAAGCACTATATGTGTGTGTGTGGATGTGAGTGTGTGTGTCAAGCAAAGTCTTAATATGTCTGGTGTACATGTCAGAAGGGGTTCTGTCGGAAGATTAGAGCACACATTAAGGATGATGGAGTGCGAAAGGCAAAAACTCATCTTGTTCCCTGAGTGACAAAGATTAATGGTTCCCCCTGACCTCCAAGTCAACTTCAGTCGCTGACTGTGACCAAATAAAGTTTGGGAGTTATTCAAGACAGTTCAGACTTCTCTGAGATGAACTGTGTGATCAGAATTAATGAGGATCCAAATGGTCTTAAGGACTCTCTGTGTATAAAAAAATACCCTCACTGAATTTAAAAGGCCATTAAGTTTTGACTGCAATGGTTATGGGTTTGCTGATGAAAACAACATTAGCATTCAGCCAGAGTTTGGAAAGTGTGTAGGAGAATGTGGCAATTAGTATCTTAGTCTTTTCAGGCATTTAATGAAAATGTTAAGGTGTGCAAACAGAGAAATGATTTCTAGAAGGCAATTCTGTTACTTAATGTGCAACCTTTCACAATGACTGTTTAAAAGTTTCTTGTTCTTCAAAAATGATGAAGCTTCATGCATAATTGCTTCTTGTAGATCCATTAACCCTATTAAGCTTTTCTTTTCACCAAAACAGATAAGTTCCTATTTTTACTGTTGTTAAGGGGCCTATATTAAGCACATTATTATGCAGTGTCATGCATATCAATAAATTACTTGACGCTCTCAGTTATTCACAAATGCTGGAGTGAATAATTGATTTTCTCATATCTCTGCTCTAAACATGGCACAGTGTAATTAGCTTTCCTTGCTGACACTTCAGTGTCCGAAAGTGACTACTGATGTAGACCGAATGGAGAGCCTCATAAATCAACCGTTTCTTTGTCAGTTTCTGTGTGGTTGGATAATAAGTGGCTGTTACAGTAAAGCAATGACATATAATGCTTTTTCATCATAGTCAAAAACTAAGAGTTACACAGTCATAAGGGTAAGAACAAACTGGAGAAGTTCTGCCTTTCAGTGATCTTCATACCTCTGAACACATTCAAACCAAACTGTGAAAAGGGAGAGGAATCATGACTACAGCTACCTCTGTCACTGGATAAGTTTGGATAAATATCAACAGAGAACTGTGATATTTTTATCCTGGGCCCTATTCTTCACAATAACAGGTAGACAAATAATCAAAAATCTCTTTCTTTAACAACAAATAGGCACTCAAGAAATATTCCTTTTGTTTTTAGTGAAAATAAAGCTATGATGAGACAGTAATCTCAGTTCAAGTTCTACGCAATGGCATAGCATCAAAGCCTGTAGCAGAATGGCCTGAATGAAAGAGATATTGCAATGTCAAGATGTTTGCATGACACAATTGAACAGAAATGATGAAAAAAGATGCAAAAACAGGGTCTAGAGTGAGTTAAGTTGTAAGGAGACAAGCACTCACGGTCAACAAACGAGGTGAAGAGCATGCGGAACCGGCTGAGCCGACTCTTCTCATCTGCCCACATTCGCACGACTCCCACACCGTTATCCAGCATCACATCATTGGCCACCGTGCTACAGAACTTGGCCTTGAGGTTTTCGATGGCGCTGCTGCCATCGTACACGGCCACAAAGTTCTTCTTGCACTCATTAGAGTGTTCCATCTGGTACTCCATGAATCGCAGGTAGATCTGCAGATACACAGGATATTCAGATCAATGTATGAGCAAATGAACTCTGTAGCAACCCGTAGTTTCACATTAGCTAACCATAAGCAGTAGTTATTCAATTTATGAAGGCAAATACATGAGAAATCAGTAAAGTCATTGTATTTAAAGCATTGGGACACAGAAAATGGGTAGTATAGATTAGAGTAGAAACCATGGTGTTGACCACTACATCACTTCACTTAAGCACATTGAGGTAGAAACAGAATGCACAGTTTAAAAGGTTTGTCGAGGATGCCTTACTAGACCGAGATCCAAATAATAACACAGTAAATATAATCTAAGTTGTGATGGAAGCACACACTCACTCTGACACTGATAAGAGGCTACTTAGAAAAGTTCATATTTAAAAATACCTATCATGGTGTCTGTTGTGTCTCCCTCACCATCCTCTTTTCTCTAGGATTTGTTCAATTTGGAGAACAACTTGGGGCAAGCCCACATTTTCACATTTGAAGCTCTGGCATCAGAGTGGAAAAATAGTGGTGTGCTCAGGTGGCCCTTGTCAACTTATTAAGCCATGAATTTCCATTATGTCATTTTAATGCAATCATATGAGGTTATTATGGTAGGAAAAAAAAACATGACATTGAGACAGGATGCACAGAACCAGGACCCTGAAACTGATGCAGCTAAACTAAACTCAGACATCATTACTTACAGTTTTTATACTGGTGCTTATGCCATTTGTGACAAAAGCCTAGTATAGAGCATGTGGTGAACCTGTCCACTAGAGGTCCTGAGTGTCTTGCCTCTGTAAATCACGTCACTGTGACCAGAAACCTGCCTGCACAGTAGCTTCATAATTTGCTCAAGAAATTAGCAGTGTCAAGGTTTTACCTCTGCAAAGTAATTACAGAATGTTTTACTTTAAATTGTGTGAATAAGTCAAATCAGCAGGAATGAAACGAAAAGATCTTGGCCACAGGGACACAACAACTTGGATGAAACTTCAGCACATTTAGCACACAGGCCCTTGTAACTCAGCAGTTAAGTAGCTGCTTAAGTAGTGTCGCTGAGTGTGCTGCTCTGTTCCTTCTGCTTCGTTGAGCTAATATCTGGCTGGGCAACTCAGTGCAGCTACTAAATTCAGATCTGCTTCACTGCTGCCTCACACTGCACATGTCAGACAAGTGAAATGACCATGGGCTTTAATCTCTGTTAGTGTGTGTGTGTGTGTGTGTGTGTGTGTGTGTGAGATAAAGAAAAGATGGATTGTGCATGTGTGCATCATGCATGAATTTTTACACGTGTGTGGATAAAATGTTAGTAAATATGCATACGAGTGTGTAATGTGTGTGGGTAAATGCTATACATACTCTTATGTGACACTACATTATATAATTGGCGATGGTGCGTGTGCGTCTGCAGTTTTATACTTAATTAGATGTGCATAAATTTGTGTGTGTGTGTGTTTGTGTTAGTACATTGTGGCCAGTCAGTTGCATTGGTGCATGCTGATGACTCATTCAGTCATGAGGGGGACACAGAGCAGCAATGAATCAAGGCTAGCTAGGCTGTGGTAGTAATTTCAATGGGGCTTTGAATATCCACTCATAAATTTCAGAACTTATGAGAACATGACTGGGTTTTCACTCTTGGCTTGAACATGCACTTATAAATCTCTAGAGCTGTATTTTATACATAAAATCTATCTCATTACTTTTTCTCATTCTAACTCTCTTAATATTTCACTTATTATACCAATTATTTATTTAAATCAAAATAATGTCATGACTGTTGGAGGATTTGTTGTCACCAACTGGACCCTTGATGCTACTATATTCATTTACACAAAATAGTAAAATCAGAAAAATCTAAAACAGATGTTAATATATAAACATCTGCATGGTCGTTTTTTAAATTAATGTCTTAGCAGTAAGTCAGGATGTTACCTCCCAAATAAAGGCAGCAGATACAAGAATATGCTTTGACTTAAATGTTCTGTGATTCCAAGGAGTTTTGTCTTGAGTGCAGAACAAATCCATTTTGTTTTTTGACAATGGAAGTTTTGCACAAACATTACATATGTTATCGCTGGAAGAGTACAAAAGAGAAAACTGCAAAACTAACACTGCTATAAAGATAGAACACACTGCCGAGGTGAAGTTTCCAGAGCATCTGTAGTGACAGAAATGAAGAACACACAGAACAGAACGATAGTACACACAACTACCAGAGCTGTGCCTTCTCTTGTTTATACTCAGAACATCTTTTTTTCTGCTCACAATTCTTTTTTATGGATGACTATTCATGTCTATCCTGGGATAGACTGCAAGCGTCACCAGCTAGATAAAGAGTTTGTATCACTTGTCATGTTAGAAAAAAAATGCCTCATTGCAGTTTTTCATCATTCAGACTGATTACAATGATTACATACATAAGTGTGCTGGACCAAAATAAACATTCTGAGTTACGAGGTGTCAACAGAGCCAGGGGCTCTTACATTGCTCTCAGAAGGCACAGCAACAAAATATTTCAGTGACCTCAACAGTAGTGAAACATTAGAACTTAACTCAGATCAATTTTTTTGCTTAGATATAAAATTTGAACATTTTTATTCAGACTTTGGTGGTGTCATTGTCTTAAAAAAAAAAGCCTGGTGTCATGTCTCATCGTGCGCCACTCCTCATGTCCCCTCATGTGTTCTTGCATCTGTAATTCAGTAACCCACCTGTGCCAAATTATCCCTGCCTCCCTTGTGTATTTTGTCTGTGCTCCTACTTTCCTGTGTTAGTTTGTCTTCATTCTTTGTGTGGAGCGATCCAAAGATTCACCTGGTGCTAGGTTTTCTGGTTATCTCTGCTTGTGTTTTTGACATCCTCTCAGTCTAGCCCTTGTCTGGATGTTTTCCTGATTGCCTGCATTTTTGTGTACCACTGTTTCCTGGATAAAGATCTCTTTGATCACAGGTGAACTGTTCTGATTTTTGCATTTGAGTCCTTTTTTTTCGTAAACCCATCTTTTTGGCTTGAATACTAGATTGTCAAATGTTTTAAAATGGTTTTGAATACATGCCATCTAAAAAGAAGCATAGAATAGAGTCTAAATCATAGCTGTCTGAAATTCTGAATAAGGGTTGAATGAATAAATTCTAAAATATCAAACATGGGTTGAAGGATAGGAAAAAAACAACACATGCCATCATTCCTGATTACTCATAAAGACCTCTTGTACTTACCTTGGACTGAGGAGGAGCCCTTATGGTCCAGATACAGTCCAGAGCATCACCAGGCTTTACTCTCTCTTCCTCCTCTACCTGGCTGGAGCGAATAACTCCATCCCATCCACCAATTTCAAACTGACAGTCTATAAAGGCAGAGAATACATATGGAGGATAGGTGAGAAGAAGTTAAAGGAATAAAGAGCAGGGTAAAAAACAGGTGTGAGAAAGGCATCAGGAAGGGAGAAGAAAGAGCAGAAGATAAAGAGGAAAAAGGGTGGAATGGGGAGCATGACAGATACAGAGACAGATGAAGGATTTAATTATAAGATGTAAAGGATTTAAGATGGAATTGAAGTGAGCTCAGCAGATTAGGAATGGGGACAATAAGAAGACAGAAGAACAAAGGAAACAGGAGAAAAAGAGCAGGACAGGTGTGTGTTCCTCATGTATTTAAATGTTTGTTCATGAACATCTTTTCACTGTGTACAATTGTGTCCTTGTCAAGGTACATTTGTGCGTTCAGCGTTCAGAGATAGCCCCCGGTAAGCTCCTGAGTACAGAGGAGCTCTTCAAAAAGGGATCGAACACAAACTGGCCAAATATTGAAGAGCTTACCAGGTATGGGGTTTAGCAGTCCGCCCACGTGCAGATGGAAATCAGGGTCTGAAATGATAAGATTTGGGAGGCACATTACTCTCAATCCACACAGCAGAAATAGGTAAGCAGAGAACACTAGATAAGATCCCATTAAGGCAGGCCAGATAAAGCAGAAAGGGGTCTGTTAGAAGCTAATATCTGTCGCCTGATGAGAGACACTGATTTCCAGGCATATTGGCTTTAGACTCGGGAAGAGTCTGCTAAAGAGCAAGTAAAAATGAAGGGGAAAAAAGCTCCATGGGAAGCCTCTGGCTCTTCAGTCAGCCCATATTTAGTCTTCACTCTCAATTGTTCACCAGGTGGGAACTCCAGAAAAATTAGTTTTTTATGGTATCTTTTCTGACACAAAAACTTTTTATGTACAGTACATAGAAATTAGCCTAAAAAGTGTTAGGATGTATCCATGAGTTACATTCATTGCAAATGCAGTTTGGGGATTCCTTACCTGCAATAAAGGTGTATTTAATGCGGAAGCCAAGGCCCTCCAGCTCCTCATCACTGCTGAACTTGATCCACATGAAACGTCCTGTTGAAGTAACCAGGCCCGGGTTCTTTCCCCCGCAGAAGCGATCAATAAGTGGCGAGAACCCAAATGGTCCATCACGAATTTCAATGTGATCGAAGCGGCACTCGAATGATGGCTCAATGTAGTAATTCTTATCAAAAGCCAGCTGAATCCTTTGTCTAGGGAGAGCTGGGAGAGGGGAGAGAAAGGAAACAAAGGGTAAATCCATAAAAGGATTTAAAATTAAATCTCACTTTTGCAGGGGAGGAAAAAATCTGGACGGTATTCTAAAGCATAAATTGAAAGTTTAGTCAAATAGAGTTAATCTGGATTTTGAGGTTTAGCTGTTACTTGGGCTGTTACCTCTAACCTCTCAACTGACAGTGTGGAGAGCAACTTTGTAGATGATGATTTAGGTGAAGGCTAGTACAGGAAACTGAAACCCTTTGCAGACACTGAATATGTAACATTTTTGTGAAATTGGTGTTTGTCATAATAATAATCATACGATGTTTGGCACTTGGTGCATGAGAGGTATGTCACTACTGAGGAACAGAACTGAGTTATAAAATATTAACGTAAAGGAATAATATCTGTCTTCTCACAGGCTGCATCACTTATGAATTTTAGACATTTCTTGTAAGTGAAGCTGTAACTGTGTGTTGACAATAGAGAAGGAGACCTAGACTTAGTGTGGCATCTCTTGAATCTTCTGCTTTAATTCATCTAAAAATCTCTGACTGACAGGGTAAACTGAACAAACTCAAAGAAATACCTGCTATACCTTAACTTCCATGAAACATACTACCTATATGCTCTTCAAAATTAGACCAAGATTATAGTTTAAATGTTAGTTTAACCTAATAATGACCAAGACTTTTTTTCTGCCTTGATTTGTGCTCTCTGATTGAATAATTGTATGATTATAAGCTAATTTCCAAGAGCTGTAAATGCAGAAAGAATAATGGACCAGAACAAGCAAAAGACTCAGTATATTTAATCTACTCACATAAAGGTGCATATTCCCATATACAAGCATGCATTACACAATTGCATGCATAATGCGTGCGGATATATACATGTGCAACAATGTACACAAGCATACATAAAGCCGCAGTCTGACATCAATATCAGCATTTCGGTCTCTGAGCCAGTGAATCCAGAACATTACAAATAACAGCATGAAGTGTAGTTCACAAGTTCAAGTTCAAATCCAGAGTATATCTATATATTGCATGGCCCAAGGAGATGAATCACACTAAACAAAGATGTTGAGGATGTGGGGTGGGGCTCTGAATCATCTCTGGCATAGAGATGCCAAGTGTGTTTATCTGGCGAAAAAAAGAGTGAGGTCAAGGGTGGTAGGTTAGATGTGTATGGTGCAGTGTGCAAGTGAAACAAAATGACATAGTAGATTTTCTTTGCTCTGTGTGAATCTGTATCTCTGTCCTGTCTGAATGTTAGCCTTTAATGCTTGAACAAGTAGCTTTTATGCCTGCACTTCCTGCTGTCTATGTTCATTCCCTGGTGTGATGAGTCTCATGTGCTCCATAACCTTTTACGTCCCTCATAGACACACTCATAAGCACAGACACACACAAATGACACAGCTTGATACAGGAAGAGCTGAAAGTATAATCACTCGATCTATTGAGCTGATGAACTGTGGAACATGACATGATCAATGAGCCTCACTAACCACAAATTATAATTACAAAGCTATCTGATTACCACTTACACCAACCATGTGCATCTCTCTGTCTTTATAAAAGGAAGAATAGAAGGCTCATCACTGGAGCTCGGTTATGAATATGACTAAGGCAATTCAAGACCAAATAATGGCAAATGATAGGTTCCATCTGTTGCTTCTCAGAGCCACTGCCACATACTTCTGTACACACCGGCAGGCTGCCTGTGATGGGAATCATGGCTTATTCATCCACAATAGTTCTGGGTTTGATTTGTCCACAGGGGGAGCCCTTGAGCCATGAGTAAAATGTGTTCCCCACCACAGCATGAAAAGTACCAACCATACATCTCAACTGCTTGAAAAGCTTTACAAATTTATGGACAAACAACTTATGAATTTAGCATTAAAATACATCAACCAAAGTTTCAGATCTCATCCCCTGTTGCTGCTAATGATGCTTTCCATTATGTGCAGTAGTATAACTCAGGGATGAGATATTTCTGTTAAACAAAAGAGTGCAGACAAGGACTCTTACAATTCAGTGATATACCATCAATGCTCAGTTGTGTAACTGATGTTCATCTCTTGTGTTTCATTCAATAGCAGAGTCTTCTGGTACACCCTGCCAGCGGAGATGAACACAGCACTACTCTGTTTAGGCCAGAAGTCAGAGGCTATACCCACTATGCGCCACTCTCCATCATTTTCAAAGGGTTATATCTGTGGGGTGAAACAAACTCAGGATGGCTCATTTGGAAAATGTCAGGCTGATTGCCTGCCAGCAAAGGAACAGAAAATCCGATAGGGGTGAGGTTATATAAAACAATGTCAGTCAGACTAATGACATTCACTGAAGGAGGCAATACGCTGAAAGGCGGGAAACTGTGTCAGTTGTTCTGATGAAAAAAGGCACCAAGCAGAAGATGATATATTCAGATCTGAGAGAACCCTGCCTTACCTTCGAGGATGTAAACACACTCTTTGTTAGGTGGGTAGGTGTTTGGGTAGTTTGGCGATGTGAAAACCCCACCATTGATGTTGCGGACCCATGTGCCACAGTCGTTCTGGTTAGGGCTCTGGCTGCCATGATCACTCTGGGAGTCTTAAAGCAGAATTGCAGAGAACAGAAGAGTGGATGAGTTATTGAGTTGGGGGATCAATGAAGGAATGATTGAAGTCAGGGGGTGGATGCAGCATTGGCAAAAGAGAGAAAAAAGTAGACAACGAAGAGAGAGTGAGGAAAGGCAAAACAGGAAAATAAAAAACAACCTCTTAGTCCTATGAAACAAATAAAGATAATTCTCCTTTAAGTATTCTTCAGCAATGGTGAATCAACAATAATGGTATGGAAAAGCATTTGAGCTCTGGCTTACCTTTAGTTCTCTGTGCCAAAGCGAAACCCTCCTCTATTAAAAAGAAGAGTATCCACGCTGCAAAACAGAAATAACAGACTAGTCAGAGGTTGCATAATGCTGCATTTATATCATCATGTTCAACAACGCAAAAAATCAAAATCATTAAACAGCCACAAAATAAATGTGTGCGATCAGCTGCAGTATTGATTTCACTTGATCTTGATAAACAGAGTAAAAATTTTAGATCGATGCGACTTTAAAGTAAATCCCTGATTGAACTGGTAAGTTTTAAAAATGTTCTGCTGAGAAAGGAGGATGAGAGCCGTGGGAGAAATGATAACCGTTAGGTATTTGTCAGCACAGGCATCTCTAAATGCTAATGTACGTTTATAATATGACAAATAAGAAAAAGATGACTTATTTTTTCCTTTGGGGGGGATTTCAATAATTATATCAATGTCAATTTTAAGCATTCTTGAAATGGCAGTCCTTGAAAGATACTGCCAAGGCACTGGATGATGAATCATCAAATGCCATTAATCAATGTAAACCCTTCTTTTCAAAGAGGGACGTTTCTGAATTGTTATCAATTATTTCTTTATTTTAGATCTGTAGTCCATTAGTCATCACACTGAACTAAGACTACAAACTGATAAATATTTCCACTAATGATTAATCAGCCTGTTATCCTCTAGGTTACTTACTTGACCATCTATGACATATCAGAAAATTGTGAAAAATGCCTCCCAAAATATCATGAAAGCAAAAACTTTTTTAAAAATGGGGAGTTGGTACCAATCGATGTTTGGCATTTTTTTCTAAAAAGATGAAACAAACAATAAATGGATTATCAAACAGTATTTTATTTTCCATCAGGTAGGTTATTGTTTTGGCTTTACAGTGAACAGACATAAAACATAATTCAAGCACTTATTCTGCAGAACCTCACAGATGAGCAAACTGTAGCAGTGGAGGCACATTAAAAGTGTTATGAATGCTGATATATTATGAGTGGGCTCATTGTGTAAAAAGTGGTTAAAGTGGTTTAGATGGGTGAGTTAATTTTTGTAGCAGCAATAGCAAAATATCTCTAAGGAAAGTAATATAGTCTAACATAAATTGTTTATACATAAACATATGCACACATACCACCTGTTGTGCCACCAGAATGAGTACACGCAGAAGAGGTACTACTAGTAGCAGAAGATATGGTGGGATTGGAGGCAGTCACAGTATTCGAAGTAGTAGAACAGTAGTAAAGCTTATAATAGCAGTAGCAGCAGGAGCAGCTGGTAGTAGTTCATTAAAGATACTTTCAAACCATCACTCTCATCCAAGCCATGAGACTCTAACCTACTAATCTTCAGCCCCTAGGCACCAGAAACATAACGCATTAGCAGAAAAAACAGGATTACAGGCTGTAAGGCTTAACAGCACTGATGAGAAGACAGGCATTTGGGCCGAGCACAGCTATAGACAATAGGTGAAATATGTTGTATTACAATGATATCTGCACTGAGGGCAAGCATGTTACTGCTTCTGACACTGCCTTGCTCTGATAAGCCGTTGTGGACCTGATCCCTACTGAGTTCATAATAGGTTGGCCCGCTCACATCGAATTAGAGAGCGAGCGTGAGCCTGGCACGTTGCATAATGGAACCCATGAAGGAAGGATGGAAGACAGAGAGGGAGAGAGAAAGAGAGAGAGAGAGGGAGAGAGAGAGAGGAGTAGGGGGGAATCTAATGAAGAAGAATGCATAGTTAACATAAGCAGTGAACACAACTGCACCAGTGAGCTTGCATGTTTGAATGGACTTATTTTGAAATGCACACGAACACAGGGCCCCTAGGCTCCCAGTTCCATTACTCCTATCTCCATTATCTTGCAATGAAGTATCTTAGGTGGGAATATGAGCTACCACAGGCACATTTAGAGAGCAGGCCACCCAAACTCAAAAACCACGTAACAGTGAGATGCTGTCGGCTCTCACTGGAACCTTCATGCATACAAAGCTTGCCATTTATTTCTTCTAGGTGGCCGGAACACTGTAAACTGCTGATACCCTCTTTGAAACTAAATCATATTGTCCTCTCAAACACTTTTAAATGGCAATTTTGACAACACTGACTCCATAACAGATGCAGTTTTTCAGCAGCAGTTCTTTTACCTTTGATTATTATCGCTTCTCACATCAATTATCACCAAGGAGCGGATTTATTGTAAGCAGTCGCAGAATGTGGACTTAGATAATTGCTGCATGGTTCATGTTGACTTTTGTAATGTTCGCTTATCTTTTGTAACATTATAGTTTTATCACATGCTTAATACAGTTTCAGCTTTGTCATTTTAACACCAAAAGAACAACTTACAAATGTGCATCAGAATGGCTAAAAATTTATAGGAATAACGCCCCTTACTGATTCGTAAATTTTGCCAATCCACAACAAGGAGTTTGAACTATAGGTTGTTCGTTTTGAAGCCTCATTTCTTAAATTTCTCTGACATTTGAAGGCATCCTCATACCCCACTGACAGAAGTTTTATCTGCCCTCTGTAGAGCGAGAGGAAAATTTACCACGGGTTCATCCCCGCGATTCTAGGTCATGTCATTTCATTTTTACATCACTTCTTCACTTGGGCTCACAGGCCAAGTTGAGGCAGTAATTGTTTTTTTCTCTCTCTCAAAACTAAGTGTTGGCAAAAAAACATGGGCCATGACAACCTTCTGTAGGACAGGACCACAGAGGGACTGGAAATAATATAAAAGCTGATCATGAGGACCTGCTTGCTTTAACATGTCCGGGCAAGAAACAATGACCTTCATCAAGTCTATTTATGTGACCCACTACATTAAAAGGAAGGAGACTACCAGGCAATAGACCTTGGTATTTAGTGAGATAACACTTAATAAAGCAACACTGAGGCCAAAATTTGTCTATCACAGTAAATACAAGAATAAAACTCTCATTCAAATGAAGATTACACATGTTTTTCAGTAGGGTGTCATGGTTCGTTACACATCTAGCCACTGCGGTATGTGATAAACGACAGCCTGAAGGTAGGCTGCACATGTGGCCATTTACGAGTTAATTAGACAAGTAGCCTGTACACAGCTGTTAACAGTTGACCCCCTGGTTAAATAATAACTAATACTCCACCATCACATAAATTACGAATATTTACCTGTCTTAAGTTAGCCACTGCAGTAAATTGGCTACACCAAAGCATAAAGAACGCCTCATTAAACGTATTATACAGCCGCGTGCTGCGGCGCGCGCCTCAGGTGTTGAGGGCGCGAAAGCGGGAGTCACATGAGTAGCAGCAGCACGCGTGCAAGCTGTCCCGCGTGCAGGACAACAGACGTCAGGGTCCGACTGTGAACCCGGGGAGCTTTTACGGCCGGAGCCTTGTTACGAGTGAAGTGTTGAGCGCCTGTCTCTTTCATTTCCCCCCAATGATTTAATGAAAAATTCAAGCATCAACATTTTATTGAACACACTCATAATGTTACATGACTGGTTTTTCGCCCCAGTAACGATTTCGATTTCTGTTTGACCTTTGCTGCCTGTTACAAGACTGAATCACAACCTGAATGCACGCACGTAGGCTGACATGGACAGAGACACACCTCACAGTGCCCACTACAGCTGCTGGTGGGAAAACCTCTCTTTTTTTACATTACGCATGGACCAATATACAGGAGCGATACTGTGGAATAATTAACCATTTTTATATAAAGAAATTCTCCAAAACCAACAGAGGATTAAAGAAAGGTTTAAGGAAGCATTTCTGTATCAGGCAATTTGTTTGTTTTTAAAGCGACAGAGCTCGGATCGGTTTAAACCAATCGGACCAAACCAAACTCGCAAGAATGTGCTTTGCTTTTGCTGAATCTTCGGATATGGGAAGAAAATCAACGCATGTCGTGATTTAAATCGGTGGATTCTGAATCAGTGCTAAATTGTCGATGTATGGGATGTTGGGGGAAAAAAGATATTGTACTATAAGCAGGCACAACAGGGCAAGTTAAATACTCAACACAAATAGGCACAACGAAACAGTAATAGAGTTCACGTCAATTAACAGCGAATTTCTTTAAGCTGTCTTAATTTTAAAAGAAATGCATTAAATATAGTCCGGTTATTAGAAAAATGGAAATCTGTTTAGAAGCAGAACTACCTTGAGCAGGCTATTTCATTTTTAATTTGATCTCTTTCATATATCTTGGATGCGTTGAAATCAATATTATCTGCAAATAGAAATCCCCGCTGTACCAGAAAGCGAATGGGTTAAAAACTAAAAAGGATTTTTTTAATTTATTTTTTATTTTTTAAAACCCCTTAAATTAAACAGCCCATTCTTTCCGTCCAAGGCGCTGGACCTTGACTCGCATCATGCCCGATGATCGGGCAGCTCATACAAACTCACCTCTGTACATTTCCTCTCACTGTGTGATTCCAACCCAAAAGCACCTTTCTAAAAACGCCCTCCTATTCTGTCCATTTTAGGGGCTCACGGGGTTCTTCACAAAATCCAACTTTTCTCTAACAACAGTAAATCCATTACGCAGAGCCACGCTCCAGGGAGGAAAGCAGCAGCACCAAGCGCTTCTTCAGTCGGGGAGCCCGCTGCGTGTGGCTGAACGCTGGACACTGCTGAGCACTGCTGCTGCGAGCCGTTCAGCCAGGCATCATCTCTGTAAGTACAGCTTCCAGGGAGACTACAATGGAGATGACATGTGGAGGATGGACTGATCCAGGGGGGGACTGACGCGCTCTAGGAGAGGTAGGTATCCAAAAGACGCATATGGATGGATGATGGAGAGAGAGAAGCTCAAAAAAGGGAGTAGATGGAGGAAGAGGAGGAGAAGAAGAAGAGTCCGTCTCTGTCTGCTCTCCGTCCGTAACTGAAGAGAGAAATGCTCCTGAACAGGGCTCATTTAAGCCGTGGGCGCTGCTTACATCAATGAGTGGCTTGTCATGAGCATCGTCAAGGTAGAAACAATGGAGAAAACACTTTTCCGCTCTTTCAAAATAAAACCCTACCCTGTTGCAACCAAAAATTACAAAAAGATAGATAATTTATATATATATATTTCGCACATGTATATCACTTACAGAGTGCCAACCGAACTATTCGTAGACCTGTTTTGTGATGAAAAACACCTCAGATCTCTACATTGTGTACGGTTGTTGATCTTTCTATCTTGTTTGGTTTTACCATTATAATCTCTTAGTTTACCTCCATTATGACCTAAGCAAATAGAGAATCTCAAGAAATTATTTCATTTACTCTTATTGTTTTGAAACCTAATGAGTTTGAAAGTAAAACTCTTCTATGCACCTCTCCACTTTTTGTCGTTTCCTTGCTTTTATTTCTGTGGCAGAGTGACTTCATTTCTGGTTTTGTTGCAGCTCTCTTTGTTCAGCTTAACACAACTCGCAGCGTGCACCACCTCCTCCTTGCACTACGTCCCTCGCTCTCCTCTGTCTCTGTCCCCCCTCCAGCAAACAGACACGCACACACAGCTATTGACTGTCGATACTATATGTCAACCCACTCACCCAACACACACATACGTACACATCTAAATGCACACATGCTTTGCATCAGTTGTGATCTGCTTAAAAACTCCCAAGCTCGAGACAAGTTATTCGCATTTACCATGCATGAGGTTTACCCTCTCTCTGTAAGTTATTGTACATAGTGGCTCCTGAGGGGGGAGCCAGGCCCTGAGGGGGGCACAAAGGGGGCTCCAGGGTTCATCTGGAAAGTAATTGGCACTTTAATTTTGCTGCTGCATCACTCACTAAAAATCTAGCTAATGTGTGTATAAAGATAATTAGTGTGAGTAAAATTTCGCTTTAGATTTCCAGTAACTAAAAAAACCACAGATGTGCTTATGAAATTGTTTCAGGGGAGGAATACATACAATTGGTGAACTGTGGGTCTGAATTACAGGAAACATTAACATTTATTCTAACTGTTTATTTCATGCAGTTATAAGATAATTACAACATTAAAGATGAAGTCTAATGATACACAAATTAAGCAACCCAGGTTTGATTTAAGTGTGATACACCTTTAATTCAACTTCAGTAAGTAAACACATTTAGTAGCTTGAACATTCATTTGCAAATTAAATCCACAAAACCAAATAAATTACAAACACCTGCAGTTAATCAATAGTTAAAAAGTGCAAATCACTTGGAAAGGCAAGACTTCATTCTTGTTAAAACATACCAGAGCGCATGGCCCGATTAAGACAAACCCCCCCCCTAAACAAACAAACAAACAACCCAAACAAAATAAATAAAACAATGTCAGAAACAGGAACTCCATTCAGCAGGACAAAAAGTTTTTTAGACTATCTGCGAAGCCTCGATGCAGTAGCATTTGAAATGTTCAAGATGCAACACAGAAACTCTTTTTGGCAAAGAAATGACTGCGAAACGATCAACTGAGAAAAAGATGATTTTGCATTCAGCAGAACTGAAAACCATTTGTCATTTTTGGTGAGACTTGTTGCAAAAACTGTTCACAGATTCATGTTGCATGTGTTTGTTCACTTGACACCATTTGCTGTTGCAGTCACAGCATACAACCCGGTTTAATTTCACAGGTAATGAAATCTAAAGGATTTCTTTGCAATATCAGTCAAATGCCAAAGACAGAGGTGACAACCTGACAATGAAGAAACAGTAACATGGACATGGATTTCAAGTCATATGACACATTTTAACACTCAGTGCCAATCGTACTTCCCTTCCAGTGAATAAACAAACAGCGTACAAAATTGGAGTAATTTGTTGGGCGTTTCAACAGCAATCTGTCATTTTGTCAAAATAATAGTCCAATAACACCACTGATGATCAAGTTGCCGACTACAGCCAGTCCAAAGAAATCCCCGCTTTAAACTTATGAGTGATCTCCATTAGGATTTCTCTCTGTGTCTCCATGGCCTTGTTACAGCTCCTGTACTTCTAACACTGGAATGAATTAATGAAATGGAACATAAATATTTCACGTCTGACTGGAGGACTGAAGAATATCAAAAGGAAACAGTTAGGGGCAAATGAGGATCCATTTATTGGCCCTTGAAATGAGTCTGAATGAAAATGTGTGTGAAGGAAGAAGGGATGTTAAGGGGTAGGTGGTGGAGGACGGCAGACGGATGATCTCCCATGATGCAGTTCTCTTCAATCACATAGCGTCGAAATGGAAACGGTGGGCTTCCTGCCTCTTCTCTCGGTCGTCCGCTTTCTGAACATCAAACACAGAGAAAAAAAGAAAATTCAACGTCTTTTTGTCTAAATTCACAATTAGTAACAGAATCTTTCAACTTATTCTGCAGGAATGAAAACTTATGACTTGATTGATAACCTGATGACATGATTGGGTGAAATGTGTGGCACCCCTATATCTGGTTGTGCGTGTGTGAGCGTATGTACCAGTTTTAACTTTACAGACAAAAGTAATAAAATCAAAACAACCACTGATAACAATTATTATGACAATACCAACTGAATGAATTTGTCAAAAGAAGAAAAAAAACCCATCTCATTAAGCAGTCTCATTCAGCAATCTGCTTGCATCTTAAAAATCACACGCTGAAACTTCTGATTAATGGAACAGCATCGTTTTTAATTCAGTTATATTATGTCTCTGCCAGTAAAGTAAGCTATCATGACCAGTTCTTGAAAGAAAAACAGTTTGGCTAACATTCACATCACAAAACAAGCTGCCGTTTCTTTTTGTTGCCTCTTTTTCATGTTGCTTTTAGCAGAACTGAGTGCAGGATTGATGTCAGCTTTCAAATGTGGGATTTCAACTTAAAGAAACAGTTTTATTATATTCGATTCTATTATTTTGTTCACTGTTTGAATGAACATGTCAGTGAATACAGCCGCTGAATTATGTCGATGTTTGGTGGAGAACTCCAGTACTGACTTGTAAACAGGAAGGACACCTGTGTTTAAAAAGCCAGATGTGGGAAAGATGATTTACTGAGGAGAGTGATTTCAAGTACCTTTGACTTTTATTGCCAAAGAGCAAAGTCACATGGGCACTGTGTTTTTGTGTGTGTGTGTGTGTGTGTGAACTATTAAACACTCGGTGCACATCAGTGGCCATTCTTCTAACCTTGTGGTGCACTAGAACAACACCTGTAACCATGGAAACTATACAAAGATGGTGACATCCGTACACTGTCTAAAAAACAAAATTAGGTATCCGGAAGAAAAGCTAGACTAAAAATGACACTTTAAAAAAAATACAACCAAATTTTTGCATAAAACGGCAAATTTTGACTTGCACCATAAATTCAGAACAAAAGACTTGACTAATACCAGATTTAAAAGGAGATGCAGAAATGAACACTGCTGTGTACATCTGTGAGTGTGTGTGTGTGTGTGTGTGTGTGTGTGTGTGTGTGTATGTCTGTGTGAGCACCCTGTATAATTCCTAAACCTCAAGCTGAGAAAACAGCCAAAATGTGGACATCCTAGCTGTAATGTGCCACTCAACGATCCCTGTAGGTTAGATCAGTGATTTCTTCCGTCAGGCAGGATGAAGAGTTGCGCTATGAGAACAGTTGTGTGCTAAGTCCTCTTTACTTGTGCAACAACAACATAGAGAAGCAGTTGGTTTAAAAAATGGAAAAAATAGGTAAAAAATAAAACATTGTGAGCTCTGTAGTCTAATTATCAAATCTGAACAACTATGAGAGAACAGATGTAGTGTTCTATAACAACTTTCAGGGTTAAATTCCAGAGCCACCGGTAGAAAATTAAGTCGTCTAAATTAACCATCATCTTGGTTAATCTTTTGTCTTATACGTTCTCAGAGGAAATTGCAAAAAAAACAAGAAAACTTAGAAAATAATAATAAATTTGCTTAAACTATCAGACAAACATGTATTCACGCACACCTTCTGTTCTTATGGCTACGTGAAAAAGGCCTTTCAAGGACGACCGTTTAAAAAGGGATAATAAGGGTGTTTAGAGCAAACAGTCATCATCTGGATACTGAGACAGCAGCAGGGGTGAAGGCTGGAGGCAGCGATGTAAAAACTAAAGTGACACAGGCTGACAGACATGCAAAATGTTATCAAAACACATGCAACTGCACAAGATACAATGCAAAAAATAAAATGCAGTTTACAGACTGAAGAGCAGGGAAAGCACAAGTTGGTGGCTTCAGTACTAGATACACTGTTCTGTGAATCTGGTGAAGTTTAAGAAAAGTGAATGAAACTGTTAGACAACAAAGCTGCTTTTGAGGTTTTGTTTTTTGATGAGCAGAGTCAAAGCTACAGACGGGGGGTGGGTGGTGGGGGGTGGGAGTAAGATCCCTGTGTACCACATGAAGGTAAAGGCACAGGGGAGGAAGTAGGAGAATTATTTTATCGTGACTCAATTATACTGAGTACAACTTGGTGAACCTGGACCTATTTATTTAACCTAGAGGAGCCAAATTGTCAGGTTACATCTAAGTTATATCAAAGCAAAAATAAGGCAGAAAGAGATTGTTCTGTCAAAAAAGCTTATAAAAATGCAAATTTTATTAAATGCAGATGAGTTTTTTAGGTTTAGTTAAGGCCTAGAGAGAAACTTAAATTTTAATGATGCAAAATAAGACAGACTTTTCTTCCAGATTAGTCATGGACACTGAGAACCTTGATTTTTTTATTTGTAAAAAATAACTGCAGCATGACATGTAGGAGTCTGTCTGCCATACTTGACAATGTGCATCCTTCAATGCTACTATTACTCATACACACAATGTGATGTCAATGCTAAGCGGTGTTTATTGTGCGGTGCTACTCAAAAGGTAATTTCACTTTATCCCTTTTAGAGTAAAATTTACAATAAATTTTCATCTCTTCAGTTCATAAAAAGCAGGAAAAAGGATATCATATGATACAGCAGTACCTTGTAAAGGGGTTTTGACGAGGCCTGGACTAAAGTAGTATTCAACATTTCACAATAGTTGCGATTGAAAGCCATGTAATCTGGACTTGTCACAGCACAGTCAATAATGCATTTAGATCTGTTGTGTGAGATCAGTGATGAACGGAGAATAGCGAGAAAACCGGCATAAGTGTCTGCATGGAACCATCTCCTTTGTCATTCCCTAAAACACTTTGTCCAAATGTTGCATCCGATTAGCTCATGTTCCTGTAAGGAAAAGACTAAACTCACTTTCAGAATATTAGAGAGACTTTCTGAAGAGACTGTCCCTTTTTAAAGGACAGCCAATTCTTCACTGATGTTGACGATATTTCTGCACCCAAAAGATAGGCAGCGACACGTTGACTGCATTTTTTTCCCCCGTCAGTTCTGATTTGTAATAAAGCCTTCATCTATCTTCCAAGATACAAGCGCCTCATATTGATTGATGTTGTGCTTTTTTTCCCACTTCTTTTTTAGGGCAACATATCTTCAGGAAGCAGATGGGTTGATGTGATATTCTTTCCTATGGATAACCGATCCACTGGGCTGTGCTGCTGTTGAAGGCTGGTCTAATTGACTATCCAGGGGATACCACCAAATTGTCATCCTGAGGCCTGAATCATCATTAAGCAGCAGAGCATTGATTTGTGTCCATCTCAAGGTTTTAATGACACAGCGGTGCATCTGTGTCTCAAACCAGGTGGAAAGCTACAGTGAGGCATGGTGTAAACTCACTGGACTTTAATGTCAACTAATTAAGTCTGGCTTACATGTCCTGCATGGAGATTTTACCTCTTAGGTGAGATGAATCCCATTCTGCATCGCTGCATGTTTTTTCATCACTTTCATAAATGCACTGTTCCTTTTTATTCGTGTTATATTCATACGTATATAGATATATATATATATATATATATATATATATATATGTCTAATATCCATTACCCCCGATGATACTGCATTAATCAGAAGTTCATAGGAGTTTTGTTAGAGCCTGTTAGCTTGTTAGGCAGGACAGCACATCTTTGCCCCTGTGCTTCTGCCCTCCACCTGACTTTGTTATTAGAAGAGCAAATACCAGAGGTGGCAGCGCAAACACACAGAAATGCCAAATGTCAATCAGTGGGCTCGCCATGACCTTACTGGATGCCCCGCTGTAGAGCAGGTGGAAGGAGATGAGATATGATGAAGGATGTTAAGCAACCAGTTTAGGATTTAACCTCAATCTTAATTCCCCTGGATGGTGCAGGAGGTCACAGTACATTAGCCTGTCAGCCCAGAGGTGTCTCTTTCAATTATACGGGCCATCTGAGTATTTGTAAGTGTTTCAAAATTCATCAGATTTATTGTGTTAAAAGCTGACAGTTTCACCACAGTGCTGCTGTACAGTGACAATGGAGGTCTGTTTGTCTACAGCTGATGGAGACAAAACTGCTGTCACAAAACAGTCACAAGTTTGTTCAAATGAGAAGAGCATCAGTATTTGCATTTAACTACATGCAAAACTGAAAACTTAATTACCAACATGTGATCTGCAGTACATATGGTGAAATATGCATAAGTGAAACTTCTGTGTTCCTAATGAGCAGATCACAGATTTATATCTTATCCATCACCTAATTCATCGGATTTTCATATGCTCAACAGAGAGTAGGAACACTTCAGTTCTCATTTTCAAGAAAAAAATAAAAGTATTTTTGATATTTAACCTAAAAAGGCACGAGTACTAGATGAGGATGTCTTACATTTTCCTGATTTAATATAATTTTTTAAAATTGGGTTTATTGTGCATTTTTTCCAAATCCCTAATTCTGCATTTTTTAAAAAATATCTCAATGTCAGGTCTCCTTTTATGTTAGCTGTTATACAGCTTTTGCACCAAAATAAGCAAGAGTACGAGGTTCTTTAACAGCTTAAAAAATAGGCAGTTGACTCCCTCTAGTTGCTCGTAGTTTGACAGTAGAAAACAACATTAAAGCCAGTGAAAATGTTGCAGTAGTTACTTTTTAAAGTTGAACAGGGAAAGATTAAGTAGGAATTCTTTGTTGTATACTGCACAGTTACCTTTGCAGAAACCTGTGTCCTTACTTTCTACTCCCATATCTCACCTCTTTGTCTTGTCGATGCCGAGTAATATGAAGCTCTCACTATACAATGAACAAGCTTGATGTTGTATGTAGTATCCAGACTGTAAAATAAGCATGTTCATACAGGAGACATGTTTCCGTTATATTATTATATTATGGACTACTGCAGGGTCATTTGACCTGTGAATGAATGCTGATGGAAATCATTTCAAGTGAAGAAATAATCCAGATGTTGGTGGGTGTTAGTGGGGTTTTTTGTCCAGTGTCGAAGGTGTACATCTCTTAGACACTTGGATGTCTATATGCAGCTCTTTGTAAAGCATTTTCAAAGTACACCAAATCCACTGTATGCACATATTTTGGGTAAAGACCCCTCATACCAGTTTGTGTCCCTATTTACAAATATGGTGAGATCATATCCGTAGGCACACTCAATGCCTCTCTGCCAATTTATGTATGTGTCTGTGACTAACCCATCCATGTGTGAATATATCATTGACTGCTCTGTGTGTATGTAAATTTTACAACTGGGTGTTTTATGTTTTTTGATCAAAAGCATTGGGCTGGAGTGTTGGAATGTTTTGGTTAACTTTAGGTGATGTTTACAGATATGTACATTTTTCAGGAGCCCTATATTCTGCAATTTAAAGTCTTATTTGTTTTACAAACACTGAGATTAAAATTCTGTTGTATGCACTAACATTAATGGAAGAAGGAGCTTATCCCGAAAATACACTAAGCATTTTAAATCTGTTCCATTTTGGATCCTGAGTCAGTTTTAAATGCATATGCAGCAAGTGCAAGTTTCTTTTGCTCTGAATTCTGCATTCTGTTCCACAGCAGCAGAGGTAACTGGGGCTCCTGGGTATTTAACAAAATTAAGTTGGAATAATTAAAAATACTAGCCTTAAGGTAAACCTGTGGCATCATTAAATTATTCTGAAGACTCCTGTTTCCATTTTAAAGAACATTAAGGACAACACTGAAGAAGAACTTCCTGGACAAGAGCAGCAGAAGTAGCGAACAAGGCAGAAATTGATAACTTTGACTGGCCAGCTTGAGCACATTACAGCGATCAAAGCCAAAACTATTGCTGCTTTGTGGCTTCAAACCAGTCCATCTTTGCAAACCTTCCAGATTTGAATTAATTGTTAAGTTTACTGCCAGCAATGGCAACTGTCAGAGAACTGTCTTGCCGCATGTGCATTTTACCCTTTTTTTGGTCTCAGGCTCTTGCTTCTCAACCCTTATATGGCTTCACGTAACATACACACGTTTCTTGTCCCATCTACCTGAGGCTGTTAAGTGTAGAAGCTTGTTCAGGCACCAGCCGTTTTCTCTCCAAATGCAGCGTCGCTCCTGATGAAGCTGATGCTCATGCCCACGCATCCCAAAAAGAGGGCAATTAGAGTGCTTTTGTGTGTAACCGTGCACACATTCCACCCCGTGTGTAGGCGTGTGCACACACATACACACATATGCATGCGCACAAACACACACACATATAGATACAGACACAAATTAAGCGCACACACTCAAAAGGCAGATGGCTTGGTGAAGATGCCAGCAACTTACTGCACCGCTCAGCCTGGCAGACAGCATCAGCACAGTGATGTAGATTAAAAGGCAAAAGACAAACCAAAAAAAAAAAAAATAGAACACACACACATGCATGCATGCACACTCACAACCCACACAACCACACAAAAGTAGATACATGAGTATTACTGAATCATGTTTGTGTGTCTGTGTTCTCGACCATGTCATGTCAGAGTACATTAAGCTGTGACTGGAATGTGTGTGTGTGTGTGTGTGTGTGTGTGTGTGAGAGAGAGAGAGAGAGAGAGAGATAGAGAGAGAGAGAGTTAACAACCAAAACAAGAGGAGCTGAAACCCAAAACACATAAAAACATGCACTGACTCTCTGAAGGGCATATTTTCGAGGGATGGGGATTACAGAGTAACTCACAATATGATACTATCACCATATGTTATCCAGGATAACTGTGGTTTGGTGATACGATGATTCTGTGATACTTGATACTCTGAAAGACAGTTGTCTACAATACTTCAGGATGTTTGTATGACAAAGGGGAAAAAATATGTCTTACAAGGCAAAAAGCAGGAATAATGATTCATTTACTCTGGATTGTGGTGTCTGTTTCACACATTGCACACAAAAGTGCATCAGGTCTCAACTTAATACCTCTTTAACAAACAGACACACACAATGACGGTGGCTTGTCCACATTCATGTGTGTTGTCATTTCATTGTAAAATCTCCATAAACTGAAAAAAGGCTAAACTGCCAGAGAGCAGACAATAAAGGTTTCATCGAAGCTGTGACTCTGGTGAGTTACATAGGCAGGGGAACCCGTTAAGAGCAGCTGCATGTTTTATTAAAAAAAAAAGAAAAAAAAAAGATATTTCACGCTGTAGTATTGATAACATATCACAAGAGGAAGTGATTCCATATATTCCTGAACCACTATTTTGTCTCTGCCCTAAAATTTGCAGCAGGAAGAAAGTGCAGATCTGCCACGCTGTAAGGAGAGAAGCAGGCAATTACAGCTGAACGTCCTTCCAGGTTGTGGAAAAAAAGAGAGAGAGAGAAAGACAGAGAATGAAAGGATGTGTATGTGTGTCTCAGTGGGAGGCTAGAGGACTACAGGACAGGGACAGTGAGACCCATCTGCTGCTGGTTGTGACCAATCTGCTCTCTCTCTCTCACTCACAAACAAACACACACACACATATCCACACACACACACTATTAAGCAGTAAATCACCAGGAAGGGGCCAACATTAACAACACCCATTCATTGTATGTGTGTATTTTGTGTGTGTGGTGTCCTGACCTTCTCTTGCCAGTGGAGGATGCCAATAATGACGAGGATAAAGACACACACCCCAATCAGTGCTATGGCCGTCAGCAGCACGCTGTTGCTAGGAGTCAGGTACAACTTTGCGCTCCAACTAGAGATTGAGAGAGAGTCAAAGAAAGAGAAAGACAGAGAGACACACACAGTGACAGAGAGAGTGCTGAAAGACTTGCAGCTGTTTTCATTCATCATAGATCTATAGATCTAAAACAATGAAATCACCAAACGGTAAACATGAGTAGAGGCTATGTCTTCACTAAGTTAAAATTAATAAATGAATGTCCCTTTCACTTTTTATTCGCAGCTGAGCAGAATGAAGCACTGCTATGTTTCTGGTTTACAGGAACTTTAATGTTTTAGCAGCAAACTTTCCACTTTGATATATTAAATGTATCATCTCACAATATGTTAGCTCAGATTGTATGTGAGAAAAACACCAAGGCACGTGCTTCTTCTGGTTAGGTCTCATTTCCCCCCCCTGGTCTGTATGTAAGTGTTTGTGTCTGCGCTGGCATGTCTGGCATGCCTTGCGAGTGCATAAGTGTTATGTGGCAATGTAAGGGAGGGTGTGCGAATGTGTGTATGTGTGTTGGAAAGCCATCTGGAGCTCCTCCTGGGGTTTGAGCTACATGTGAACAACGTCATGATAACAAGAGAACACATGCTGCGAGGTGAGAGGCAGTGTGTGTCCGTGTGTGTGGGTGTGTGTGTGTGCCTGGATTGTGTGATACCGTCTGTATTCAGTTGGGCAACATTAACTTGTGTGTGTCTTTCAATGTCATCACACAAGGCCGTTTCAAACACCGAATGGTATCCCTAGCAACTAGCATCAACAGATCTCCCAGCGTACGGCCATGAACAAGCAAAACGGGCAATCAGGATGCATTTTTACTGTTTCTACTATTTGTGAATGTTGTGTTGATGTACCTGCGGGGCTCATTGTGCGGGAACGGGATGACAATGAGCTGAGAGTTGGGAATGATGGCTGTCCATTCCTGCTTTCTTATGTCCTGGAAAGTAACAGAAAACAAATGAACTGGGGTATTCATATGTATGGTAATACACTGCAGTAACAATATATGCAATCAGATGCAGATTTCCAAAGAGACCCGCAGTCAGAATATGTATGTTAAGTCCTCTGGGGCAGAATAATGGGGTCCCATGGTTTTCCTAGGCTACTGTGGAGAGGCTATTTTAAGCTGTGCATTTAAGACACAGACAACCTGCTACTTGAAATAAATTACCCTCAGCTGTAGGGAGTAAAACAGATTTCCAAGCCTGTGTATGTCTGCCTGCATGCGGGTGTGTATATACTGTATGTGTGGGTGATTAAGTGTTTCTGTGGCTGTGTGAGAGTTCAGTCATGCACAGAACAAGTCATAATCTCAGTCTCTGTTGTGATAAAACAAACATCATCTTTTCTCATCCTGTAACTTATCCATCCAGTAACACATCATAGCTGCACTGAGGTCTGATCATTTCTGGCAGAAAAACAGAACCACCGCCTGGGTGTGAAAACACATTAAAAGTGCATATGAAAAAACACTCAGGTAATGCAGGTAATTATTGTCACGGCAGCTTTGACACAACTGACCAGTCATGTCTAATTTGCTCCATTACAAGAATATTCAGTCAATCCAGCTGCTTGTATTGAGAGAACAGTGGTTAAACAAAAGAACTATCATACTAATCATCATCTGTGGAGAAAAGTTATGAGAATGAAAAACTACAGATTCTTCGATGAAATGCAAATGTATAAATCAGAGGGCACAGACAAACTCATGCATCAGGGTTTTACATGAGCACTGAGATGGAAACACTGAACTGAAACTTCACTATAATTTGGTAAAAAGTGTTTTGTGTCAAACTGGTATTTGTTTGTTGGGTTTTTTCACTGACATGAAAAATGAAAGTACAACATTTTTTTTGTCTTTCACTCTTGTTTGTTTACTCTGCCATTGAGATATTATATTGTGCTATTTTCTTACATTAATTAGAAAAACAGAAACTCGGCAATGGAAGTAGCAGCTTATGTTGGAGAAGCTCTTTGAGAAGTTTCTGTGGATACATTGTTATCTTTCACAGCGTCACTTTAAAGGCTCTGCATGGCTCCTGTTGACCCACACAGGTGTTTTCACTTATGTTTTCTGACTGGACTGTGTGGGCATGCAAAGACTGTGCTTGATTGACAGCTCCCTCCATCTCCTGTTATTTTCTGCTGCTATAGGGGGACAATTAAAACTGTATAGTCTCTCAGACAAAAGCCCTGCACAAATCCTGTCTATTTAACTTTCACTATATTATATTCTGGAGTTTGCTCAAATCCAGTAATTCAAAACAAAGCTCCATCAAACTCTCAACTAATTATAGGTCTCATTTTCCAGAGTGACTGTAAACACCTAAATGAGTGTGCCAGGCCTTTGAACATACTAACCATGCTGCTGGAATTAGTTCTTAAGGAGGCATCTTTATGAAGGTGCAAAACTTCATAACATCAGCATTCTGCTGCTAGAATGATATTTAAGTAAAATTTTAAAAGACACTTTCAAGTTTTATTTTATTAAAACTTAGAGAGAAGAAGTCACTGCCAATGGATGCACAGTCAAACCGTTCCTCCTTCACCCAAAGAACACATGAGCCATACCTGGTCAAGCCAGTCACAGACAGTAATGGATGCCATGTGTCCTTTGGGCTGCATGTTTCTGCTTTATGTCCTTTGTTTTTCTGTAACATTCCTCTCTCTCTGTCCACTCACTGTTAAAATTTGAGAGAGGATTTCGACACTTGGCTGTAAAGCTGGACAGGCAGTGACTGTTGGGACACTGAGTTTAACTACAAAAAAAAAAAAAACATTTAAAATTTTCCATTTCAGCACTGTCTGACAGCAGTTAGACTCCGCAAGTTTCATTTTTAGAAGCCTGCAGCCTTCAGGCTCACCACCTCATGCTGACATCTGACATAAGACTGACACAGACTGTATTTAACCTCTGCATACAACAGTGTATTTATTTCTGGAAAAGCCCATCATCGTTATTATTAGTTTTAGGATGGTTTTCATTTCTTCTGAGTCCAATTCTACTTTGTGTCTTGAGTCAACCCCTGCTAAGGCATCTTAGGTCATGCTCAAGCTTATTAGGGGTGAAGAGTTCAGAGATATCATATTAATCATTTAAAATTGTAATCACCCTTATAGCTGCGAGGAAGTAGCATTTCCTTTTCTACATTTGGCAGAATTAGGGAGTGCCGCTGCTCTTTAATCGTGACTCTCCGCTTCTACATCAATGGAGAGGAACCACATCTTGAAGCTATTTTGAATAAGCGTGCAACAACGGAAATGCTTTTTACATAACGAGCACATTCTCGCCGCCAGCCATTGTCGCTTAGCTCTTGGAAAGCGCTGCCATCGGTGCTGCAACTGACGGGGGAGCAGAGCTGGAGACAAGTCAGCCTCCACTACTGCTGCCTTGGAGCAGATCCGATCTGGCTGTTTGGAAGAGAAAAGTGTTCCCAAGTCTTCAGAGAGAAAGAGAGACACTCTGGTTCAAAGCCAGGAAAACTGGCACACTAAGAGAAAGCGATGGAGACAGATACAGAGATGGAGGGTGAGGGAGACGGAGAGAGAGAGAGCGAGAGCGAGAGTGACAAGCAGGGGACTGATTAGTGAAGCAAACCACTTTGAGCAGCAAAGGGAATCCCCTGGGTGGAAGATAAGTGAACAGGAGGAGAGAGACTGGGAAAAAAAAGACAAGGAGGGGGTGAATAAAAGAAAGGAATGATTGGACAGAAGTCGGAAGATTTCCAAGTAGATTTTACAAAACCTCTCCTTCTGTGAAACAGCAGGCAGAAACTCTCATTGTGGAGGAGAAAACTGTAAAGGGCACAGCGGGGGAGAAAGTGAGAGAATGGGAGAAGGACAGATAAAGAGACTGAGAGAGGGAGGAAATAAAAAGGAGAGAGAGATAGATAGATAAATAAAGAGAGTTGAGCAACGGAGAGATCCAAACCTGCAGACTGGGCAGAGAGGCATAGCGGCCAGGATTTTTAAACCTCCTCCACCTGATTATAGGTAGATTTGATGGAGTTACTCCACTCACTAGTCCTGGCTTAAAAAAAAAGAAAAAATGTTCCAGGCATAATGGGCCGCATCTTTATGCATTCATTAATTCACTTTGTAGAAGGAATGGGTGAGGAGGAGGAGGAGGATGAAAAAAATGGGGAAAAAAAGATCACATTTCTTTGCATAGGAAACGGGAGTGTGCAGAGAGGGGACAAGAAAGCAGCTTGTTTGAGATGAATGTTCCTGGTGCACTACAGCTTCTGAGTCGCGGACCTCCTCATCTACAATTCTAATCAGCTGCTTGACGAAGATCTTGGTACCACACGGGAGGGGAAAAAAGGGGCCCTGTCGTGCCTAATATTCACTGTGACAAGTGAGAGAGTATAAACGGAGACGGAGATGAATGTGGAGACAGTGAGAGAGCTGAACTGACTAGCACCGGCATCTGAAGTAGTGTAGAAATATGGCCGATGCACAGATTAAAAACATAAAACCCAATCAATTATTTAAAATAAGAATACAACGCTGGGTTGTAGTGTAACAGGGAGCAAACAGGGGGCTGCAAAGTCATTCATAGATCCTCTACTCTCAGGGCTGTTGGACAAAGATGTGTTTGTAGCTCAAGACATGGAGAGGTTTCTGTTAAAACTGCCCCATAATGTGCCATTACATCCAGCACCTGTCCTGCCAAAACTGAACATTTTCTGATGAAGATGGCAGCAAAATATGTGTGTTAAAAAACTGCTATAAATCCACGGAAAATACTGAAGTTATTCTCACCAAGCAGGTCTGAACAGCTCTTAACTGTTTCTGTGTTAGGCTGATACATCCTATTAAACATTTTAGAAATACCTAAACAGAAAACATCAAGTAAACTACAGGTTTAAAAAAAAACGCTTACATAACTATCTTGTTATGTGCTTCCCACATCTGCAAACATCCTGAAGATCTTTTCCTTCGACGACTGATAAAAACACCAGTTATCACACATTTTTGTTGAAATAACTGCTGTTAAATAAGAAACAAACAACTCCAACCAGATATTAAATGGGTTTTTTTTGCACAATTAGGGAGACACTGCTGTCTCTTTGCAGCATTTCAAATTGATAAGAAAATATGTGGAGGAAAATCCTACTTCAGAATCTTCACTTACTTCTCTTCAGTTAAGTTTCACAGTTTTCAGAAGAAATGCATCACATTTCGCCCATTATGAAATAAAGCAAAAACACGGCAGAGAAAATAACCATTTTTCTCCGTGCTTTTCACTTGCTTGAATTACACTTATCGCAAATTAGTCCACCATTTGATATTTTTCTTTGGAAGTTTTCTGGTTCTGAACATCTTGATCCCAAGGCTGTTTTTGTTCAAATCTCCCCAACTTTTTTTTCCTAGTCTTATTGCACTGACTTAAAATGTCTCAGCCACGCATGCCATACACTATTACATTTAAGTATAGATTCAGGCACTGAGAAATGACTTAATTAGACATGTGAGTGGTATTATGCATGTTTTAAGATACTTTATATGGAACAACTACTTTGACGCAATTAGCACCCAAATGGTTGAAGGGGTTTTCAATCTTTGCTTGTTCTGTAGGCCTAATTCCTTTTTTCTCAAACATTTAGTGAGACTGTGCAGGCTGTAGCTCTTCCTACAGATCAGTGGTGAAATGTCCAGGTCTCATATTTCCTACCGTTTCTCCGGGCTTCCGTGGGATGCCGACAAAAAGGTGGTCCAGGAAGTTGGCGCTGCGTCCCAAGCCTAACACAGTGTAGGGCAGCTGGAGGGAGAAGTGAGCCGATTGGCACAGCTGACCGGCTGCAGAAAAGGAGTATGAGAGAAGACAATTTTTAATGTCATAAAACACATAACCATGTCAGGATAACTGATGTGCCTTATATGTTGGTGTGTTTTGACTTTAAAGACACATTTAAGTCCTAATACTTTTGGATGGATTTGCCTTGACATTTTGGATATCCTTTCAAAATAAAGGCCAAAAAAGACAGAACTCTTCTTTCATTGTTCTTTGCTGTTGTTTATTTAAATTTTTGTTTCAACTGTTTTATGTACAAAAGCTACGCAACAGCTTTTAGGCAACCAGTTTTTCAGTTAGGTGCGAGCAATAATAAAACCCCATGTTCTGATAGCAGGAAAGTAGGTAACGCATGCTCTCGTTTATGGCTTCTGAATTTGATGAATTGAATGTTCCTCTCTGGTTAAGAATACTTTTCTTGTGGTTAGTTTGTAAAACAAACAGCCAGTGCTGATAAAGTGGATTGCAAACCACTGGGCTGTCCCTCTACACACGCCAAGCCTTGAAAAATGATAGATGCAGTCAGGACTGACGTTATTTGGTTTGGCGGCGGCACGGCAGGGTTTGTTTTGAGAGTGGACTGGAGAGAATCGGACTCCCCAGGGAAGATGGCGACTGCAGGTCCACCGAACAGATTGGCAGATTGCCCAGCAATGCTGAAGGCAAGGGTCGGACCAACTGCCGCTTGATTCCTTGGTGGCATGAGCCATCTTCTATGGAGAGGTCTGCTGGGGCAGCAGCGTCTTGCCTGCTGGCAGAAAGAGGCTTAAAAAACTGGTAAAGAAGGTTGGCTCTGTCCTGGGATGCCCCCTCCACCCACTGGAGGTGGGTGATGGCTAAAACTATCATCCCCGATACAGAGTTTGTGCTACCCCATGCAGGACACTCAGACAGCAGTGGGCAGCTCCTGTAGTTTCAGGCTGCTTCACCTGCAGTGTGTGAAGGAGAGATACCACAGGCCCTTCCTTCCTGCCTCTGACAGACTTAACAATACACACTGCTGCCACCGGTGTGCAATATCACCGTTGACTGTGTAATAGCAATATTTTCAATGTGCAACAATTTAAAGTCAGCCTTTGAGTCTACTTTTTTATGATATCTTGCTTTTTATTGATGTTTTTGGTATTGAGCTATCCCTAATGCTGTTATCCTGTTGAAAGCTTCCCCACTGTGGGATTCATAAAGGATTGCCTTATTATACCCCCCTACTTATGCTTCTTTTCTGTTGTGAAATAAAGGCCATTGTGTAAATGTCCATTTAAACCTCCAGTCTTGCATTCTATTATGAACGAAGTCATAATTTGCTTTAGTTATCTTATGGTAATATGGCTGCAGCAGGACGACTCCACCAAAGAAATCGCTGACCGCAATGTCATGTAATCAGTCTGAACACAACCCGTCGTGACCGTGACTGTCGGTGATAAGGCAAAAATGTTCATGTAAACATGATGAGAGGGAAGAGGAGGACACACACAACAGGAGTGATGGAGCCAGAGGGACTGCAGTGTGAGACCTTGTGTTCTGACATGAAGGAGCATCATAAAAGATACAAATCAGAGTCAGACACCTGAGGCCAGTCCAACACCTCTCCTTCTCCTCACACAACCTCACTCCTCCTCCTCTCCTCCCCACTCACCACTCTCATCCAACTTTTAGTCTTTTGTTTCCTCCTCTATGCTCATCTCTCTCCTCTCCCACGATACATCTCTCCTGTTTTGGCCGTACTCATTTTGCTCTCATTTCTTCTCATGCTTCCTGCTCGTCTCCCCTCGCTCCCCACCCCCCCTGCAGCTGCTGTATCTCGCCCACGCCACCCAACTTTGCCAAGTGCAGCCGACATAAATCAACCTCTACGTGGTAAACAAAGAGAGGGAAGGAGAGAGAGAGGGATAGAAGAAGAGAAAGAAAGCCTCGAGGCAGCCAGTGATCAGAACTAATGTGGATGGACTGCGTATTGCAGGCCGAGAGGAGCACAACAGCTTTGCTCCTCTCTTTTTAATCTAAGCCTAACCTCTGTTCGGTTAAAACGAATAAAAGAAAAGATTAGTCCAGTTCATTTTTGGCCACCTTAGCTGAACCTGGATCAGACCGGTCCCACTCATGAAAGCTAAGTAAATAATAAATGTATTTTTGTATTACTCAAAGAAAGCCAGCATTTCACCTTGGGAACATCACATGTAGAGGTAAAATTTATTAGCCAGTAAGTGAAATAGAATTGAACTTAGATAAAACCAGCATCGGCTGCTGTGTGTAATTCAAACCAGTCCATTTTGCTGTTCAAGCTTTGGCCCCAGCAACTTTTATCCCCTTCTTAAAAAAGAAAGTTTTCCATCAGTCATTTCTCTTTATCTTTAAATTTCCCTCACTTGCTCCCGCTCTACGTATTCAATCTTTCTAGCTTTTTAGTGCTGGGTTGTGGTGTTGTGAAGAGACAGTATAATTGCCTTAATTGCACACCGCAAAGGCAAAAAAAAAAAGAGAGGGGGAAAGAGACAGAAATATTGGCTGTTTCTAGGAAGAGCTGGACACAGTTTCATGGACATTGACTTTTTTTTCAGGGCAGTACAAAGCCACGACTTCTAACAGGCATTGAAGATGAATCCTGGTGTGTCTGACATTTACTGAGGTGCCTGTGTGTGTCTGCGTGTGTGTCTGCGTGTGTGTCTGCATGTGTGTGTGTGAGCAGGAGAAATGTAACAGATCAGTAAAGTGGAAAGCTGTGTTCTGCTCTATGGGCTCTTATTCTTGATTTTTAATGATAATCTAGTAAATGTAACTAAACAGAAGGGAGATATAAGAAAAGGTAGATAAAATCTGATGAAGTATTATTGTCACTTTTTAGCCATGCTAACAGTGTGGCTATATATGTGGCAATGCTGGTGAGATGGCTGAATGTTTTACTTTTGCACACAGTAAATTATTTAAACATCTAACAAATGGATTGTCATTATATTTGGTAAACACATTCTTGGCATTCTTGGTGATTTCATACAGTTCATCTAGTGCCCCCCGCAGGTCATTTTTAAAAATCTAACAAATGAAACATCTCGACATTGAAAACACAAAATCTTGTTAAAAAGTGACAGAAATACATTTCTGTCATTTTCAGTTGTAGGTTGTGTTCAGTGTGTAGCAAATGTCTGCATGCTAACATGCAAAATTGACGTGGTAAACATCATACTTGCTAGTTAATAGCGTTTTAGCAGTGTTTTTGTGAGAATGTGGTTATGTCTATGTTAGCATGTAGCTTAAAGCACTGTTCTTATTACAGTCTCACAGAGCCACTAGCATGGCTGTAAATTGCTATTTCTAGTTCCAAGGTGACTTACAGCCTGATGGAGAAAACAAAACGCACAAGAAATGTGTGTGTTCTTACATACTGCATGAGAACACACACACACCGCTGCTGTGAATCTGCAGGAGATGACAAAAGTCATATCCTGGCCATCGCCATGCGTAGCCTGACAGAATAAATTTCATTACTGAGGAACCAAAACACACAGGGAGCTGTCAGACCTCCACATAAATGAACCCTGAAGAAAACTGTGGAGGTTAAAACTGAACTCATCAAGTTCAACTTCAAGGTTTTTGTTTGTTTTTTAAATAAGGCCTGTGACAGTGACTCTTCAACAAAAGACATGTTGAGACAAAAAATAATAAAATGCAGCAGGAAAATGAACTTGAAACTGTCTGATGTCCACAGAAATCAGGATGGCAAAAAAACCCCCCCCAAAAAAACAGTATAACATCCTGGTCTAAAGTTTTGAATAAAAAGCTAGAATGAAATGACAGAAACTCAAGCCTGTTTCTAAAAATATTTTATAATATTTTATGACGTTGAGTTATGAATAATTAAGGGCATAGCTGCTGAGCTGAGTGACAACCAGCCACTAACCGTCTGTTGTGTGTCACCTCAGCTAATTCAAGTCTGTGAACTTGACCTCACAGTCGTGTTTATAATTTTGGTTCTTTTGGAGAATTTTCATGCAAATATCACACAAATTACATGACTTGTATTTGGTAAATTGTTCTGACAGATGGTCCAATAAGTCTGCTATCCAGTCAAGCCCAACATCCTAATTATTTTGGATTAGATGGGAGTCAGGAACTGCCAAGATGACAATGGCTGAAGCCACCACACTGAGCTTCATGACTGCTATGCAGAAACCTACAGATGGAGACCTAGTCCATGCATTGTACAGTCTATGGAATAAAACCACCAAAATAAGGGGTAGGAGTGTAAGGGTAACACTGCCACTGGATTTGACCTAATTAACCCTTTTGGCTAACTACCAGCATCCTGATAAATGCTTAAAGTATAGAGTTATTTTCTGTGTTGCTGTTTTTCCTGAGCAATACTGCAACAGCACCTGTTACCTACGAATATTCCAAATCCACCTCACCTCCTTCTGTTTGTGTTATGTAACCATAAAGTGTTCTCTAGGGTGAGGCCATTTCTTGTTGTTAATACCTACCAATCAAGTGCCAGACAGACTAAAAAAGAACTGACTACCACACAGAGGAAAGTGCTGAAGTGTCACAGAGTCATGGATCCAGCAGGAGAAGTCTTTTTACATCAGTCCACGGCCACTCGATGCTTCTCACTCAACCTCATCCATCGGCCAGGACAGAAAAAGGATTTTTTGAGGGGATTGGACCTTTTAGTCTTGGTTTGATGTTTCTGACAGACTGCTGCTCCCTGTCAGGTGGATGGCTTGCCTCGGCCACTCAGCAGGGTGGAGTGGGTCTGAGTATGTGTGTGTCTGATGGAGGATCAAGCAGGGTTACGTTGCAGGCAGGGAGCCTGGCTAAGCGTCTACTGAGTGTTGTGTGGGTGTGCGTGTGTGTGTGCGTGTGTGGGTGTGTGTGTGTCTGTGAGTGTGTGTGTGGGTGTGCGTGTGTGTGTGTGTGTGTGGACTGGCTAGGAAATGTGGCCACGGCTGGAGCAAAGCCATTTCACAACATGGGGAGTCTGGCAAAGGGTATTATGCAGAGCAGTGTATCTGAGTGTCTATGATTTGTGTGTGTGAAGTATTCTGTTTGTGTGTTTTTGTCCTATCTCCCTAAAGCAGAGCCAGTGGAGGCCTTGGCAGGGAATTCCACCTTAAACACATGACTGACAGCCTACAATCCATCTTTTAGAAGACAAAGCTGAATCAAAACAGCCAAAGCAGCCTGCCTTGGTGTGTGTTTGACACACATACAGGACCACACACACACATTTAGAAGTGAACCGACAGATGTTTAAAGGTTATGGCCTAATTTTTACTGAGAGAAAGCAGACGAAAGAAAAAAAAACAAAAAGAAGAAGAAGAAGAGGAAAAGTTTTTGCATCTGAGAATTTAATTTATTTCTGCTGAAACCTGGAACTAAGGTTTTCCGCTCCCTTCAAACACACTGCACCAGTTGTACCAATCTACTTAGTCTTACCGAGACTGAACGAGGATAGCAGCAGTTTAGTAATCAACTAACTTACTGAGTAAGGAACAATATATAAAGATATAAATCCAGAATTTGAAAAGGCAACTTAATGCACATCTGCCAAGGTAGCCTGAAATATGTAGTTGGGGCTGTTTTCTCATCTGATCAACAATGCATCATGGTGTATATACATGCACACACATCTTGGGTTGCGGTAAACTGCCTGCTTCTGGCTGGCTACTTAAACCCATTCAAATCATGACAGGAAAACAAAGTCATTCTATCTCAATGAACAACATTCTCATTGACGCTTATGTCAAGCTGCCAAAACTGAGCTAACAAGGTGCAGCCGCAAAACCTGGGCGCCCATCAAGCTGCTTTGTCTACTTTACTCAAACAATGTGGAACTTTCATGGCTGCCATTGATGGAGACAGAGAACAAACAGGCAAGGATGCAGGCCCTGTGGTTGGAGCCCTCATCCAGTGGATTTACATTACCCGGTCATGTAATACCCATGTGCTCATGTGCCTATGTGCCTTTTCTTTGGGGTCTGAGGGTAATCATGATATGTTCTTCAGCCCCTTTTTTCCATCTTCAACGTGGAAAGTGGCTACAACACTGACACAATTATACAGTGAACACATCTGGTGTGAGCAGAACTTCATTTACTTTGATGAAAATGCTTAACACATTCTTTGACGAGGGAAACACATCTAAAGATTACTTCTTAATATCACAGCAAAACTTGAAGGTGCCAAGGGTTCAGCAGCTGTGGTGCTGCAATTTGCACTGAAAGAGACAAAAGTGATACAAAATTTGTTGGAAGCTGTGGATAGAGAAAACTCTTGTTCTGTTTTGTATACTTGGCAAAGCAAGGTTTTAATTTTGTTCATCTTTTCTATGCCAGTTGTTGATGATGAAGAGACAGCCTGTGTCATCATCAGTCTGAATCAAGTCAGCAGAGTACATTTTTATTGGGAGCTGATATTTTTAAGACTCAGATGAACACATTCCACAGGACTGTACAAAGACAATTCAGGTCAGTGAGTACCTTAGTTGAAATTCTGCATATGCACATTCAATGATTTTTGATGCCACAATGTGGGATCTGATTTAAGAAATATTAATTCTATTTTACCTGCAGCAGTTTTTGGTTCAAGTGTTTTTCATTCTTGGTGTAATATATTTTGATTGTTCTGAAATTATTGTTCATTTCTCTCTCAGTAGAATGCCAAATAGTGAGGACAGTGACTAGCATTTTGGGATAAAAATATTTTCAACTGATATTGAAGCAGACAAACCTAACTATCTTGTGGGCATAAGCAGGCAAAATAGAGTAAAAAAAATAATGTGAGAAACATTGGAGAGAGGCAGACAGACAAACAGAGAAAGGACATGGATGCCTCTAAGGGAGGTACAGCATAATTTGTGTGTGTGTGTCCATCTGTCTCAGTCTTATGACACATATCCTCATGAAAAACCTCGTCCTGTCTGGAGGTTTTACCACCTCTGGGCAGACATACAGAGTGACAGTGTGACATCTAGCATCATTTTGAAACTGAGTGTGTGTGGGTACAGATGGAAATATGGATTTTGAGAGAAAAAACATAACAAATCAAATATCAATAAAAGATCTAAACATAAACTATATGTAAAACAAACTGTTAACGAACACCATTTAAAATCCTTCGAGAGAACAAAAAGAAATATACTAACGCTAACCTTTCATTAATTCAATAAAAAAGGACAAATGCTCATAGACATAATTGGCTTGAAGTGCAGATACACACACACACACACACACACACACACACACTCTCTCTCTCTCTCTCTCTCTCTCTCTGTCACACTCCTCAGGGCTTCAGAACTAAAAAAAAAAAATTCAAAGAAATTCCTGGTGCCTGTCGCTATAGAAACCATTTGCTCCCCTGATGGCGATAAAAGGAGCAAATTGCAGAGATGGAGGGTGGAGCCATGAGGGATAGAAATACACATGCCCGAGTGTGCGTGCACACACACACACACACAGCCCACCTCGCCTAGAGAGCCCTCTTCAGTGCCCATACAATGGTGCCAAGATCTGGACATTGATTTTTGAGAAAAAATGTGTGTGTATCTATGTGAGAGTGTGCATGTGTGTGTGTAGTGTTACGCTGAAGCACCTGGAAGGCTTTATAGTTGTTCTGTCCTTATCACCATCCAGCTTTGCACTGCCTCTCAAAAACTCCAGTACTGAAGTGAGTAGATACCTAAACCACAGTCTGACCAAGATTAGAACCAAATAAAAACAGCATTTTCTAAACTTCAGCTGAAATGTACATTTTCTGTCCCTACTCCACTACATGTCTATTCTACAATGTCATTTCTTGCTTTAGTTTTCACCAGAAACCCCCCCCAAAAAACAACAAAAACCAGAAAGAACAAATATGTCAGACAAGACATAACTAAATTAAATGTTTAAAATGAGAAAATTCAGTGCATAATTACCTATGCTGTTGCTTGTATAAGACCTTGTTTTATCCATTTGCTAGAAAAGAGCGCAGTGGTGAGACACAATATCAGCTTTGCTGCCTCAAATTGATTTCTATTTTTGGAGCTGTACATTTTGGAGCTCTCGCTTTTTCTCTCACCACATTGATCTTAGTTGAAAGAACCAGTGATAGATATAATTATGTTTAGTTTAGTATACGTGATACGAGTGCACAGTGTAGTCTCCATACAAACACCAGTCAGAAAACTTGGTCAGAAAGTCAACAGCCAAGCCAGGAGCTCTGTAGGCTGGCATAGCAGAGCTAAGGCACAGATGCTAACACTAGCATCGCAACATGCTCATAATCACAATGCTAACATGTCGCTTTTTGGCAGATGCAACATTTACCATGCATGCCGTCCTCATTTAGCATATAATCATGCTAAAATCTGCGGACCGGCATTACATGCAAAGTACAAGTAAGGCTAATGGGAATGTGTTTTGCAGGTATCTGGTTTTAAATCAAAGTTCATGATGCTGCCAAATGACTGGATCAACAAACATAAACGAAGGGAAAATTCCTCCTGAGTTCGAAATGAATGTGTGAATCATGTCAAGCAAACCAACAGTAGTTGAGATATTTCAGTCTGGACCAAAGTAATGGATCCCCAGCAGGACAGACAGACACTGGCATCCCTAGAGTCATGCCCCAAGCATGGCTATAACAATGGTCAAAAAATGATCGCTGTCTTTTTTTAACCTCTTCAACCAACAAACAAACAAAAAAGCATGAATCTGAACTTAAAGCCTTGGCCTAACCTGCAACTGTGATAGGCCACAAAACAATGCCACTGGCAAATTGACTCTTCTGTCCGTCATATCTTTGTCTTTGCGGGAGGCTTTAAATTTCTATACACTGAATCACTGGCAACAGGAGAAATATGGAAAATATCATGTCCCCTTAACCTGTGACTGTTCCAGACTTAAGATCCTAGCTGTCATGGTGGTAGGTGAGCATAGATTTTTTACCTGCCACAGACAACATTTACCATGGATTTGGCAGATGGCATGTGCTAATATCATTTCCTGTTTACTGCTCTTGATACATTTAGATTTCTTGAGAGTAGTTTTAATCACTGGATTGAGGTAGGCTCCATAAAAGCATTTCCCTCATTTAAATAAAAGGCAGTTTGGACTGGAGACCTACTGACGAACAGCCAGGCGGACGACAACGGCGAGCAAACAAAAGTTTAACAGTATCTTGACAATTTATCTCTAAAGTTGCTGCAGAGGAGAGAGGTTTCAGAGCGAGAAGAGAAAAGAAAAAAGAGATGGATGAAAGTGAGAGGAGGGCTGGAGGAGGGATGCGGAGGAGAAAGAAAATGAGGGAAAAGGGATAGAGGAGGAGGTGGCAGCGAAGTAGTGAAAAACAGGGAAGAGAAAAAGCATGCTAAGCCTGATCAATAGTAATTTTCCATGTGTGTGTGGAGGGTTCTGTCTCCAGTCGTTTTCTTCCTTTACACTCCAATATATCCTTTTCCAATCCCCTCCCTCTGTTCTGATCTCTCCATGCTCTTTTCCTCCCATCTCCTATCTTTGTCTTTTGTTCCACCCTCATTTTCACTCCTCTCCTTTTCTCTCTGTGACTCTGTGCTTTCAGCTCTGTCCTCTGAACCCTCTCATTTCCTCCCTTTTTATCCTTTTTCATTTCTCTAATCCACCTATTCTCCTATCTCACTCTCATATCATGAATTCTCCTTGTGTGTTTCAAACCTATCTTCCAAACACTGTGCAATAAAGTGCTTTTTGAGAACAGGGCAACACTCACTGTTGACCCGATGTGGTCTCTGCAAACAGTATACTGTGGCAATAGATCAGCATGACGTCAAGCACAATAGGTTGGCTTTTACGACACTGCTTGAGGCAACAGCATGATGTGGCAAAAAGCCCAATGAGTGGCTTCAAGTGAAGGAAAAGGTAAACACGATTCAGTTCAATTTTTCATTTAAATTGAAATGGATTTCATTTAAACTTCCCGTAAGTTGTTAGGCATCTTCCAAATGTCTGAAAGGTAGATATTATAAATATGAATGTGGATATGTGGCTTCAGGTGAACCTTTTTTTTAAGGTTGTGCATGTAAAATGAGTGTTTGCACTGTGTGTGTGTGAGGGAGCCATTGCTAATCCCCTGAACTCATTAGCCTAATTGGACAGTCTGCAGAGAGCTCCACATTGATCTGGGCCTGTTATGATTCTCCTCCCTATGAGCTCTCACTCTTTTCTCTGTCTGTCTCTCTGTGTCCTCCCTCTTCCTGCCTCTTCTTTCTCTGATGTTGTCCTTCTCTTCCCTCTGTGTGCATAATAATCTCGGACACCACAGACACACTTGTCCCATATGGACACAGCTAACTACCCAAGAGTTTTTGCCATTCTTTCCTTATGCTTGTTAGCACTACAGAGTTATTCATTCTGTTTTAATTTGTGGCTTGGTGGCACTGATAGCCAAATATGTTGGGTTCAGAGAAACTAGTGTAATGGCAGGCTGTTAACAATGACAATAGCTGGATTCCCATCCAAGTGGGCCTACTTTATGAGAGTGATGATGTATTAAAACGAAAGACTCAAAGGATATGAGGGATTTTTGTCAAATCAAATATCATTTCACTACAGAACAGATATGCGCTCTTTTTAAGAAATCTGCAAGCAGCATTAGCAATGTTTTTTTCTCACTGCAATACAGCTGACACATTTAAAATACTAGATAAGTTGCAAATAAAATAACTGTCCTCCAAAACTTCTCAGAAACTGTGTACATACTGCTGATTTGAGATACTAAGGCTACTGGCCAGTAACTTTTAACACAAACAAATACATTTATTTGTTGTCAGGTGGAATAATTGGTCTAAAAAGTTCCCGAGAAATACACAAAATGAAACACACTCATATGCTGATTTACTGGCTTTTAAGCAGCTGATGCAACTCCATAGACCACAGACTTACAGATTAAGTGCATTGTTAGTATAGAGCAACACCGGGGAGTGTGATGTTTGTCTAGTGAACTAGTACAATTATTGGCATGTTTTGCTCATGCAAATAAACTCTACAAAACACTAATGAGAGTAAAAATGAAGAAAGTGTCCCTCGTCGCTAAAATGATACCAACTTTGATGCAGGAATGCTGCAGACAGGAAGCTTTAATAAGTATTACATCATATATGATGTTAGAACTCTGCTTTGTAATCACTCCAGATAGTGGATACCGGACAATAATCAGTTTTTCTCTTGTTACCTTTAAAATAAAGCTGATTCGTTTATCTGTCCTATGAGTCATATTGCAATATTAAAGATGACAACACCATGTCCTGTCAATATGCCTGAAAAAAAGTTAAAGCTGTGGAGATACTTTTAACAAAAGGAAGTCAACTATGCAAGCTGATCAGATTGCAACTGACTCTAAGAACGTGTAGCATGTAGGGAGAGAGGGAAATTGTTTTTTGATTGGTTAAATCAAAACTGAGGTGGCTGAAAAAAAAGTCTCTCTTGACTTTCTTTTTTTTCACTACAATCTCAATTCTGCCACCAAAAGTTACATGTGCTAAAGATAAATGGTACCGAATGACCATGTGTGAGCTGAAACGTAGGGAACACACTGTTGTGTTTTTCCTTCTCAGCATCTGTCAGTATTTATAATGAAAGAGAAAGACAGAGAGGAATAAAACGGTTGTTAATGAATAACTTCAACCATTCATCTCCCCGAGCCCACCGCTCTCTTTCTCTGTCTCAGCAGGAGTCAGTTGATAATGAGGTGTGGTGTTGTCAGAATCACAGCCAATGCTCATCCATCCAACCTGCTTAGTAAGGGGCATGGCACACCACTGTCTGCTGCTTACACACATACGCGCACACACACACAAATCCACAAGGTCATGAAGAGACAAATGTTGGAGTGTGCACACACGCACATATGCTACCACACAAGCAGAACACTTAGGAACACAAAAGTACACACAGGATGAAGAGCATGTACATTTTTAGGAAGATACATACACACATATTCGACATATTGTATCTATGTACTACACACACACACACACACACACACACACAGAGAAAAGGGTAAGAGAGACATATTATCAGTTGCTGTTGACCTTTACTTGTTAGATAAGAGGGTGACATTATCACTGTAATATGCCTGAGTGTGAATGCGTTACTTACTTACTGTATATATATATATATATATACATGTGTGTGTGAGTGAGTGTGTCTTTCTCAGGTATTTCGCCGGTCTGAGATTAATCCACCTCTGCTGCTCTCGTCATGCAAACTCCCTCTCTCTCTTCTTCTGTTTCCTTTATCCCACCAGCTACTGAGCCCCTGTATGCATGCCTGCTTCCTACAGCATATTTCTCTTATTTCCTTCTCAATTCCTCATTTTCAACATTAACTTTATTGATTTACTGTTTGTTTACTGTGCTTCTTTTTTTGTTCACTTAGAAGTGTAAAAGTATGTTTCTTTGTCACAGACTGATAAGTACAGGATTTTGAGTTTGGTATGTGACGTCCGGGCGTCAGTACACAAACATTCAACTTTCAAAATAGGTTATTTTATTCTTGACTTGTTTATATGACTTATATGTCTATGACTTGTTTGTATGAAACAGAAAATGAGAGAATAAGTTTACTGGGAAAGTTTCAGCAGTGCTCTTGCTTTCGTGCGTTGGCGGCAGTATGCTAGTTGGCTTACTACGGTTAGGCAAGCAAATACAGTGTTGCAGCTCAACTGTATTGGGGCATGGTACACTTTTTGAATTACATCAGAAGTGGACAACAATTAGTGTCAAACTGCATGCAGACATTCTTCAAATACAGTTGGGCTTATCTCTGGAAACATTTCAATCACCCAAATATGCTGATTTGTTGTACTTCCCTGTAAAAACAGGTTTAAGAATTATCCAAAGTCACAGCATTACTAACATTTTTTTTCTTTTCCTAATGAAGATCTGTGAAAATATTTGAGTGCTGTCAGGGTAAGAATTATCGACAATTAGCCTGCCGGCAGTTATTTTCTATAATTTGTGTTTTTTTATGCTGTACTGTATTTGTACTGAACTGAACATACCAAGACATGAGTTCTGTGTACTGCTTCAGCTCTAATCTCAGCATATTATAATCTCTCTTTCCCTCTCCTCTTTCAAGAGGGTGAAGGGTAAGTGAAGATCGTTGGGTCCCAGTAGAGAAGCCCAGACATTATGGGTGTATGTGTGTATATGAGTGTGTATGTTTGTGTGCGCCCCATCATTGCTCATCTCTGGCAGCCTCGCTGGCTGTTCCCCGAGCTACAAGCAACAGAATAAATACACTTTAAATCACAGTGCACGCACGCACACACACACTCACGCACACACACACAGACACACACACACGAGCTGCCTGCTCCCTGGCAGCACTTTGCTGCTGTTAAATGAGGGGTCTGGGGAGTTGTGCCGGCAAAGCCTTTGGCTACTCTCTCTCCTCTCTGTGCGCTCCAGTCAAACACACACTGGCTAAAACAACCGGAGTCATGATGGGCAGACTTTAATATGTCAGGATTTTCTTATGTTAAAGAAATGGCATTCTGCTTCCTCTGAATAACAATGCAGGGACATAAAGACACTGTCAGGGGATCCAGAAACTTTTCCACAAAGAGATGTACGGACTGAGAGGAAAAAATGTCAAGACCATCTGCTTTTCACATGAACTGGATGGATTTCATAGGTCCAGGAGAAAAACAGAGCATGTTAAATAAAAAAAAATGGTAATAATTAGAACATAACACCATCATAACCATAATACATCACCTGTCATGAACACAAAAGTAGTCTTAAGAATGTTTATGACTGTTTTCATTAAGAGTATTTTAGTCAATTGTCACTTTTTATGAAAAGAAGTTGAAATAGTGAGAAATGACTTTAAAAAGACAACTTGATCTAATAACTAAGGGAACATAAATAGCAATTGCTGATCTAATTATCAAATTATTAATAATTTGATATTTATCAAGTTTTAGGTTGTACTACACACTTAAATGTGCTTCTTGGGCTGCAAACTAAACTGCATGACTGTACTGTGATGGAAAATAGTGACATTCAGATCCGATTGATAAAAATCTAGGTGACGTAATGTAAACTTACTCATGTCATGAAATTTAAAAAACAAATAAACAAACAAACAAAAAAGAGTGCTGCTGTTGTAAATCCTGTCAGTTCAAACTGATAATCATGAAAAGTCAAACATCACTGAATCTCTTTTTCAGTCTCACTTTAGTACTTTAGTAGTATTAAAAGTGTCCCCGCCTCCACATTTAGTGGGATTCTCTATGACTCTCCACCTTCTCTGCAGTGGGCGTGGGTGCAGGTGTTGATAACCCTCCCCCGTCCTCCCCTGCTCTCACTCCCTCTCCAGTGTTTCTCTCTATGTGCGTGTAGCTGCATATTTTAAGCCGGTGGAGTGTGTGGAGAGGTTTTCATCAAGCTTTAAGACAAATAAATACAGAACGGCAAGTCTTAATATTTTGTCCACTCAAGTGCTTTGGGCTTGGACACAGAGCCCCTAATTGAAAACTCTGCAGCCATTGGAAGATTAGTCTTAGCACTGTTTTGTAGCCAGGAGCTGATAGCTGTCTAATGGTGGTGAAATAATAATGATGTTAGACTGTGATCTGTCTACTCATTGTTTAAATATGTATATGCTCCAACTGTGCCAACCGATAAATGAAACAATGAAATCTGACAAGTGGGATTATGCTGCACATGCACACACGCATGGACTATATATATCCCTGACCCCGGGCTGTCAGGGCATCTTGTCCTCATCCAGCTCTGTGTCCTTCCCACGATGTAACATCAACTAGGTTAATGCAGCTAATACAGCACAGCACTATTGTCCTCAATGTCTTGTCTTATCTTTCCATGCATCTATCTCTTTCCCTATGAATCTTTCTCTCCTCATTAGTCTGAAGTAGAGGGGTGGTGGGGTAGGGTAGTTTTCATTAGCTCCAGGACTGCAGAAGTTCCTCTTCCTGTGGAGACCCAGTGATCCTTCAGGCTACAACACCGCTATTAATAAAAGGTTTTCTATTAACATAAAATAAAATACAGCTCATAATCTATGAGGAGGATGAATTGCGACCAAAATCTCCTACCTTCTGGTAACCCTGTTTCTATCGTACATATCCCAACAGATGCTGACCCGAGTGGTTATCAATAATAGAAGATAGTAGCCCTTTGCAAACACTCCAGTTACACATTTACACTGCCGGCACTCTTGATAATCTCATCCTAACTACTCCACGCATAACAATCATCATTTATTTTGAACTTAGTCAAAAAGTAACATATACAACGAGGGCTGAGGTAATATAGAGCTGCAAAACAAAACTTCACACATGCACAAGTCTTGTGGGGAGTTATAAATTGTGACTGGTCCTTCCCAGAAAGGTATGCACCTTGGACTTCAGTGAGAAGAAAAGATGAGGAAGCTACAGCTTGTTGAGTGTTGCCTGCTGTGCAAGAAACTCTGGATGAAAAAAAAAGCCTCCAGTGTTTTGAAAGCTTTCAGTATTTTTCAGAGATTGCCTTGCAGACAGCTATGAAAAAAGTGTATCCCATAGACAGTGCCACTGCAATAGCTCCAGGCTTAATATTTGATTGGTAGGGCTTGAAAATTTCAACTCATCTTTAAAAACTGAAACCCAACAAGCAAGCTGAATATTAATTTTCCTGTAACTATCTAATATTGAGATTTATAACAGCATTTTAAGAAATATAAATGTGACTGAGACTTTTGTGAAGGAATAGGAAAAACAAAGTTATCTAATAAACCCAACTTGTACTTTAAAATGCGACTAGAATAAAAGAACATCACAGCCTTATAAAACAAATGTATTCTCCCTTTACAGGAGTCTTTGAATGGACCTTCTCTCTTTAGTTGCTCTTTCTGAGTCGGCCTTAATCTTTCAGGCATGGAGGCCGTTTTCTTATTAATAATAAAAATAAGCAACCAAATAAAATCAATAGAGCCCTCTCAGTCTCATTTTGTGTTTTCTTTAAACCACCTAAAACAAACCCTCTGATGTTCAGCCAGACTAAGGACAGCTGTCATTGTTAGCAGGTTATGTTATTAATAAACCTAATGTGTATGTATCAAAGCTCAGGCAGTGACATTTTCAGAAAAATAAATCTCACTCTGCCTATCCTCTGCTGCTGAAAGTGGATTGTTTAGCATAAAAGGTGAAAGCTATGACAGAGAGACATTTTAAAAAAAGAGAGTACTAACCTGAGGCGTTTTTCAGGTCGCCATTGGAATCCACGGTGGTGTACATGACGTAGGGACCTGGCTGGTTAACACCGAAGGGCTGGAAAAAACAACAACACACACATGCAAACACAAATAAATACAACAGGCAAATTTTGACATTTTGCAAGTATGTTTTCAGGTCAGCTGTCTGTCAGCGAGGGTGAAAGAGGACACAGAGAAACAAGCTGGGGGTGGGGTGGGGTGGGGGGTGGGGGGGTAAAAAAACAGACCGACAAGAGAGAAAAACCGAGAGGGGGGAAACAGTGGACAGAAAGACAGACAGGCATGTTTTCACCACAGTGACCTTCAGCAGTTTTTTAGTTTCATTTTCACTCGGTGACATGGCAAATGTCTGAACTGGCTGACTTAAATATGACTGAGCATAAATGAGCGTGACGGCTGCATGGTTGTGTGCCCGTGTGGGCTGATACAGAGGGGTTATCTTATCTCTGCATAATGAAAGGGTGACAACTAATGAAGAGATCTGTCGAGCCATCCTTCGCTTGAAATCAGCTAATCATGAGCCTGCAAACATGCAAGAGAGACTTGGTCCTTTATGCTGTGACACTCAGCAGGGTGAGGGAGGAATAGAAATGAGGTCAAAAAAAAGAGAGAGAGAGAGAGAGAGAGTGAGAGAAAGAGCCACGGAGGAGCAGATTAGTGGGCTCAAAGAAAGCCAGAGGAAGAGAGGTGTGACTAAGAAGAAGAGGAGCGGGAGAGTGAAATGAAAAGATAGAGGGGGAGATGGATGGCAGAGGAGAGGAGTAGAAACAGCCGCAAGCTCCACTCGTCTACAGCATTCATCATACCTTTCAGTTAGACAACAAGCGGGTGGAAGAGTAGACAGACAGAAAACCAAAAACAACTCTAATACCAGCAGCCTCCTGCTGATGTCAAAGCTAATGTGTTTTGCAAAGGGCTTTCCACTGGAAAAAGGTTGTATAAGGTGCGATGCTCAACCGCTGTGTTTCTGTCAGATTTCTCCGTCCACCCACACATGATCGTCAGACATAAGCTTCTGGGGATGAATAAAGAGGAGCTTAAAGGTATCTGCTCTATAAATTGATGGCTTAATTTAACTTCAAAGTGCTCTTATAGTTTAAGTGCTCATGTTGTGTTTTCCTTGTACAGCCTTGTAGTCATTCAGAGCGACACAATTGTGTGGCTCACATGTTGTGAGTCGATGCATGCTAGTTGCCCCTTCCTTCGACAGCCTCCTCTTGACCAGGGCCAGAGGCTGTGAGGGTTTGTGGGCCAGCCCAGACATCCAATGATCTTCAGGGATTTCATTCTGCAATGTAACTTATAGCTTTGGCTAACAGATAATGTAATGGAATAAAATGTTTTTTTACTACGTGGTGCTTGGCTAACTTAAACTATGAGTTATATAGGCTTATCAAGGTCTTAGCAGTTGGCTGAGGCCGTGTCTAAGCCAACATTACTTTTAGACACGTAGACTCCTAATTAATTTCAATGTTGTCACTGTGCCCACATAGAGTGCTTCTGCAAAAACAAAAACAAAACAAACAAATAAACAAAAAACACATTGGCATCTGAAAAAACAGCTGAACATAGCTTAATTTGTTTCTATCACACAGCCTGTCAGGGCACTTCCTAGCAATTTACCTTGTCAGGTGAATGGCAGATTTGTTTCTGTTTCCATAAAGTGATCGCTGAGACGAGGGATAAATCACTGTTACTGTGAGTTGTTACATTTTCCTTCATAATATTTTATACTGCTCTAAAGTGATTTGAAATCTTATTGGTCCCCTGACCAGTACCTGATTAATCAAGCTGAAAAGTGCCCATCAGCATTTTTATGTAACTGTTCTCAGTCTGAACAGCTGGCGAGATGGAGTGGTGTCTTTGTCTGATCAGGATTTTAATAGCTTTTAATGTACTGATTTGATATGAGACATCTTCAAAAGAAGTGATACCAAAGCTTTTCAGTATTTAAGCAGTCATTTTTTTATGTTTGACTGCTCAGAGATCGACATACCTGAATCCTTAAAATGCGTGTTGATATAATTTAAATAGTATATAAAACTAGAGCCACGAATGGAGCTTAAGGGTAAGTTTGGGGCCACTGTGAAAGACAGAACTTTACCTTTCAAAACTTATTTGAATCAAACTGATGAGCACTGTCTAACCCTGTTACACCATCACTTGGATATTTTAGGAATGGATAACTTACAAAATATCAGCAGGGAGGTTTAAAACCTGTTATTGCAAAAACTACAAGTACAACCCAAGTCTCAGCAGACTGTGACTGACAAACTGTCCCTGAACAACAACGAGCAACAGACACAAGCTGGAAAACAGAAACAACTGCCATTCTTTCCACTTTGGTCTTTAAAATTCTTACACTGATATTTTTATTGGAAAAGACAAACCGCAAGGGAGACCATGTGATTTAATACAATGAGCCTGGGCCACTGAGCTGTATGAGGGTGTGTTTCTTGTCTCCATTAACAAAAAAGAGGTATACACAGGTGACAAAAAAGAGAAAATTTAGTACTTTTTTATTGCAGAGAAACTAATCCCTGTTTTTTTGTGTCTTCCATTTTCAATACAGTAAAATATAGGTACTTCACATTTAAAGGTAGCTTATGCTGCCCTGTCATGCATATGCACATCACCTGTTGAAATTTTCTCCCTTATTTTTGTGAAAAGAAAGTTGATCTTCCCCACAGACAGAAAGTTTGACCATCACAGAGGATTTTTCAACTTATCTCTCATTTACTGCTGAAAAAACACAAACTCTTGAGGGGGATCAGATGAATGCACTGGTAGAGCCAGTACATTGAGACAGAGTGGACAGTGGTTTGGAAAAATAACAAACAATTTTGCCAGTTGTTTTGCTGTCATTAAAAAAAAGTGAGCCAGCAAAGAGAGATTGCCTTACCTTGACATCTTCAGGACAGTCGTTGGAGCAGAGGCCACTGAGCACTGATAAGACACAGACGCAGAGTGTTAGTCAATGTTGCTCAGCATGTGTTACGTGTCCAGCACGATAACACACAACCCTGGGGAGCAAGTGTCATCTGTGACGGTGCTGATGCTGTGGCCTCAGGGACACTGAATCTACATGCATCTAGCATCAGGTAGGTCAAACTTGTAAAGAGGAGTGATTTTTTTCTGTGGCTACCAGTAAAAAACAAAGCAAAACAAAACAAACAAACAAAAACAAAAACAAACAAACCCACCTATGAGTTCCTCGCATTGTTATATTTCACACAATTTAATCATCCTTACTGAGTGCCAGGTGAATGAGGACAAGACAGACAATCAAAGAAGGAAGCGAGGGAGGGAGTGTTATGAATAAATTGCCAGCAATGAGAAACATAAGAATAAAAGTGCAAACCATTAACTCTGCATGTGCTTGTGTATGTGCTAAGAGAGCATTTCACTTATTTGTGTGTACAAGTGGGGCGAGGAACAAAATCCGCTGAATTGCTAATCAGTCATTAGAGAAGTGACTTTATTACCATACTAATAGGGTCGTGGGTCTAGGTTGCCTTGATTTGCCTGATGGAGTCACGCTGAAGCCCAATACTCTGTTAATAAGGTCTGCACCCGATGCTGCACTAAACAACAGCCAAACTCAATGCACCTATTCAAAGGGAACGTCACAGTGCCCCCGGCTCAGCTCTACTGTATAGATGGTGGGCGGATGAAGCCTCGGTATTGGATTGTTCCTCATTAACTCACCCACAAACACTTTAATCACAAGCATTTACTGTACACATAGCCTCGATACCCCATTTTAATAAATATGTACTGTGATTCTTTTCTGAAAGTTTCTGTACATTAATGTGAAACTATGGCAGTTTAATGTGAAACACTGCATGCAGAAGCGACTCTGATATAACAAACTGGGGAATGTGCTCTTTTAAAGGATCTCTATTCATCCATTTATTTAGTCAGTTCCATCCTTGTACTAACTGTTTGCTTTAGTGTTTGTCTCCAAGCTTCCCTATTCACTCAACACCATGCTACCTTTGTCCATTTTCTTTACACTGAGTAGAATATTTCAAGAACTCTGCACCATTAAGCATTCAGGAACCATAAGAAAGGCTTAAGTACAGTGTGTATAAAAAGCTATTCACAGTGTTTTCAATAGCATATCTGGAGTGTTGTCTCATGGAACAAATATGCTTCTGTTTCTGAAAATGTGTCACTGAGAGACACTTCTGTCAACACACAACAAACTGTGTTTCTGTTGTCACACAATTTTTTTATTTTATTTTTATTTTTATTTTTTGCCTTCAACTTGCTCAGATGTGCTCATGTGTGATGTGCATTTATGAAAGACACCCACAACAATTTTCAGGTTGACCACTTTAGTCCTGACAAATAAATCTCAACTTTTGGATAAACTGCAACAGAATTTGGTTAATTCATGGTATCTGTGGGATTAATCTCACTTACTTTGGTTGTCACCTGTCCTTACTCATGTGTCAGCACGGGGTTAACATCTGCAAATCTGACTAAAATTGATTGACAAGATTTTCCACGAAATCTGTAGAGATATTCATGCTGCCCTCTTTAGGATCAACTGAAATAAACCAAGACCCTTTCCTGTTCATCCTACCCCATCCTCCCCCATTTCTGTTTAAGACCAAACAGCTGAAAAGCAAACGAAATTCCAATCAATCTAAGCTGCACTTTGTGAGCTTAGTGCTTAGTGAGCTTTTAAAATACTGACACACTAAACTAAGATGGTGAACATCAACATGTTCATCAGCATGCCAGTGTTAGCTTTGAGCTCAAAGCCGCACTATGCCAAATTACAGCATTACTGTAACTTAATAATTAAATGTCTGTTAGCACTCAATTGTCCTAACAAAGTGTGACTAATTATGCCAATGTTGTATGCAAATGAAGGAGTAGTCCAGAGCTAAGGACTGCATTGCACCATTTCCTTTAGCTCTGATCCCTCTATGAGGCCACCCTTCTGCCCTCTCCTCTCTTTGTATGAATAAACAAGGGGATTTTTTTAAGAAGTGGCGTACGTGTGGAAAAGGCAAATTTGCTGCTTTGAAGTTCACAAGCTTATTAAGTATATGCCTGAAGCAGCATTCAGATGGAGCACCCATCAAAGTCAAACGTGTTCCTTGACCCCAACTGACCACAGCGTCTATCAGCTGCTTATAAAACAAGCTTCAGTAAAAAATTTACCTTTAAAATAAAAAGTCATTTTTTCACTAATCTCTCATCAAGGCCCTTGTTTTGTTGTCACTTAACGTTGCTGCTGAAAGCATATTCAGTAATCACATAGGTATTCTCGGAAACTGTCAACAACTATTTGCAACACAAAGGCTGCAAAATGTTTTCAGTCAAGGATATGGGAAACAGGTCTGCATGGCCACACACCATTCATCATTTAATGAGAATGTAATAACTTCAATGAGGTCTTTCTGTATTAATTTAATGTGGTGACATAAGTGAGAAAACTCTGGACCCTCTGAGATGACTGCACTTAGCTCCCAAAGCCCAAAGCTGTTTCTGGCTTTCTGAGTAACCAAGCAGTTGAATGAAGCTGAATAACGCTGAATGAAGCTAAAAGTTATCATTAGGTTATTTGGCTCTGAAAAAGATCAAAGCCTTTGGAAATCCGCCCCGGTGCACCACAGTGGTTAGAAACAGTCCTGTGTGTAATTACACCACCCATCAACTCTGAGCAAACACATCAGCACATCACAGGCTGCGGACCAAAGTCATCCATGAAGGACATAGATGATCAATAAATCGTTGGGATCAGAATATCCATCGCCTGTTTGAAGTTTATGCTGTTTGGGGTCAGGCCAAAAGCCCACTGTCACTAACAGTGTAAATCAATAATGCAGAGGGATTACACCCTTTTTTTTAAGTTCTTTTCACTTGAGATTATTATGAAAGAGAATATAGGACATAGGACAAAGACTTAGTGGGACTCAAAGCCTGAAACCATCAGCTCACAAAACACATCCAAACTATATAATCTCAGCTCTTAAGTTCCAAGTTAAGCGAAGTCTTTATGGTTCAGTTTACAGCAAGCAATATTCTCACATATCGGAGAAAAACATTTTCACTTTAGCAGCTTTCTCTCTTTCTGCTTGAGTGGTTAACAGGGCAGTCAAGAAGAACAAGAGGTGTGTACATGTGTACTTCAAGAGGAAATCTCTGCACCTCTGTAGACTGAAACACACACACCAAAAAAAGTGACACAAGTGTTTGACGCTGTTGCATAAAAATGGTGGCTAACATTTAAACATGTCTGATTTAAAATGCCTTTACAAAATATAACATGGGAATGAGAAAGATGATGGAGTGTGAAAGAACCAGTAGGAAGATTTAAGGCTACAAAAAACAAATGTGTATTTTGTAAGTCAGAAGTGAACCATCAGGATAATCCTTTATTGGGGAAAGAAGTGAGACACAGTGTTCACGGTCAATTAAATTAATAAATTAAAGGGGTTGTGATGTGTGCCATATCTGTAGTTTGATTAGAAACGATCAGGATTTGGTGACACTTAAATCTAACCCGTTGTAGATGTAATAAGGTTAAATCTCACTTGCAACCCACGGAAATGACACCTTTTCCAGGCACTCCGGTGCATGCCAAACTCTTGTTCTACTATATATTTCCTCTAGAATTTGACAAGCCCAATAATGTCCAAGTCAAAATCAAAATTCAGGCACTTTTAGTTTAATGTCTTAACACATCAACTAAAATATTTGTGATGCATGTTTAGCAATGAAAGAGAAAATTAGACGATTCAGTCAGTAAGAGGGGATCTACATACATGCTACATAAAAAAAAAATGGAGACATGAATTCATTGCAAAAAGAAAAAAAGTGAGAGGAAAAAAGACAGACATGGAACGCATGACTGCAGAAGTCCTTCACAACTCAATGGGCACGTCGTCGCTCCAGGAGGTGGATGAGTCTGTGTCAGGGCGGGTATTCATGTGTCAGTGCAGGCAAGTCACTACATTTATGAGAGAGAGGGAGCTCAAAACGGGTGTTTCTTCTGAGAGGCAGCTTTGTCCTCCATACTTCAATCCTTCGATGACATGTAACAAGTACATAACAGCTCCTCCATGGCCAAAGCAAGATCCCTGGAATAGCTCTCACACAACCTGCTTGGAACAGATGTTGTCTCTTATACGACAATCTCTCTCTCTCTCTGACACACACACACACACGCACACACACAGAGTACAGCCTATATAGCCTCAGTGGAACTGAGCTAGTCCATTTTCTGGAGTAATATTGAGACTGATGGCAGCTTCTTCACAGGAGTAACCTAATCAAATGGAGGATGAACTGGTTCATGTACTCCATGTGGGTCTGTGGGTGTGTATTTTTATCATTTGTACAAGAAGTCAGTAAGCAGTAAGTATTTCATAAACTCTGTGTGCAAATATGCAGAATTCTTTGTTTTGGCCAAGTGTGGAACTGAAACACTCTCTGGTCTTTATTAGCAAAATTAACTATATCTACCTGTGATTGTAAGAGGAAGAAAAATAAGGACCACACGAGAAAATATTTATTATTTTCAAATAATGTTCCAACTGAAATAACAAAACAAAGGCAGTTTTCCAGGACTCAAGAAGGATCTGGATGCCTAGGTTCTGCATAAGAGATTAGGTCTTTTATTTTATTGTTTGTTTTTTATAATATATCTGAACTGGACATTAGACACTAAATGACTATAATTTGGTTTAGGGTTAAAACAGCTATACTACGTTTTTGTTTTTTGTTTTGTCAAACATTGGTTAAAACATGTGAAAGATCTAAAGGACACACCCCTCCCAGCCCAGAGTGGATAAGGATTTAGAGTAGATTCTTCATTATAGACACTACAGTCCTTATACACTGTATATATCAGAATGTTTGGGCTTCTGTGGCCTATTCACAAGCTTAGTTTGAACTGGGTGAATTGGGCCAAGCCCCATGGGAATTTCCTGCTAAGATACTAACATTCAAATAAGGGATCAACTGGCCTCTGCTGGATACATTAACTAGTGCTGCCCAATTAGCTGCTTCTTTTTTTCTTATCTAGCTAGTTTAAAATATGCACTGGTCGGTCACATGCTTCGAAGGAGAACACGTGTTTTCCAAACAATCAAACATACCGACAAATAATCACCGAGATGTTTCTGCAATGTCCCAACATCTGGTGCTGTTGCCATGAAACTAGACGTGGTCTCAGCTTTGCGTTATCATAATGTGGTGTTTGCTTTTGATAGAATAAAAAAATGGTTTGCCAAAGGAAACACAGCTCACTGTGTGGGTTTGTTGCTCGTTTAATGATTGGCAAAAGTCAGGTTCCGTGTTACTTTGCTAAACAACATGGCGGGCCTTGTTTCAGTGACAGCTTAATGACAGCTATCAGATGGTTGCAATTCCATTTAAACAAAGGAGGCACACTGATGGCTTTGATGAAAAGGCATCACTCTGTTATTAAAAATAGTATGTTAGCATTGTGGGGAGTGGGTGGTGGTTGGTGGGGGGTTGGGGGCTCTGTGCTCTTAATCCATGCTGACAGTTTGTGGTCTGGGACACTAGAAAACAGGTCATTTCTCACCACTAAGACCAAACTCACTGGTGTGCGTCAGTGTTATCGCTGCTTCAAGATACCATGTGTGTTGCATAAAGGTTTCAGACATGAGAGGACAAGAGTGCCTAAAAAAAGCCTCTTTAAAACCAGTTGTGTCCTACACTCCTCAGATAAATGGATGAAAATTTGAACAACAATATCTCCATGTTAAAGCCTAAAGGGGGTTGTTGATAGTAGGTGAAGTCTTGCTTTGGGCTGAGGTGTTTACATGAATACTGATTTTCAAACTGTAACTTCAAGCATTTGTTCACAAGCACAAGAAATCATTTCAGTTGACTTTTAACTGAATATTGGGCCAAAGCTTAAAATCTGACACCAATCCTTAATACTAACCTGAATTTCAAATGCAATCTTCAGACCTGTTTGATTTTATTTGAGTAAATACGGAAAGTTGAGAACTTGTCTTCTTATCATTATCTGTTACATGTTATGTAGGTAACTTGCTATGAACTAAATGAAAGCCATTTTTAACTACTGGTATGACTGCATGTATTGTCATTACCTGCTCCAGCTTTACTGAAATATCTAGTTTCAAAGTGAATGCTAAACATGAAGCACCAAACAGTTCATATACATACCAAATTTGAACACTTACAGTAAACTTCTTTGTTTATGCCTCAACACTTCATCATGGAACCCTTATACTTCACGACAGATCTGGGCTTTGAGTGTATTTTTCAGCAACCAGAAATAACACAGCAATATACAGTACTTCACATTGCAAAGAGGTAATTTCATGGTAAATGAATTCCTGTGAGTGCACTTAAAAACAAACAATTCTGCATGTCCCTTCCCTCAAAAGCTATTGTTACTTTCTGTAATGGTGGGTGCTGAAATTACATTTTCTGCACCATATTGCTTTGCTATGTTCATGTATGTCATAAAAGATGTGCATTCCACAGTTTTCAGGCATTTGGCAAAAAGACTCTGGATATCTCTTTACACTTCATGATCTGATTCTGATTCAGAAGGCTACGATGGGCCAAATGTTTCTAAATGCACTGATATTATATACATGATTTTAACTCATGTACAGAAATAACTTTTTAAGTTAATGCTGTCATTGACATTGCATATCCAGCAGTGGCGAGCAGCCTCTCTGCTGCACCTTTAGCACCAGAAAGAGCCTTGTTTGTACAAAATGCTGGGCAGGTGCAGAGTTTTTGAGGTAAAACAGACTGAGAATAGTTAAAATTAAAGCTGCAAGCAGCGTTGGTCGAGCCCTCGCACTCTGGCCCGTCGGAGTAGGTGTCCGTTTTAATAAAGTGTAGACAATTAATCTCTTTTTTTTCCATTTTTAGGGTATTTTGGGTCAATTTTCAAAAAAAAAAGAGCTTTTATTTTGAAAGGGTTTGGTGCTTTTATTTTGAAAGGGCAAGGATGTGCCAGTGACCAGGTCAAAGGTTGATGGACATGAGAACTGGCAGCTGTGTGGGGATCAGACAAAAGCGCAGGCAGACAGAGAAATCCACATTCAAATCAATGGAGAAATCCAT
>JAQMCX010000001.1:4835953-4850388 GCA_029814765.1 Acanthurus leucopareius | reverse complement strand
GTGTGCGTGCCAAATTTGGTGAGTTTTTGAGCGTGTTCAGGGGGTCAAATTAAGGTTTAAAGTGGCGTAATAATAATAAGAAAGAAACGGAGCAATAACAATAGAGCCCTCTCCTGCTTTGCAGGGCTCGGGCTCTAATTATACTTCACATGATGTTTGTATTGCACATGTAATTGAATTTGAATCGAAACATTACGAGCGATAAGATGATTATATAACTCCAATATGTAGGGTCTGTAGACTGTCCAGATGCTGCACTGCCACCGCAGTTAAGTGCTGCCTTTTTCATTCCATCAATATCAAATTATTTAGAAAATTGTTTTTTTAAAGTTTGTGAATCAGTGTGGAAGAATCTGTGTCGACATTGTAATACATGCACCGTAGAATCATACTCCTGCCCCCCCCCGGCAATGCTGCTACATTAGCCACCTCGCTGGTAGAAAATGAGATGACTGCAAATTTTTATCTAATTTTTAGGTCGCCTACAGGTTCCCTTATCTGAAGGAACTTCCTATGTAATTTCACCCTCATTGGGACTTTATAAAAAGAAATCACAGGGAGCCATGGCAACCACAAAACACAACACAGTCTTAAGCTGTTGGGTCAGCTAACGTCACATAAGCGCATAAGCACATGAGCACACGCATACATGAAAAGCAAAATGTGATGAGCAGCCCTTGAGGGGGGGGACATGACATGCTGCGTCAGCGCTAGTGGCTACAAGTGTGAGTCGACGAGAGCCAAGTGGACACACACACTGTACACGCAAACACACTGACACAGAAATACAACAATCTGACAGCTGACCGACGTTTGCTCTGAGATGCTCATCGCTTCTCATTGTACTCAGTTTTTTTTTTGCTGACTGCCCCACTGCACACACAAACACCCACTCACACCCACACACACCCCCCCCACACACACACAAGCGCATGAACCACATGCATGAACATACACAGGGACTAACAGTGGGCCGACATCTGGTCTTAAATAACAATAGAAACTCCAGAAGTGACCCACCTGCTTACAGCACAACAATCCATGTTAGAAGAAAGAAAGATGATATATATTCTTTTCATAATTTGAATAAATAAAACCTTTACAGCTTTAACATTTGGACTTTATTACAAAAGCTCTATAATTAAAAAGGACATTGGGTTGAGGAGCTGTCACTTGGCAAAATCTCCTCATGTTTCCTCATGTGTGCATTGCTAAAAGCTAAAGAAATACCCCTATTTGCCCCAATTAGACATACTTAAATGGCTTTTGTCCTGTCTGCTCACAGTGTGAGTAAGACAAGGCACTGTACCGCTGTGGAGATTTAAATCCCAGAGGATGCCATCCCTGCTCAGTGTTCATTGTTGGTAACATCATTATAGTGTTGTTGTATGCTCACTGTCCCTGAACAGCTGGCAGTGGCTGTGTTCCACTGTGTGTCACTTTCAGATGAACACTACAAATGCAATGTGACCACCACATTAATTAGCCACCACATCAATTAGAATAAAGTTTAACATCCTCACAGAGGCTAACATGTTCCCCTCATCCATGTGTTTGTCTTTTACTTTACTGGCAAAACTAGAGACCATAAAGATATGGAAGTAGGTATTTCATTAAAGGTGTGCAATAATCCAAAGGGTCTTTACTGAGAAGAGACAAAAGATTAAATTGGCTCACCCAAAAAAATTGCACATTAAAGATAACATGTAAGACAAATGGCATACACATAAATGTAATTAATGGCCTGCAGCACTGGGTCACAAAGGCAAATGTTAGCCTCACAAATCGAAGCAAACAAACTTTTCCTGTGCATTTTGCAGCATGTGAGGCTCAGTGGGCCTTTGCCTGGGTTAGGAGGTTAGCACTGTCAGCAGCCTCAAAGCATAATCCATTTGCAGGGGAATAGATTAGCCTTCAGAGCCATAAATCAAATATAATGCCGAAGTCTAATTTGAAAATAGGTGCTCCCTCTTGTTTTCATCTTCTGAACCACTAGCCATAATTTGCTAATTGGTTCATCTCTTCACTCCCTCAATTCTCAGTGGATGTGGTCCACACTGATAAAATTGAACTTAATAAAAGAGATTTATGCAATTTATGAAAGGCTCTTCGAGGCTATAGTGGGAAGTAAGATGGTAGATTTTCCATCTTATTTACACTGAAAATAAAAGAAGTAAAGAGGCCATATTTTTCCTGCGTAAAAGCTTCATTTTTTTGAAAAAAACTCACCAGTCACTGGTTAATTTCTCTCATTTTAGGTCAGGATCAGAAGTGGCTTATATACAATAAGAGTAAAAGAGTGCCCATATTTATTCCTTGCTATTTGGGTCTTGGGCAAGAAGTGGAAACACCAAATTTTCCAGAAGAGATACTAAAACAAGAAATGTGAATTACTGTTCTCTGTAGGTAATGAATAAAGTAGTTTTAATGTGTCACATTTTCAGAAAGAGCCATTACCACTTGAGCTGTCAACATAAGCTGCTGCCGGATGCTATTTTGACAAACACGGGAGCAGGCTCTCCCACTCAGCCGTCTTTGTATGTTGTCGCATACACGGGAAAAGTATTTCACACCAATCTGAATTTACAGCCTCCAGTTAAATCCTCCTCCGGACGACACAGCCACACTGAAAGACTTCAAGCAAATCTTCTCGTTGTCATTTGAATGAAATGAAAAGAGGGAATAAAAGACAGCTCTGAGTGACAGCCTGAGAGAGGCGGTATGGAAGCAGGAGGACAGGAAACGAGACCTTTGCCGAAGGGGAAACAAGAGAAGAGTGAATGCAGGGTGAGTGCAGGAGGAGAGGTGAGAGCAAGATAAAAACAGACGCTAGAGAGGGTTAGAGGGGAGGAAATGAAATACACAGCAATGAGGAAACATGGGAGACCACGGGAGGAGAGAAAAAAGAGCAGAAAGGAGAGAATGTGGAAATCTGAAAGTGGAGAGCTGGATTCGGAAAATGAGGGATGAGATGGATAAAAAAGGGAGGTGAGGAGTAGAGAGAGGAAGGGACTGAGAGAGGCTCCCAGATGTTTTTCAATACAGCTAATCTGCATTCTAATAAGTGAGCAGGAAACTAATCAACTCATACAGTTCTGCCTGTCAGTGTCTCTCTTCATCACCCCCTCAACACACACACACACACACACACACACACGCTGGAAGATGCTCATGCAGAGATACTCCCTCCTTCTCTCCTTCCCGTCACCAATCATCTTATCCTTCTTTCTAATTTTGGACTTTATGATTTCTCCCATTTCCTTGTTCCTCAGCAGTAATCATCCATCCATCTGTCCACCCTGCAACCACTTTGTGCCTCATTTTCTCTTGCAGCTTAAAGTGGAACCACTTTGCTTTGTGTAAGACTTAACAGTCAAGCATGTCCCCACTATGCTCCTTGAAAATCAAAATTTTATATTCACAACTCAAAGATGTTAAGTAACATTTTGTTTTTCATTATAGTCTGATTTTCTTTATTATCAGCTTTCTCATCTATCCATTACAAAAGCCCAACAGTTACACTAATCTTACTAGCTAGTACACTTTCCATTTTCTGAAGCTCATATGCTCTTTAGTGTCAATCAGTAAGCTGGCACAATATCTGATCATATTTTAATTAAATGCTTTTATTCTAAGGAAAGTTTGCACCAAACACCAAATCAGCCTCATTCCTCGACTACTCGTCCATAAACACGGTGGCTCACAATGAGCATGGTGCTGCACCAGACAGAACAGGTCACATGATTCATTTGTGGAAAAGACTGCCAAAGACTGTGATTGGGCAATCAGAACTTGTAAGTCAGCAACATCTAAGAAAATGGACTAAATTGGCCTTTTAGCAGTCATTGCGGTCTGCTATATTTGAATTTAATGTTTTAATTCTTTACCAGGCTATGAGAATAAACCTTTAATGATTTCCATACGCTCTTGTTGGGCTAAGCGTTGAGAAACAGGTAGCAGAAGCTGCAAATAGGCTGATATTGTCCTTTTTGTCAGTGCTGATTTTCAATTTTAAATGATCTAAACTGGATATATTACAAGTTATTAATTTCAAGCTCTATGCATGAACACTCAAAGAGCCGCACTCGCATGCAACAGAGCTGTATAACTGCTCTCCTTCTATGTTAGGCTACCAATCAAAAATCCTTCAGACTGATCCTAAATAATGTATGCTCCTACAGCAAAGAACGTAAGGTTGTTGATGGAATGTGCTGGTGAGTGAACTATTGCATGTCAGGCGCATGGGAGGACAAGATGTCAGACCAGTGCAGGTTCAGGTCATCTCAGTGTGAAAAGCCCAGCAAGAGTCCAGGCCTCTGGCAGGTAGAGAGGCAAGGCTGCTGTCTCAGGGCCAACGTGTGATGGATTTAACCCGGGAAGTCTGTGTGCATCATGGGATCTTACCTTTCACTCACACACACAGAGACACATACACACACAAACACACACACTCTCTCACAGTCACAACGAGTCCAACATAAAGTCAATCCTTCAGTGGATGTTGTTCAGTAACGCTCAGGGTGGGGTGGGTGGGGGTTGAAGGATGTCTTGAGAAAATAGGAAAATAGGATTCCGTCTTACAACATGAAGGACCGGATCAGGCTATTTACAAAAACACATCACTGGCTGGCATCATGTGTCAAGTCTGAATATGGAGTTTGTACACTCAGTCTAAATTATTACAGTATAACACTGTTAGCTTTGCTATCTGAGACAGTTGAAAAGAATAGTAAATAAACAGTCTACCCTCAGGGGGTTTAGTGGAAGGTACGAGGCTATTAAGCTGCATTTGAGCTCATGTTTACAGGAAAGATGAACGCACAAATGTCAACAGGGTGTAATACTTAAAAGACACATTTTTATTTTGGTTGCTTGTTGTCTGCTTGCTTTTCTGCAGTCTGCTAGCTGTAGAAAATGTAACACTGATCATGTATGAAATATTTATAACTAAATATGTAATAACTGAATATAAATAAATGGGAGAAGTGGAGGAAGTGACAGGTTTTGCATCACTGGAGAAAAAAATAGGCTTTTTGCGTGGTTGTGTCTGTGTGTATCTGTTTGTCTTGTCTGTTGAGCTGCGGAGAGATGAGACACAGATAAGGAAAAGATCAGAAGTTTAGAGAGGCGGCATAAAAGGAATTTGTGTTCCAGCAGGAGAGAGACTCAAGGTCTAACACAAACTAACTGTATGCACAGAGGATAACTATTACTACGTGCCTCTTCTTTCTATAATAATTTTGTGTATCGACTTATAAGAAAACCTAAAATATGAGCTCATGTTTACTCTGGCAGCTCAGTCCTAAATCCATAAAATTCTGATTTTGTCCATGTGTGAATAGAGCCGGTCATCGTCAGAAGAGGTCACAGTCGAAAAAAAAGAAGGGCTGTTATTTAGACAACAGATCGTGTGGTCTAGGAATAAAAGATTTCGGGAAAAAAACATGATTGTGATTGTTTTAATCAGTATTGTATGTGTGGTTTAAATTGTTATTTCATTAATTGCTGCCAGTGCTGTCACATAATGAGGGACTGAAAAAAGTCAGTTCATAATCAGAAACAAAATGACAAGTTTCTGACCAAATAGTGAAGTCATGTTTCTTACTCTGCAAGATTGAAACTATTTTTAAATTGGCAAAGGTGATTGGTCGAGTAGATAGTCTAGTCAGTACATAATCTCTGTGGATTTTTTTCCCAGGATTGTGTTTGTCTGCCTCTCTGTCTGTATATGTTGGTGCATACAGAGAGCAAGATTGAGGACTGATGCACCAGAAGTATCCATCACAGGGTAGAATGTGAAACAGCAAGATATCTTAGTTTGAGGTCTAATACAAGTCTTTGATGTGGGGAAGCGAGTTATTGACCACTCTCAGCCACTTGAACGGGGAGGGGGCAGGGCCATGCCCAACTTTAATGGATAACGCTACAGTGCCTTTAATGATGGGACTGGAGAGTTTGACAAGGATTAGTTGCATCACATCGAGCAGTCAACACTGACACATTGACATATTGTGAGAACTGGCTGCTATTCCAAACTACTGCTCTGAGTGTAGGCCTGGACTGTCCTCACTCTTGGCCTGCTGTTTAACAGTGTCATGCATACAGCAGACAGAAAGCACAGCACTGATACTATGCATCTCAGACGGTGTGTTAGACAGGGCGAATGTTTATATAATTCTTGGCAAAGATGATAATTGTGATTCATACTGTAAGTGTGTGTACTGTAAGAGTGTGTGCTGACAAGGGCATGGTGATGATTTATGTGTGTGTTTCTTTTGTGCGTGTAATTCTGGAAACAGAGGAGCGCTTGTAGCCCCTCCCTACCAAAGGAGACAAAACAACAACTGTTCGCCAACTGTGCTGAAACAGAAAGGGATGAGCAACGCTCCTTTTCCTACTAATGAGCAGAGCAGAGTGACAGATTAAACTGTGCAAAGACCCACCCTGGAGTAGAACTATTTTTGCTTCCCTCAAATGTCACTGAGTACTAACGCTGTACTAACATCTTGACTTCAAAAGAACACGTCTTGACTTTTACTGAAATGCTGTTATGATAAAAAAAAATACATAAAAGAAATAAAATCAATTAGCTGAAAAATAAAAAAAAACAAACAAAAAAACAAAACATTGAGCCAAAAATATAAAAAAAAAGTTTCCGAAAATAGCACACAGATAGTGACGTTACAGTTGCTTCTAGTTAGACATCATTTGTGAGTACTAGGTTTAGAGTGTGACTGAAAAATAGCATATTGATTAGTTAACATCTGGTTGTCTTTGCAGGATAGGAGAATTTTTTTTTTGTTTTTTTTCTGTTATGTCTGATACCTTTATCATGCAGCTCAAAGAGGAAAAGTGTGATGTTACATGAGGAGAGATGGAGGGCCTGGCATGTCATAAACGTGCCTGTCTGGCTCTGAACACAAGATTTTGTGGCTACGTGGTTTGCAGAGACATTTTGTGTTAAGCATTTAAACAGTAAGTCACTTCTAATGAAATTACAATTATTACATTAGACTTGTGACAATCCTTCCCATTTTGCTCTGGCTTTAATCTAAATTTCCGTACTGAGAAAATCTGGTGTGAAATCAGTACTATTTTACAATGCAAGTCACACATTTTTAGCCAGAGCTTGTTTTTTAATTAAAACTGGAATGATTTGATCACATTTAATATCATCAAGGAACAACAAGAACCACACATAATTCATTCTGAAGCATGACTAGGACATCAGATGTTCTGTAAATAGAAACAAAGTTCACAGTATCAATCACCCAATGTAAACTAATTCCAATCTTGTGTCATTGATGTAGCTTATCAATGGCACGAACAAATGGCCATTTTACTTAAAGGTAGAATAGGACTAGCAGATAACAGCCGTCAGCATCTTATTTATAAGTCCTGGAAAAGAGCTGCTCACGTTCAGTGCTCAGAATAAGTCTGAGAGGGGCTGTTATGGCAACAATGACAATAGAGGAAGAAAACAGAAAGACATAAAAAGGTGCTTTTATCTTTCTTCACATTGCACCTCAAAACAGGTTTAAACAATTGGGGGGGGGGCTTAAAGAATGCGGGGCAAGTCAGTTACTTACCCATTACTTTGACGAAGTAGGCATCAGCTTCAAAATTGTTCTTCAAAGCATGGATGATCAAGTCATTTTTGCCTTTTTCCTTGCTTAGAACCAGCATGTCTAATATACCCTGCAAATGAAGACAGGCATATATAGATAAGGGACAATGAGTGCATGGAGTGTGTGTCTTCTGATGTACATTTTTATCCCTCTAACATACTGTGTGACTGATCCAGCATTATCTTATCATCTAAATTCTTCCTTCTTTCTCTTCCCTTCACTTCCTCTCTTTTTCCCATTTATGAATCCGTCCTCTTAAGTGAGTGAGGGAGGGATGAGGGACGGAGGAGAGAGACAGAGTTGAAACAGGCAGGCAACATTAGCAGTTATAATTAATTCTGATAAGACAAGCACATACAATAGATTGCAATGCAGCTATTGTATTATATGTAGATGCTCATTAGGGGTGTGAGTGGGTGGGTGTACGAAAACACATAATCACAACCTATAAAACACAATAAGAAGTATGCATGCCATGCATGAGAATAAAATGTTTTTTAACAATATTTGTATGTGAATGTGTGTCTTATAGTTTGCAAGGCATTTTTTTTTTCATTATCAATGCCACTATGGACACAGATCATGGTTAAAAAAAGGTAAAATACTGATGGGTGAATTCATAAACGGATGAGGCAGCTTTTGCTGCAGCTAAATGTGCATAAATGAGACCAAAACAAACTGTGTAATTCACAAAGCACCTGCAGAGAGTAAAATGCATCTTTAACTGCAAAGCAACACAAATGGCGTCTCGGTGCTGTGGTGCTATTTACAGGTATTTAAACTGGGTAATACACATACATTTAAGCCTTATTGAAAAGTAATTCTAATTAAGAAAAACAAACAAAAACACATCTAATAGTCACAAACAGTTGAAGAGTGAAATTTATGAGTGTCTTAAGAGAGTTAGGGGTAACTGAAGCACATCTATACGTTGTGTCAGGATGTGGTCTAATCACTATCATCTTTTTTTTTTTAACATGTCAATAAAATGATCTTAAATCTTACTGTGTCCCTCCCATTTAAAAAGAGCCTAGTGTAAGTCAGTCAGACAGACTAACCTTATGTTACCTATTTATTCTCATTCCTTTCTCTTTCCCTCTGTTTTGTTTTCTTGTTTCAGCTGATTTAGGGCGTTCACTTTTTTGTCACGTCTTTATCAGCCAATCTTATCTTTGCTGTTCTTCCCTCTGTTGCTGTCAGCTGTCGTTTCATTGTGTGTGTTGTACTTTGCCACAGGGATAATTGCGATCAGATGCAAAACAAGAGCAAATTGAACTCAGCTGCACAAGTTTATGCTTGTGTTTTCGCTATAATATCATTAGTGCAATATCTTTTGTGAATCTGAACTTGAAACCAGGCAGATACCGTCTGCCAGTGATGTGCACTTCATGGTGCTATCAGTGGGTGCAGTCTATTCTTTTTGAACCCCTCTGAGTGTAAAAAGCAGGGGGGTGTAAAAAACAGAATCAGAAAGTACAAAGAAAATAAATAATAGTGCTTTGTTGTGTAAACACACAGTTGGCGAAGACAGAGTAAAGGAGGCTTACACGCAAGCTACTGTGCGTGCTTTAAGAGGCATTACTGATTATGAACAAGCACAAAACTGAACATGACATTGTTCCGTCATCACTCCAATTCTAGCATATTTCTTCTGAGCATGACAGGGAGACCATAAAGTCAAATCATTTTGTTGACGTCAGAGTTTAAATGAAAAAAGCTTTTACCATAATCCACTCTTCTATATGAGAGAATGAACAAACAAACATTGGTGTGATGCATGACATATTTTCAATTTTCTTCTCATTATGCATTATTTCATTAAATACTGTCAAAATTCTCACACAGTATTGTAACTGTATTGGCAAATCTGGCTATTTCATACCAGAGGATGTCATGTATTAGTTGGAAAGATAAAGTGAGAGGGTCAAAGGTGGTGGATCTTAGGAGGAGAGACAGAAAAAAATAAATACAAAAACAGTAAATTATAGAGGAATTAAAGCAAAAATACTGAGTGCAAGTACGGTCGTGTGAGCCCTTAACAACATTAACTCAAAGTAAACAACTCACATCCTCATAGATGTCAAAGAATGTTGCCATGACAGCATTTTGGATTGCTCCTAAATCCGACTGATCCCAGTGGATGCGGAACATTCTTCCTACTTTGCGGCAACTGGCGTTGTTACAGGGAACGTTCTCCAAAAGAAAGGCCAGCTGATCACTGGGAGGCAGAGAAAGAGAGACAGACAAGAAGGGAGAAAAAGGCATGTTATCATTTGCATCTCATTTAACAAAGAAGCACCCTGATCACTGTCACACTGAATAGTTTATCACATGAATCACACCAGCTGACTCACATTTAGACATGCCAGATTGGTGGTATTTATAGTCTAAAAATTCACCCTCTGCTGCCTTTTTATATGTCATTTTTGAAGCTTCTTCTGCTGCCTGTAAACTTCTGCCAACAACTCAAACTTTCTCTTGCTTTGAGCTAAATGGAAGAGTAAAGGTGGGACATTTTAGGAATGTTTCCAGTGGCTTATTTTTCTGAAGTTTATCAGAAGTTAAGTAGAGTAGTCAACTAGTCTAAAAGTAAGAAACCAGTTAAAATTGAGCACAATTTCATCTACCAGCTGTGATCAAACACTTCAGAGAATGTTTCTGTTGTGCATGAGCAGAGAGCTGCACAGTAATGTGCATGTAGCAGGTGCAAGCAATAGCTTTACAGAATAACTATTCCAGGTTACATCACTTATTCCACTTCAGCACATCAGGTTATAATGTTTATCTGTGAGGTGAAGTCCTGAAGCTATTTTTTATTGATACAGTTTTGAATGAACTCTTTTCAAAGTAAGATAAAAACATAAGTGTTTGAGAAAATGAGCGCCAGGCTGGATCCTCAAGCTTGAGCAATAAAGCAACATTCATAACATACTTTTTGTGTTCCACTACATATACATTAACTTTTCGATGATCTGACCACACCCTGTATTTGGCTCTTTTTTTTTTTTTTTTTTGCAAGATCCGTGGTGAGTAATTTACAGTCTGAAATAAAATCCAAGTGCTCTGGGAGTTAATTTAAAATGTTCTTCATCTCATCGGGTGTTTGGTGTGTGCAGTCTTTGTCACCATCTCCCTTTGATTCTCTGGGGAGATTGAATCCCCCTCTTTATCCATGCATCTTTCTGTCTTTGGAGATGGCTCTCTGTACCTGTTCTTAGATCTCAGTGGAAGAGGGAACCAGAAAAAAAAAGCTCTGTTCTATAAATAGACAAAACGTGAAAGCCCTCCCTCTTCCACGATTTCAAATCACTCTACTTTTCCTCCACTTTATCCCAATGCAAGTGCCCATGGAGTGGAGTTGAAGGCAAACCACAAGCTCAGAGACTGATGGGACATCTGTCATCTAGGATGCTTTAAAAGGTTAAAAGACTGTGCAGCAGTTTTGTAAATAAGGCTAATACTATTCACCTGTCACATGTCAAAAAGGTGGAGCATAAGAAAGTAAAGGAAAACACTGCAATGATAAGAGAGTGATTATTGGCTAAATGTTAATTAAGTTATTACTGTAATTACTATGATGCTGTCATCCATCCTGAAACTGTGCTGACTTTACTGGAGCAAAATACATATTTGTGAAGAATTGAAACTGAAGTGATGGATGATACATAGCTACAAAGAGACAGAGAGACAGATAAATGTGCTTTCTTGTCTTTGTGTGTCAGCACAAGCTAATGTTATTATTGCGTCTTCCACAAAACAAGACAGAGACGAAAACAGAAACATTCAGCATGAAAAGCAAACTGGGTTGAAGGTGCCAATAATGACAAGCAACTCACAAATGAACACACACTCAATGCATTACATAAAGCATGTTGATGTTACACAACAGCTGGATTCAACCAGACGATCCGAGTGGTAAAATTAATACTTGAATTGTGCTCTGTAAGCCTCTCCAGCGCTCTTAGCCTGCTGCTGGGAAAAATGATTGCTGATTGAGAAAGCAGCATCAGAGCCACCTTGTATTGTCTCATTGTAGTTTCTCATAGAATATATAATGGCTGCACTGATAGCTGCTTCTCAGGAGGTATGCTATCTCCAAAAAACAAAGTTCACTGAATTTTGGTAGCACTAGAAGGTTCGATGTAAAAAATGTACAATAGCACATCAGCCTTTGTGTGTGAACACAATTTTTTCATCAAAAACATGTTTAATCATATTACAACGCATAGCAGCGGGAAAGCTAGCACTTAGAAAAGAAAAAAGTTTAACCAAGCTTCTGAAATACTGAGCGTTGTTAGATTTGTTTGAAATGAAAAAATAAAGTATAAACAGTGAATGAAATTAATTTATGAAATGATCATGACGTTAGTGGAACGCTTTGGCTGAAATTGCATTCAAAATATCTTTTCACTTGCTAGTATGCCACACCTGCAGAGCAGTACACACTAGTATTTTTCACAGCAGTCTAACCACTACTTAGTGCATTATACAGTGCTGTTAATTCAATTTTTGTTTTCCAAACAGCAGAATAAATGGCTGTAAAAGACAAACTTAAAGTTAAAGCAATAATCAAGCCTTAAATTATTTTTCCATTTTGTGGAAAAAACACGATTCATTAGCTGCACCCAACTCAGGCAAACAAATTCACTTTTCATTTTGTTGCAACATTTCAAGTGCTCTCTTAATTTTTGTGTGACACTTGGCTGAAATCAGCAGCTGGCATTGCAAAGTCAGCAGTGAGTGTACTCTGCAGCATTTTGGTTATTATACAGGTAAGTAAGAGTTACAAATGCTCATTTAGTGGGTGAGGTTTGAATTCAGCTGCCAATTTGATGAGCATCTGTACTTAAAACACTGAAAAGTGTAGGAAAGTGATGGAATCTAATTAATTCTTAAGCGAACCCATAATGCTTCAGGCGCTCAGATTAAAAATGTGTCAATTCTGATGACTATTTCCTCTGCAAACGTGATGCTGGGTGAGGTCGTCTGCATCTTTCAGTATGCTGGGAGGTAAGGGGGGTTAGGGAGGGAGGTTGCGCTGGATTTACTGACTTTAGTTGTGATTACACATATACTGGCTGTGGGTTTGGTTACAGGTCATTCCATGTAATCCATCAATACTGCAGCTGCACCTCATTCTTCCCCCCTTCTCATTAGGCTTAAACAGCACAATACCCACAGAATGAGACCAGTTGTCACTGTGGGCCTGGTACTGTAGCACCTATTGGTCAAAACACACTGGAAACGGTGTGCACTGATTGGCCCGCTGGCAGATAATCAGTCGTCTGGCTGCAGGAAATTGCTGCAATTTTAGGGACGGCATTTGTTTTTGTGTATTTGTGTATGTTTGTGTGCTTGTGTGTGTGTGAGCCCATGTGTGTGTTAAAGGAACTGTAGCCATTTCAAAGTTCGAGCTGAACTTTAGGAGGCATTTGATTGTTATTCATCAATGTGTGTGTGTCCTTTCAGAGATTTTTGTACTTCAAAAGAACCTCTCTTGCGCACTGCAGGGGTGAGATGAACTTAAGGTCATGAGATGGATCTCACTCACACACACACACCTGTGCACACACCTGAGCACACACATAAACACAAATACATACACATCTATGAAGAAAACAAAACAAATTAAATTTCCGATTGACATCTTTTATATTGTATCTCTAATGAACTTTTATGTTGAATAATTTTTAGACACAATGAAGCCAGCCTCTCCTGGTTCCTTGATCTCTTGTAGCTTGGTAGAAACCTCATTTGTACATCACTTTGCTCAAAATTTCTACCAAATGAATACAATTAAATGTTAATGTTAAATGCACAGGTACAGTGTCAGTACTGTACCAAATTAGTGGTTCCAAACATTGCTTTCTTGTGACCTGTTAATACAAAGCAATTTCTACCTGAGACTGATTTCTGAAAAGGCTGCATGAATTGCCACAAAATGAGCAGTTTTACAATGAAAATATCTCATTAAAATTCCATGTTGGACCATTTCCAGTGCTAATTAGCCAGCTGGTCAATCAAGTTCAAGCTCCTTCAGAGATTTTTTAGCAAAATCACATGTTACTTTGAGTAAACTTTTCCTGCTTTTAAGCAAAAAACAAATAATAAAAAAAAAGATCGTGAATTTTGAAAAGCTTGTAAAACAGTCCTCAACTGGATCAATATTTCAAAAAATTGACTAAATTGTGACTATAAACATCAGTGTGTTGGATTTAGTGGCAACTTGTGGTGAGGTTGTATATTGCAACCAACCCAACACCCCTCATTCTAAGTGCAAGTCCTCTGTTTATGTTGTGTAAACATTAAAAAGGAAATATATAGAACCAGTTTTGTTTGGCCACTGAGCTGCTGTAGGAACATTGCGGGGCAGTTTTGTGGACTGGTTGAAAGACGATTCACTCTCTCTGTAGACACGCACACATAAACCTCGGTTTATGGTGATGAAAACACTGTTGTGAATTTCAGGTAATAATACACTAAAGAAAAAAACATGAACATGGCATTTAATTTCTGCGAGTAAAACTAAGAGAATTTTGCAGCTTCAGTTGGTGTTTGCACAAAGTCTGTGTATGGGTGTGTGTGCGTGTCTGTGTGTGCGTGTCTGTGTGTGCGTGTGTGTGTGTGTGTGTGTGTGTGTGTGTATAAGTATGTGTGTGTAAGTATGTGTGAGTGTGTCTGAGGGCATGTGCCTTGGGGCTTCGATTATTGTACGAACCAGGTGTCAGCACAAATGTGTGTGTGTGTGTGTGTGTGTGTGTGTGTGTGTGTGTGTGTGTGTGTGTGTGTGTGTGTGTGTGTGTGTGT
>JAQMCX010000001.1:4808278-4835853 GCA_029814765.1 Acanthurus leucopareius | reverse complement strand
TGTGTGTGTGTGTGTGTGTGTGTGTGTGTGTGTGTGTGTGTGTGTGTGTGTGTGTGTGTGTGTGTGTGAGAGTGTGTCTGTGTGTACTGCAGGATTTTTTCCACTGTTGCAAGCTCTGCCCAACTCCCCTGTAATTGGCCTCCAGAGGGGTAGTGGGCTGGCAGGAGGCTGACCAGCTGATCACAACGACGACCCTTCCCTCCCTCCACCTCAAAGAGGCCTCTGTTGCCAGTCCACCTTTACCTTTTTCCCATCTAACCATCCAGTCATCCCTCCATCTCCTCTCATATCCCTCAGGCTGAGAGGCTTCACTAACCTTCACTAACCTGGCAACCTCCCTCTTGATGCTTCTACTCTACTTTTTTTCTTCTTTCTTCTTATCCACTTACCTGCTATCTCCCTCCACCTACATCCACCCGTCCATCTGCCTCTGTTCCACATGTTTGCTCCACATGTTTGTTTTTTACCCACCAATCATCACCAAGGACTCTGTTAAAATGCCATCTAGTCGTGGGTTATTTTTTCAGAGTGAAGTGTGGGTGCATTTAATAATGCTCTTTACAGTTTTGATGACGGAAGCAACACAGACTCATCTGTTCCTTTCTTGACAAAATGACCTCCCGACCGACTCTTCACTGTCTCTTCTATTCTACTTCTCTACTTCACAAACCCCTCTGACTGTTAATGAAAATGTCTTTCAGCTTAGTCAGGCTTTAGTCATCCACTGTTTATTTAACTTAGTCATTTATTTGGCCATCAAAATTATTTTTTGTCAAAAGAACAAAATAAAATCAAACCAGAGGAAAGTTCGAACTTTTGTCATTTTTCGCATCCTTATATGTATACGATCACTGGGTAACTACACAAAACTTTAACATTTGATCTACCAACTACAACTGTGTTAATGCCCATTCAGCCCAAGTCAGGCACAGCACAGAGAACACAAGCATCCCCATTTATTTTAAAAGTGGTTCGCAAGGCTATGCTGATGCTGACCCTGGGGAGTGGCAAAACAAACAAACAGAAAAACAAACAAACAGACAGACAGACAATAATAATAAAAAAAAAAACGCGTTGAAGCAATCCTTTTATTTTTGGAGAAACACAATATGATATCACTCTGTGTTGGTCAATCATCTGAAAGGCCAGAGAGGGTTGGAACTCTTCCACCAAGAATTATGAGGACTAAATTTCACTGACTGACACTCCTGCACTCTGTACAAAACTTCAGTAACTGTCACAATACTCAATTCTGTTAGAATGACCTTAAGGATATTCTACCTACTAGTTAAAGTCTCGTGTTTTACTGAAGTTCTTATAAAAAAGTTTTAATTGTAATTGTAATTACAGTTTGTGTCAGTAATGCCAGTTTAGAACCACTTTAAATGCAAATGCACACACATGTTCAGTAGACACAGAAATGAACTACAAATTAAACAGCATTGGAAACTTCTATGCAGTTGGAATGTTAAAACACAATACAGCCAGCCTCTCCTTGATGCACTGTGGTTTGAAACTCCACCCATTTATCTCAGAGTTCTGCTCAGCTTGAAAAAAACTGCTGTCATATTCTGCAGCTCTGGAAGAGTTTTCCAAAGTTTGAGAAATCAAATCTGATTGCATCATGTGGGTTATTTTCTAAAGATTTTTCTTACTTTATTTAGCACTGAGAGTTTAGTTTTAAAGACATGTAGGACCAATGCAGGGTCAGTTGGTCTTGGAAACTGCCCCATGTCAGGGATGAAAATGTCAGCATACCTTGGCTTTTGCTTCATCAATTATGATCATTTTTTTGAAAATCTGTCTCTCACAAGTCTTCAAAGTTAAAGGAAATGAAAAACTAAATCAGTCTGTGTAATTGGTTGTTAGGACCCTTAAATCAGAAGATTACATGTATTGACTGAAACCTGTCAATACACATGGACACTCATTCACTAAGGTAAGCCCCAGACAGAGTGACTCTGGCATGTAACGCGTCACCAAACCATTGATAGACTGACAGTGATGGAGAGACAGCGACAGAGAGAGAGACAGAGAAAGAGATGAGGACAAAAGGTGAGTGGAGCGACGAATGGGCAGATCCACACAGATGAAGTGACAGCGAGACAGCGATATGTTGTCAATGTCAAAGCCCAGAGACGCTGTGGTTTCTCATTTTGCGAGCCACCGTGGTGATGAACACAGGCAGTGACTCACGGCGACACACAATCAAAGTCAAACTGCATCCCTCGGTAGTGTCATTCCTCTACACGGTTGGCCTGCCGTCACTCACTCTTTCATCCTCTGCCTCTCTCCCTTGCTGTTTTCCACGCCTCTCACTATGTTGTGTTACAAAGTCAGCCTTCTTTTCAGTCTGTACTCATTTGAAAAAGCAAAAAAAATCAAATATTGCATCAGTTTCCTTTCCATCACTTTTTCTTAAGTGATGAAAAAGAACAAAGAATTGGTAGCAGTTGCTGACCTTCATGTATTGCATTTCACATTAAGGTTAGATAAGTGTTATTAGTCTGCCAATACACCTGGCTGAGAAAACAGGAGAGACTTGAATAGCAATGAACAGTTGAGAAGCTGAGTTGATGAAGTGGTTGTGAGAAACATCATGATGAAGTCTGGGTGTGAATTTGGGTAAAGGGCCTTAAGTCCCCATCTGTCACTACTGCAGCCCCCTATGACCTGAACACTGGCTTTATGGATGTTTTCATAGGAATAATGTCCCCAAGTGATTGACTGAGCTTCTGATACAGAAACAAACAGCATGTAATACTACATTCAAACATGGGAATTATTCTGTTTTTATTTCTGTGGGATTATGATGGATTATCCAGCTTTTTGCTAGATGGACCTGCTTTTTAGGAACCAAAATAAAAAAAAAAAAAAGCCCATTTGATTACTGGCTGGTTGGTCCACTGCTTTAGTCCAGACTGAATCATCTCACCAACGATTTTCATGGTCCCCGGAGGATCACTTGTAATCATTTCAGCAATTTTTGAACATGTTTGTTTACTACTGCCACCACTGGATCAAAATGTTATTTAGTCAAATGCCATTTTTATTTAATGCCTTCGAAACTAGTGACATTCCCATTGGGTTCAATTGTGCTCTGTGTTTAATGCTACTTGGCACAGTGCATCACACACCTGATGAAAATGTACTTTTTAACACTGTCATTTTGAAAATGTTGGCATGCTAATATTGTTATTTAGCACAAAGCACAGCTGCGTCTAATGACACCCTCTCACAGACTCTCTTGTTGCACTAACTCCTAACAGATCACCTGTCAATCGCAGTGCTTTATTGGGTCTTTTTGCTTTGATATTACAGTGTTTTTTGCTGCTGCCTTGTGCTTTGTTTACCTCTGCTCATACTAACTAGCTGCACAAATCTATTCAAAACAAAATGGAAAAAATAAAAGCGGATGACATTCTGTACAGCACAGGATTAATTCCCAGACCTATCAGACACTGGGTGCTCAGAGCAGTTAATGGAAAACATTACATAACGTGCATATAGGTTAAATCAGAGCTGTGTTTTATCAACCAGTGACAGAGCATTGCCAACCAAAGATATATTTCTATGCCCACACTGCAGATTATAACTTTAAAGAAGCAGAGGTGCTCTCTTTTAAATGAAGTACACATACACACACCTCCGCAGATTCTTCTGTAACAGCATTGCAGTGCCCAACACTAGAATATGGCAAAATGAAAAAAACAAAAACTAATCATCAAATGGCAAGCGCCCTGTTTCATTCTACTATTACTGAACAGTTCCCCAAAAAGCTTCTTAATTTTCTTTGTTTAGAAAGTTGTCTGAGGCCAAGCCAGCCTCCCACCAACAAAGCTGCACTCTGGAAAGAAAATACTGTGCAGGACTAACAAGGCAATTGTCTCGTGCTACTCCAGTTTCCACCCCGGTATTAGCAACAAAACCAAGCAACAAACAAAGCTACACTGCTTTCAACATACAGAGAGAGGATGGATTTTAAATGGCATTGCCTAGCAACAGCCTGCTAAGCTTCTGTCAGCTGCTTGGTCGGGTAGCATACTGATACGGAGGCACATGCAGCATATACACTCACAGCAACACCAAAACTTAAATGCCATGGAACTCATAAAGGGAACAACAAGGTGAAGAGCAGTGAGCTTTACACACAACAAGGACAACAGTTCTTGCTCGGCTGCTCCTGCTACTTGACATCAACTTCAACTCTGAGTTTATCACATTTTTTACTAAATTCAGTACACAAGCAAATGTTACAACATGGTCAAGACAATGGCTATAATTATCCACTACAATATTTGTATTCAGTTTCAAAGACAGTAATTGAGAATAATTATGTATTTATGTACTAGTTTTGCTGTGAGAGTTTGAACTGCCTTACTTCTGCTTTACATATATAAAAGAAAGTGTTTGTTGCATGAAGTGAGACAGACAGATGTTGAAAAGACAGAGATGTTGTTTGCAGTCTTGCTGGGAAGGCATTTTTCTGCTACTGTGAGACATTCACTGTCCCACAGCCTGAAGACTTTTACGCATAAATGTTTGTATGTGCTATGTTTGTGCGAGTGTGTCGTGCCGCATCTCCCTCAGGCTTTTCTTTTCTTGTTGCTGATTCACACTTCTTTCTAAATACACTTTAGACATCTCAGGGTGCATCTAAATGGACAATAACATGTCCAATCACTGGTCTCTGTACACATTATGGTCAGTAATAAGTGTTCAGCACACTGTGGTGCGTGTGTGGTGTCATGTAGTGGTGTAAGGTACAACAAAAATCACTCAAGTTTAGCTGTTTCCACCTGTGACCTCATTTTGTATTCCAGAAATAGCAGCCTCTCACTGCACTCTGTCACATGCATGGCTACATGGTACATGTACACTCTGATACACACACACACACAAACACACACTGACATATGCGCCCAGCCCAGTGGAGGGTGGAGTGTGACATTTGCACCATTTCTCCTGCGATAGGGGCTCTATGAAGGCGGGCTGAACCATTTCAACATCAAATACTCACAGTCAGCTGGGCGCTCTGTCTCCCTGAGGGCAGCAAATGAATGAAAGGAGTGTGTATGTGTGTTTGTTGTCCTGTGGATGTGAAGGCTACCTGAGTAAAGAGGGAGGCCATGGGCTGCTCTGAGGGACAATCAGAGTGTCATAAAAAATAATCTGGCAGTCAAACTTCATCTGCATAGAGCTTTTTACATCAAGAAAACAACAGTTTTGTCACTGCCATCACAGCAGAGGGCTTTTAAGCTGCAGGAGCTTTGTTCTCCATCCACATCATTCCATCACCAACTAAATGTATGAAGAGGGGGAAACAGGAAGTTCTGCAAGGGCATATTCATGCTGATGCTATTCTTCATCTTTTTTTCTCTTTTTTTAGAGAAAATAGCACTGCCAAGACCACATTTTGTGCTGATATGGAAATGGAGCTGCTTGATGCAGCTGCATGCAGTACTTCATCAGAGCTACAGTCCTGTAGAGTCAGCATGAAGCCCATAATTTAGCTAAAGTGCTTCCATTCTAACTATTTATGATGAGCAACAACTACTAAGATAACTACTTCCACAGTCCTGAGAAAGCTTTATCCTCACATTCATTTCACTGTTATAATTTTAGAAGAGGCAATTAACTCTTTGACTGGCTGGCTCACAAATGCAGTGCATGCCACAATACTTCATACAAATATCTAAATTTAGCCACTAGCTGTAACAGTCAAATATCTCTCAAAGTTAAAGATCAGCTTCTGGTTAAATTATAATGAACATACACAATGCGTTTGCAGAATTATGCTACAATTTTTTGATCCACTACGCATGGTTTTAATGGTTTATTAAGTTTGAGTAGTCAGGAGAAGCAATGAGTGAAACATGTACTTAGTTTTAAGAATGAAGCAAAGGCCAAATTGAGCTTTGAAAAATGTATTCTTCTAAATTTCGTCATCACCACAGAAAAGCTACACTGCTCTGAACACCAGCGAGGGAAAGTGAGTGGAATTTGCTCTTAAGTTTGAGGTAGACTCTTCATTAACCTGACTGCATTATTCAAAGGCCAGATATGACACCCACACACCATCCACTTCATCTACAGAACATTATGACTGACTAGTTAAATTCATATATTTTTTTTTCTGTTTCATCCTTTAGAAATATTCTCTCTTAAAAAGTGAAGGGAAATGAAGAAAGAAAGCAATTATGAGAAGAAAAAAGCAACAAAGACCTATTCAACTAATATCTGGGGAATTTGTTGACTTTTAAAGGATTTATAGACCATAATTATTCTTCACTGTGTAGACTGAGGTTAAATAAGTGGCCACTGATGTGTCACTATGGCTGATTCCTCTACACAAATGCACTGCAGGCAGATTACAACAGTCTGGAACCTAAGAAGTGAGCTTTTCGTGCCTTCTGTGAGCTCTCCTCCTGTATCCTTGCCTTCATGCAGCATCCTCCACAGACATAACAGTATTTCACACACGCTTGCCTATGCAAACACATTCTCCTCATCTCTCTTAAGCACACAAATACTATACATACACACTTCTCTCATGCTCAGTCCCTCAGAGAGCCCTAAAACCTTAACAAGCAAGATTTAATTAATTTTCAAAGTAAATGGGTGAGCAAAGAAGGCACCATTATCTTTATGGTAAATGACTGCAGTTGTGTGTTCCCATGGAGAGAGCATCTCTGGTGGTATTCAGGGAAGCACTATGGCTTTGATGTACAAAATGCAGGAAAGACAAAGAAACCAAGGACTGGGCACATGCTGATGGCTCTCCTGTGTGTCTTTATCCTTACAATGAATAAGCAGGCAGATGGTCAATATTTTGCTTGGAGACTTCAAAATTCTAAGTTGCATGTCTTTTATTTTTTACTTGTTTTTTTGTCACTTATTGTTATTGTGGTTACATCTAGGGTTGTTCTTCTCCTGATGCCAGGGACCCAGTTAGCTCTCTTAGCTTTGCTTTCTATTGTACACCAGAAATCAATTCTTCCTCACTGTTCTGAATGCCAACACAGGAAGTTGCCCTGTGCTGGCACTGGAAACTACTGTTTTAGAGCAGTGAAGAAGAAATGATTTCAGTGTCAGATGGAGCTAGCAATATGTCAGCTGTTCGGCAATTTTATAATCTGGATTAAGCAGTATAACAGTGACATATACAACATGAAATGCATTAGTTTTGAAGGGTGGCACAAGTGTTACACACAATGGTATTGGATTGGTACTTGACATCGGATGATACCCAAAGCCAAGTTAACAGCATTGGTATCGGGAAGGAATAAAAGGTATCGCAATATCTCTAGTTGCGATGGATGTTTATACTATGTATGTGAGTATGTGTGCATGTGTGTGTAATGGGTAACATCTAGCTCTAAAAGCCTACAGGTGGTGTTAAGGCCTGATCATTATTTTTCCTCTGACATCAGTGGGTCAGAGCTAAAAGAGCAGATGGAGACAGTTAACACAGCTAACTGCAGCCCACAACAAACTCTCCACTTTCACAGAAACACCAAACAAAAACACTCCACACTTCACTATCAAGAGAGAGTTGAGCCTTTTAACAACAGTAAGAGCATGGCATAGTGGGGGAGCAAGCTGATGTAAACATGCCCACACATGTGAATGTCCTTCACGTTAACACAAACAAACAAAATATGTTGCAGATACCTGCCCACCTCATCACATACTGTAGACAGAGCGGTGCACAATTTCTAACAAAAGTATTTTATATGCAATTGCAATAATTATAAGACATGTATTCCACAAACATCCTAAGTGCACAAACTGGATTTTCTGCAAAGTACTATCATAATAATTGTTGGGCAGTATACTGCAGCAATGCTGTTTATGTAAATTAATGGATACACAAAAAAAATATCCTGGATACTTACACTGTATCATTTTGATCCTCTGTCAAAAGGTCAATTCTGGTGTAATATTAGATATAAGTGGGAGGGAAAAATTGGCCAAGGTTTAATATCGGTTAAGTAGCAAAGATGTGAAATTAATAGAGGTGAACCAGCTTTTTAAAACCAGCCAGAGGAAACCTTAGGATATACTGTAGGATATATATCTCACATGTCCATCTTGGACACAGCTCATAGACGGCGTTTGGAAGGGGCAGTTTGTTTCAAAAGAAAAAGTTGGAAGGTGATTGAACGAATGTTCTATCTGTCACATTCATTATGAGCCAATCAGATAAACAAAAAAGATGACGTGCTAGAGGAGTGCTACATAATGGCAAAGTGTTGCGTGTCATGTCAATACTCAATTCCTGACGTTTTAGCAAAGAAAATTTGTGCATAAAATGCACTATCCAGAATACCAAAAAAGTATCTCATGCAAATAAGACAGCAAATGAGAAAAGAGCTAAGGATTCAACTACAAGAATTAGAGTTCAAACTATGTGAAGAAAAGGCAAGATCCATGTGATTTGTAAGTCGTGCTTGTCTCGCTTGTGTCAAACAACGCCTTTAGCCACCACCTTGTTCTCCTCACTTTTTTTGATGGACCTGCAAGATTTCAGCCTTGAGACCTCAGCGGTCCGACTACCTTGCAAGGTTAAGCTGGAGGTAGACACCTTGAGAACATGCCTGTCTCCTGTACCCAACATTTCTGTCACTAAAATGCAACCCAGGAACAACTTTTAGTTTTTAGTTTGGGCAAACAATTTCATTTTAAAACATGAGTCTATAAATGTCAGGATGACCTAATTAATGAATTGACTAGCAAATTGAGGGAGACTGGGATCATCCAATCAACTTAATACTTATGTTTTCAATTACTGAAATAATGGAATAAAGTGGGGGATTTGTTTAATCTGTTGACATAATATTGTTTGTTGCTGCAGACAGTAGATTGCATGAACCAACTATTATACATGCACACAAAGCCTTTTAGGAAAGACTGATTCCGTAGGTTTGGCCATCATACAGGTAAAAATAAAAGGTATTGTAAAGATTCAAATAAACTTCTGTTATGGCTTTTATATACATGTAGTGATTGGAATTATTTAATTCCAGATTCAAGCTTTAGGCAGTAACATTGGAACAACGACATAGTTACAAGTCAGCTATTTCAGTGTAACCATGTAAATGATAAATAGAGATAAAAAAAAAATGAAGCAGCTTCCAAAAATACCACAAATACACCGCTTAATACATGATCCATGGGAAGAGTATTCCCCTTCTCAATAATCAAGATGATTTTTTTCTGTAATATTTAAAGAAAGAATACTTGAATGAAAGAATGATTTACACCATGAGGAGTCAACATGCATTAGTTATCAAGATTTTTCAAAATGAATCCATTCCAGCTGCTGTAAGATGACTGTGCTGTTGTTGTTAATACCATACCATGTAAGTGCTTATTGACTTCTGTTTGTCAGTTTGATGGTTTCATACAGTGGGAGTGACAGGGGTGGGAGGACTGAAATATTGCTTGGGAGCTGGCTGCCACTTATTGGTATATCACAAAGCAAATTCATGTGTGGTGCGGCCCATTGTCAATTTTGTATTGAGTGTACAAGAAGCAGGCTGACACTGCCAATCAAACTTTTGGCAGGAGGAAACTCATATATTCACTGGGGAGGTTCAGTCTTGTATCACACAATTTATGGTATTATAAGTGGGCCTCCAAGGGGTGATGATGTTAAATTTATTACATTTTCTTTGGAGGAGATAACTAATATTATAAATGCTTCTTCCTTATAATGAGAAAAGCTGCCCAGTGTAGACAGCCATTTATTGATGTAAGACAAAGTTCAAAAAAAGAAAAAAAATGGAAAATGTGGTTAATTTATCTCAGGACTTTATTTGCTATTTAATCATAATTAAATGTCAAAAAAAGAACAAGGACTACACATCAAATTGTGGCCAATTGTAATCTGCTGGTCACATCTGACCCATGGTCAGTTGCTGAGGTCAAAGGTCACGTTGATTAATGAAAGCTCTGGCTTTCCGAAAGCCCTTAGATCTGGAGTAGTGCTGATCTGGCTGAAAGGGACAATGCCTGGAAGGTGATCAGCTGCTTGAGAAGCACATGCTGATGCACACATTAGACACATGCACACACATGTAATTATATCCAAATGGCTTAAGGCAGATCATACATTAAAGCTGACCTATGTGCCTTTTAATCAGTATATAGATGTGATAAAGTGAAGTGAAAAAACCTGATTACTGCTGAGGATAATCCCATTCTATATGGCTTGGTGGCTAACGCATACAGTCTTTACCACAGCCACACAAACAAACACAGACACAGCATGAGCCATAGTTATGCCTAGAAAGAACTGATATTTACTGATGTATCAGCACAACATTGCAGTGGTAGATGGTCAGATCTCTTTGAGAAAAAGTGAATGTCATGCATCATCTGAACCTGTATATGAACTTCTACTGTTCATTAGGTGATGGCCACATGAAAAAAAGTATTGTTGATGCTGCAATTATAAGTAAAGAGTTAAAGGTATGACAGGCAAAATCTGGCTTTACTTTGAGACACTTTGTGCTCTGCAGCAGTTATTATAAAAAGAAAATATATACAACTGCACAAGCCACAAATTGGCTAAAGATCAGTTATTTTCAAGTAATGTAAGCAAATGGCATGCTTAATGACAAGGCACAGGCTAAGAAGATGAGGGTCTGCTAAGATCTGCTGTTATACAGAAGTCTAAACTAAATTTTTTTCTGAAATGACTTAACATAAAGCTGTGTCTCCACACGGCAATAGCTGTGTGGCTTCAGCTTTTTTTGTATTTTTGTATGATGTTATTCTTTTCATGGATTAATTTAGTGCCTCTCTTACTGTACTTCTTCATTGTGCCAATGGGATTTGAATAGACACTTAACCAGCACTAAAGCAACACGCACAAACATCCACTGTCGAATGCACTGCTGCACAAAAATGCTTTGTTTTTAATGTGTTAACCCTAATATGCGTTCAAATCCCACCTTCTTCTATTTCATGACTGTTAGTGCTTGTGGGCTTCAACTCGTCATCCAGAGGAGATTACAGGATGAGAAGATCAGGCAGGTGATTCATGTTCTGTCTTTCTCTTAACAGTCACTTTACAAATGGTTTTCTGAAATCCAGCAAGGCAGTAATGGTGCTAATCTAATACCACTAATCTACCATCAAAAATCCCATCCATTTCCATCATTCATTTTATTGATAGTAATGTTATCATGAAGGAGTGTAGCTGTAACTGTCTTCTTAACTCTAACACCAATATTAGTGACTCAAACAATGAGTATAATGCATTATGTCATCGCTGGCAAATTACAGTTAATTGAACTACTAAAGATGCATGATATTTATAAAGACATGTATAATAGTAACTGTTATCGATCATGAGACAATAGAAGTTGTTGCCTAAATGCAGCCTTCCAGCATTAAGGGTTTAAGTACAGTCGAAAAATGTAGCATCTGCATCTTGTTGAATAACACAGATAGCACTGCTCTCAATGGTATTTGTATGGCAAACATCAACTTAGGATACTGGAGCCAGCAGAGTAAATAGGACTAGCAAAAAGGAACATGAATATTCAGACAGCAGTGGAGCTTGTGTCTTGCCTGGAGAGAGTTAAGAATGTGGTACATAAGCGTTGTATGTTGTGCAGCACCGTGCTGTGACATCTGCACCTGAAAGAACTACACTTTATCATCAGGCTTCCTGCAGAAAGTTTCTTGCACTGATTTAAGAAAAGAAAATCTCATACTACTGTTCTTTTTGCGAGTCTCTATCTTTGTCTCTTTCATTGTGTTGCCTCTTGTCTCCCCAAAATCCCAAATGCTTGCCTTTCTGCAAACACTGAAACACCTACAGGAGCTCCTTTCAGCAGGGCGCAATGTTCTTTGTTGAGATTTAACAATGTTTGTCTGTGTGAGCCTGTCAGAGTGTGTGTGTCTGTGAGACGGAGCAAGAGAGAGATGTCCGGAGGCGCCGTCTGTCCTGTGACCTGGATATAATGTGGACCCTTAGGTGTGTAGTTTTAGGAGCTGCCGAAGGAAATTACATTCTCCACAAACATGAAAAAATGAATATGCACCAACACATACATGTCGACACGCACACGCCCTGAATCCTGCAGTTCCTAATGTCACGACTGTCACTCCCACACATCACTAAGTGATGTGACAGAAATTTGTGGGAGCAATGACAGCAATTATAGCTGGGTAGTTACAGAATGAGTGACAGCAAAAAAAACTATCCGCCACTTAGGAAAATGAAAACTTCAACATGAATCAACAGGGTTTTCAAGTTAGATACACATGCTAAAAAGAAAACTGACAATCTGTGCATCAAATCTGACACAAACATTTGTTTTCCTGGATGGAGAAAACTGCAAGATGACAATCAAGGCGAGAGTGATGCACAGTGAAGTAAGGGGTTGGTCCACACTACATGTCCCTATCTGTTATCTATGTGGAGACCTAAAATTATAATCCCTTGAATTAATGAATAAGGTACAACTGGCATTAATTACAGGTGTTGAGTTGAGACGAAGCTATGAATTTACATGCCAATCTCCTTTTAGTATTCTCCTTTGATGGTTGTAGAATGACATCACAGAGCCAAAATAAGTTTCCCTTGCAAGGATTCTGAGGTCGCCTCCACAAAGCGTCTGATCATGATGGTTCCCAGACGCCCCCTGCAGTGTACAAAGGGCACTGGGAGGAGACCCCAGGCAGACCAGGATCACACTGAGGGGGCTTCATATCTCTTTGGCCTTTGAATATTTTGGCAGTACCCCAAAAGAGCTGCAGGCCTCTGTTAATCATACAGCCTCCACTCCAGGACCCAAAGGCGAGAAAATGGACAGATGGTTGACACACGTATATTGTCACTTCTTTAAATATAGCAGCAGATGCAATACTCCCCCATAAGGCCTTGCAGCAGTTGAAAGGTATTATGGATAGTAAAATAAGTAGTGTAATCAACACATCAGTGTTAATAAGGGCAATTATTTTCTTCTGAGTGTTATCACCAAATGACACAAAATGATTTCAAATATTCATAAACAACCTTCCAACTTTTGACGTTTTCCTGTTATTGCCTCTGACATCTCATTGTTAAACTGATTCTACCTGATCACACTCATCTCACACTCTCCACTACTCCAGTCTTCCTATTTTAAACACTAAGATTGGCGTTCATTTTGCTGGGGAGACGAATAAGGCGGACTGGCAGGACTTTTATCTGAAGCAACTATAAATAACCGCTTGGAAGAAGGAAGGAGAGAAATAGAGAGAGAAAGAATAAAAAGGATGGAGAGGGAGTGGGAGTTAAAATAGATCAGCTGTGGGCTGTACAAATATTTGGTAAGCAGAGAGCATTTGGTGGGAGAAAATCAAAGACAAAACAAGGCCCTATGCAGGACGGACTGCAGGGTGCTGCTGAATCCAAAACAGAGGATGGATTTGATGCAACATCTGAGCAAAAACATTAACAAGCTCATTCAATCACCTAAAGATGGCCTCCAAAACCATGTGTCTTCACTTTATTAAAGCAATACAGCCCAGAATTACAAAGACTCTATATTCCCACACACTGTACTCACACACTGAGGTTTCTGGTTAAACCGCTGACACTGTTTGGGGTTTATGTCTCTTGCTCTGGGGCAAATCAGAGGAAGTTATAAGAAGTCTCCATTTACAGATTCAGGGATTCAAACCAGAAGACATTTTGAGGCTACTCTAACTCTTAAAACGTTCCTCTCTCTTACTACTCTGACCTCTTTTCATCTTGCTCCTCCATATGCTGATGATGTGGTTTTAAATGTTACTTCTGGGGTCAGATGGGATTACAATGCTTGGGCTTAAAATGAGAAAGAAATAGAGGAAGTGAGGGGAAAAAGAGAGAGAAAAGCTATAGCTTGTGTGATTAGAGCTGGTGAGACAGAAGTAATTTCTAGTTGGGGGTGACTGTAAAGAGTTAAGCCTGACAGGACTTAGTGCTGATTATACAGAGCCTAGACAAAATAGGGTTCAAGTTTACGCTTGTGTGAGTCTTTTGAGGCTCTTCCCTAACATCTTACTATTTCTGACCCAAGGACTCAATCAAATGCTCTCTAAGAAGAGCATACACACACACACATGCACACACACAAGAAGACACAAAACAATCAGTATGCATAGACAATCACAGCCCTGACCCCTTTAGCTATCTTATCTTTATCTCTGAGGTCAGATAATCCACATAGGTCCTTCAACAAACCCACACATCCACATTCTGGTGTCTATAAGTCTTAGCACATGCTGCAGTGATTTTTAAAAGGCCTGGCTTATCAGTCGCCATGTCTATAAGCTGAAGAACATGCTCACCTTAGCTGTCTTCTCTCCCAGTCTGTGCTCGTATAAACTGGATCGTAATTACTTATTTATGAAAGTACAATGTCATTTATTCCTATTCCCACTCGTATCAGAGCAAATCATTTTACAACTCTGTATCCTGCAGCCAAGTAAAGTTTTTTTTTTTTTTTTATCATGTCAAGATTATAAAAATGTCAGCAATCAAATACATTTATACTTAATTTATGGTTCAGCTGGTATCTTATGATTAATTAATAAGCAGATTCAAATATTCTACATTTTAAAACTGTATCTTGAATTTATTATTATTCAGTGGGTGAGAGAAAAAGAGCTGCTCTCCAGAAGAGGTAATCTTAAAATATTTTTTGCCAGTGTGTCACCAATGAGTTGAAGTTATTTTTACAAAGCTTTATATTTCATTATCCCTGCCCTATTATTGTCACTGACCAGCCTATAAGGGTGAATTGCTTTTAGTTTGCACAAACAAGAGCCTAAAATGTAGAAGTGAAAACATACCACATCAATTTGGGTTTCAGTTTGTAATGGAGACATTTTCTTCCACCCAGCTAGAGAACATGTCATTGCAAGTACAGTAATTTCACAGTAAATTAATGAGTTAATCCATCCTCCATGTGGCATCCTTGAGAAAGAAAAACACATTTATAGTTTGGAAAGCTGAACAGATTTACATAAGCCATTTAAGTATGCATCTTGAGTTATTAGGTTCTTATCAATTGTACTTTGTGTTCCACTGGGATACTATAGTTAGTATAATCTCATCAGAACGTGGAATGTTACATGACAAATTTCATTGTGGGTAACACATGGAGAGCATTCATGAGAACAGGGAGGATAAGTATTTGCATGAAATCTATGATTCTGCTGGCCACAACTCTGAAACCAATGTAATGACAACGTAACAGCAGTTGTAACTCTGTGCTTTGCAGCCTCTTAATGTGGACCCACTGACACTATTTGACCCAACACTGAAGGCTCATGAAGTTAGTGCTGAAATGATTAGTTAGAGAGGGTTTCAGAGACCTACTTGACAAGATTCCAAAGCATTGCCTGCCAAGTAAGGATTAGTTGAATTTCAGCGATATCTCAGTCATTTACTAGACATTATCCTAAATAACATCCAACGGGAACCGTATCTTACACTCCAAAATGAATGAAACCCCTATTTTTATTTATCTGATGACTTCTGGACAAATTATTAAACTGGGCCTTATAGAATGTGTTTTTTTTCTCCTACCTTCCACTGGTGTTGTGAAGGACCACCAGGGCATCAGGGAAGCCGTCCAGGTTGTAGTCTCCAAGGTGCAGGACCAAGGGCAGGCTGGTCATCTCTGGCTTCACAAAACTCCAAACTGTTTCCCTCCGCTTGAAATCTGACAGCACTGTGTACCACTGCAACAACATTTGAAATATAATAAACTCTTATTACTATCTACTATTGCTATCAATCAGTACAGCATTCAACACAGAAAAGTGACAACAGAGGACAGGAAGAGGGTTAAGGATAAGAGGGCAACTGTATACAAGCACTGCAAAGACTAAAGCCTTATTAAAAAGTAATTCAGTCTCATTTTTAATCACATTTTTACCTCTGCTGAATTTTAATTATTCTGTTCACTACTTTTGCTACTACTCTTCAAAAAGTAATGTCAACATTTTAAATTACAGATAGGGTCAAAATAGAAACAGAAAAGGGTAAAAATAAGATTTATAACTCCTTTATCATGACTATAAAGTCACTCTTTGTCTATTTGTACATCCGGTCTCAAACTGGCATATAACCTGTATGAACCAGTAAAGATGCTCAGATTCTTTGGCATTAGACTGTTAGCTGTTCTTAAGTGCAGTACTAAAATCTTTGGTAAAGCAGCTAATATTATTTAAACTTTGGGTCGCTTGAACCATCTTCTGAGGACCACAGAACAGCCGAAAATGTTGAAATCTTTGATGGTAAAGTCAGTGGCATTGTTCCCAGATACGTCCTGGCCAAAACAAAACATCAAAATACATACAGAGGGCAGCGGCTCTGCATACAGAGTTATTACCACACATACACAGGGCCCTATAAGTGATAACTGTGTCAGATTAATTTTGTTTTGGTCCATATTTTGTTTTTTAGGAAAATTCTACTGACTATACCTTGAAACTAAAACTCCAAAATGTTCTTATTCAGTTTGGCTTTTGGCTAAGCATGCATTTTAGACATCATTAGGTTAATCTGTGCTACTTATTTTATCGTATATATGTTGAATGTTAATGTTTTTTTTTTGTTTTTTTTTAGTATTAGATATTATTTTATACTTTTCATTGTTTTAATTGTTTTAATTTGGTTTATCTAGTTGATCTATCTAACTCCATGTTATTATCACCATCGCTATTAAATCCAATTTATTTTTATTTTATTTCTATTATTATCATTTTTATCCTTTACTTAACTTACTTTTTATTTTTATTGGTCTGACACTGAATATATCATGGGAAAAGGAACATGCGTAAAACAGTGGATACAATCTTTCAGTGTCGCAACCTCTGAGAAAATGTCTTGTTTCACTTTCAGAATTTGATCCTTTCAGATTAAAACATTTTAAAAAAGCCTTAGGAAAGCAGCATAATTAGATTATTTTATCAAATTTAAGTTAGGGGATATCTAAACAAGTATATGACAAATATTTGCTTCAGCGGATTAAAAGCTGTGATACGGGGGGCTGACATTATTAAAAGCAATCTCAAATATCCTTTCAGTGCAGATATAGCACTGAAGTAATACTCTGCTCTGGTGGTTTCACGCTTTCTGGTTTTAGGAGCAGTTTATCTACAAAATAATGCTACAAAATGACTCTTTCTTGTACTGGGACTTTTAACTCTAAAGTCAAACAATGATACAATTTAAGTTTTATCAAATTTTCCATCTACAATCTTTAATCATCTATAGAGCGATGGGTGCAAACAAAAGCCTCGTGCGACTATTACTTAAAAGAATATTGACTCAAGAAGCACAAAGCAAATAACATTATTTGTGAGAGATTACTTGCACATACTCAGTTTAGCAACTCCTTACTTCTATGTGGTTACTGTACCAAAGAAACACCAAGAAAGCAAAATAATTACCAGAATACAACTGAACTAATTTGAACTAATCAAAAGATAATCCAAGAAACCACTCTGAAGGTCTGAAAAATTGTTATTTAGTGTAATAATAAACTACAGAGCTGTGTGTTGGATTCAGGTGCGTGCATGTGTGTGTTTGTGCTTATAGCCTGCAGTCATGACTTGAATTTCATTCTCTTTATACATCAGACACGGGTACTGAGGAAGCCCACCCACTCTCTTAACCATGCACAAATGAGGCATTTTTACCTCATCTTGACAAAGGTAACAGGGCCCTCAAGGGGGCCCTGCTGTAATAACGCTTCTGACTGATGTATTTGAAAGGAAACAGTCAAACTACAAAGGTACACACAATAAACTGCATAAAAACAAGCAGCATGCTGGAGAGACCATCAACACCTTTGGATACTATTTTACTAAGCAGCATCATCTCCCCAACACATTGGCACTGATTTAAACTTTGTGTACCTATATACAGTGTGTAATATCATATTTGTCCCTCTAAAATTCAACCAAATGCTGGTTAATGGAAGGCAAAAAATAAGTAACTGCTTTTCTTTTTGCTGATGGAAGGTTTGTTGAAACTGCCCATTTATTCTCAGTGATTTAATTTTAATAGACTTCTAACAAATGAGACACGCGCTGGTGTCCCTGTTTTCATTACAGTCTTTACAATGAGATGCCAGCTAGTGGACTCCTGTGAATTGCATACCATACAAGAGAGGTAGGTGTTACAAGGGAGATGAGCAGGCAGACAGATACAGTATTATCATCCCTAATCCTCACCCTCATGCAATTCATGGCAGTTTCTGGGCAGCGTGCATCACAATTCAATGCAGAAAAAAGATTGTTTTAGTTTACGGAGATTGTGGATCCTTTTTGTATTTTATGTAGTTACTTCTGTTTTTTACCAAACCTACATTAACATAAAAGAGTGTCAATATAACACGATACAATTCATCAGCACCACAAACTCCAGCCTTTAAAATGATTATACAGTTCAATCAACAGTTAATAAAACAGTTTAGCAAAAACTGAACATTAAACCTTCATGATGGGAGGATTTATAGCTGAAAACCTGGCCACATAGTGCACATCCAATGTTCCACTCAAAAAAGCCTGTGCAGAGTAACGCTTGTTTCTGGGGCTAACCATGCTGTTTACAGTGCAGCCCCTCCAGGCAAAACAGATGTGGACAATTAAAGGCAACATCACTCTTATAAAGCAATTAAATTAAACATACTAACTCAACATTGACCAGAGCGACTGACTGTCTATATGGCTTGACTGGAGTTGGCTAAAATGCACCAGGATACAAGTCCTTCTCCTGATCCTTCTGTAGATAAAGTCAAGGCTGAAGCAACAAATCAGTAACAGTGGAGGTTTGTGTGATACCCACAGATGCTCACACGTTCTAAATAAATTGTAAAAAAAAAAAAAAAAATCATTTAAACAATTTTTTGCCATTTCACAAACACATTTGCAACTTATCTCATTACAATATTATATATTGCTTATCACTATTTTGAACTCCAAAATATTAATTTTACTATTGTCCTGAAAACTATTATCTAAACTATTATCATAAAGACAATGGATTTCCAAAATGTTACAAATTAGTTGATTTATATTGCATACATGTAAAAAATTGAACTAAATTAGAACATTTTTTCACTCACTTAAATTTTAAGAAATCTTGAGACTAAAATTGAGCATATGAGCCAGTTTAGATAACTTTGTATGTGTATGTGTGTATGTGTGTATGAATACCAGAACAGGATGGTACTGGAGGTTTAAACTATTGAATGTTAAATAGCAAGAGCAGATGCATGGGAGTCCCCAGAGAGACACTTACTAGACTCACCACTAATAGCTCTCTAGTAGCCTTGCATTGCCAGCCCTTCCTCTACTGTGCTTTGTTAGCTATGGGTATAGTCAGACTGCACAAATTATTATTTTGCTGTCGGGGGAAAAACGCTTTAACTTGTTTTTATTGCTTTAAACCAATCACAATCACTTGGGGCAAAATAGGGCACAGGACACAGCTACAGTATCCATGCAAAATAGTTTCCTCCAAACAAGCTGTGCACATTACTTGAACACAGGAATTTATGTAGAAGTAACTATGGCTTGTTTAGGTGGCAGGTGTGGTGGTGGTGGGTGTAGAATATTAACATTATTATTATCATCATTGATTTTTTATGTTACAATAAAATTTATTCATTAATATAATCTAAAGAAACTCAAACTTACTTTTTTCTCAAAGGCCTTAAGCTGTAATAGTATAGACTTGGTCTTTACGTTTGTACATGGAGGAAGTTGGACTCACTCTGTTGGCAGAGGTGAGCTGAAGACTGTGGCCATTATGTTCCTCTTCACATAAATGGTGTCATGAAAGCAGGAAAAGTGATAAACCAAGATCCAGGTTAAATATTTTTTAGAGGAGACAGTTCAGACCTTTAATGCAACACTGCTGAGTCAAGCTCTCATTAAATGACCGCTGAGTGATGTTGCAATGCGGTTTAAGAAGCTGACTGCCTGCCATATGGGTGCAAAGCTTGGCTATGATAACTGCCATCCAGAGCGGATGGGACTGCTGGAAATGAACGCTGTGTGGTATCTGGCAGGGAGAAGTGAAGAGTAAGCTTGAGACCAAAGATGCTGCTGCCAGCCCATTTATGGCCATTAAACACTTAATGAGGTTGCTAGACGAGGGTACACATAATGGTATACTGTTCCATACACAAACATACATATATGGGCACATTTACAGATGTGGTACAGTCATGTCCCTGTTAAAAAAATACCAAAAGGGTCAAAGATATTAGTGCCAATTATTTGTAGTTTTTTTTCTACTGTTCCATCTGATGAGATCAGTTGCCTCTGGGAGTAACAGATGAGAGGAATAAAAAGTGGGAAAGAGAAAGATACAGCAGAGATAATTAATCAAATTAAATGAGAAGTTTGGCTGACTATATGTTCATTACTTTAAGACTTTATCCAAAATAGGAGTTCATTAGATAATAAGATAATAACTCATTTGGTTGCTACTTTATATTCCAAGCGACTTGTGGCCACAATGAAAAGTCCAGTGTTCTTCTACTAAAGGTAAAAAGCAATACATAAGAATGCAATTCAAGATGTTCTGATTGGAAATGAGAAAAGTTCCTGTGTTAGCAGTTTTTGTAAGAGCAGGTCCCCAAGTTTTCAGATGGTAGCTACATCTTCAATCTTTTTGCTCTTTAGTCCGCTGGTCAAATTAATTCACTAGAGTATTATCTTTGCGCTGAGGCCCTTTGGTCTGTGCTCAGCATTACCGTGACTTTCTCTCTCAGGACACGGTGAGGCCTTTGCTGGCCAGGAGCCTTATCAGCAGACCACTGTGCTGCTGTTGGCCCTGAGGCAATCAGTCTGTTGCTTCTTTTCTGATGCTGATTAGAGGAGCAGAGGAACTGCACATAGAATACCAACAGCATCTAGTCAGCATGGCAACAATGCTGTGCACACAAACAAATGCAGAATGTCTTTTATATCTCAGGTATAAAAGGTTCATCCGTAGGCTTGTTACTGCCTGATAGCTGCTGATTCAATTAGGAAGATATTCAAAAATATAAGTGAATGTTCACTACCTACAGACAGCTTGGGGGAAGAGCAGAGGTGAGAGAAAAGAAAGATGAGATTAAGTAAAATATTAAAAAGAAAATCAGTAAAACAAGACAAAAAATGATAAGATAAAACATACACACACACAGATGCATAGTGTTTTCTTGTGTTCAGAGAAAGCTTAATTAAGCAGGAGTTTAAGATTAGAATGGCATACGAGTAGTTCATTAGACTGTCAAATCAAACATAAGAGATTCATTGTCACTGCTGCTTTGTTGTAATTTAAATGTTATATTGTTTACCACAAAAAAGCTTGATTGTGCTCTCAAACATTATCTAATGACATTGATAAGTGATGATCATAATGTGAGAACATATGGCAGAATAAAAGCAGACGATGTATGGCAATAATTGTGGTAAATTAGTAAACAATACCACAAAGCACAACAGCAAAAGTGGAAGTCATTGGAGCTGTCTTCTTCAATCAGCACATACAATTCTCATTTTTTTTACTTTTAAGCAGTTTTCCACAAGGTTCTTTTTCCCATTTTTTTGTTGTAGTATGGTAACAGTAATAGTAACAGTAACAGTATGGTGTCAGTGATGTAGGGGGAGTCATTTGAGCCTCAGTGAGGATCTTAAAGGTTTCTAATCTAATCAAATATATTTTTTATCTGAGAAACTACAATGAATAGCTAACCTGACAGAGGGGCTCCTCAAATCAATCATGGAGCAGTTACTCCTTCCTCATGGCTGAGGAGATTTTGACATTTAATCACTAAATATAGCAAAGAATTCATATAATGTCAAGTGTGTGTCTTTATAGTTTAATCTTTATAATAGCTCCCTATTCAAACCGAGCGCTTTTAGGTCTAAATAACTCAGTACCGCCTTTCATTGGTTTAAATGTCAGCATCATGTGTGTGGGTTTTCGTGTGTGTGTGTAAGTGTGTTAGTGCAGAGATCTAAATGACCTAGTTAATGGAGATGAAGACGATGATGGGATTTGCGCTTACGAGGTAATCTGATACCTTTAATGGTAGTGACGGGAAGGATCCAGCATACAAATAGCTTTTTATAAAACAGCGGGAAAACACAGGCTGTGTACAGCTCTGCATGCACAAACATGCACACACAGACACACAACACACACGCACACATTAAAAAAACACACTTAAAAAACCATGAGGAGCACAAACACAGACCCCCACCATCAAATCACACTCCTGGTTTTGCTGATGACTAAAGTGAAAAGTGACGGCAGGCTTGCAGACTCCCATTGATTCAACTTGGCGGAGAGAGCTCCCGCTTCATTAGGCCAAGAAATTAAAATGTGGGCGGCCTGTGGTGGAGATGGGAGGTAGTGGTTCAGTTTACGGGGCGATGGGGGGGGGGTGTTGTAATATCGACAGACAACAAGGCTGTCCAAGGCAATAAAAAGTAAAAAAAAACAAAACAAAAAAACACTACGACAATTGCAAAAAAACCAAAACATAAAAAAACTAAAAAACAAAACAGGAGTGTAATGAAGCAACGGCTTTTACGATCTCAGGGAAATGACAGTAATGCTTAATGTATTAGAGCTGAAGGACAGCATGGGACCAAACAGCAGAGGATCAGTGAGAGGAGCACATGATTAATACACAGCAAAGCAGGAGTTAGGCCAACATTACAGAAATCATGGGCAAATTGTATGATCGTGACTCTGATTATGGATCTACTTCTTACTAAAGTATTCTTGGTGACTGCAAAGTATAATTTGCAAGGACAGAATGTGCTAGAGAATTTTTGATAAGGGGTTATAATAAGAGGAAACTGGCAAGAAACTGTAAGACCTACAGCTAAGCAAGCGAGCATCTTTACTGTGAAACAGTGAAAAGAGTGTGGATCAGTTAGCAGGAGTGTAGGTAGGTGCAGCCCTGTCCACAGTACTGAAATGGATCAAATGAGATTGATAAACAGACAGACTGACATAACATGTCACTCTGTTTATAAAAAAATAGAAGTTTTGGCTTTAGTTCAATTGTATTGTATTGTACTGTATTCTTCATTGTAGCAATTCCTTTTTTTTAATTTTGATTATTTCCGATTACTTTCTTTAGTTTTGTTTAGTTTTAAAAGCAAGCACCGAGGTGCTGTGCGTTTTTGTGGATTTTTGATATATTCTGTAACTTTTTCTGTCCCCTTTTGACTGATGGAACAGCGCCCTCTCTGTGCTCCTAGACCTCATGATTTACAAATTAATTACTGGGAACAACTATCACTGGACTTTGTTGACACTAAAGAAAACAGGCTCTTGTTTACTATTTGTTCCTCACATAAACAACGTTGTAAAGCATGTGTTCCAGACATCCAGTACATCACCTTTTTGTCTTAATCAGACTGGTCATAAAGTTTGCTTCTCAGGCTAGTCAGTGTGCAACTGATTCAATCAATCTGGTCATTAAGACCTGCTTACTCAAATTTCATTGCATTGTTTATTCTTTTAACATGAATTGTATTTATATGACCCCTTTTCTCTTGTATGCACATTCTAAACCTGAGCATGGCCTGCATATAGAAAAGAGAGAGTTCACAGAGCAGTATTACTCTGCTCTTCTCTAACCATGTATGCAGTGCAGCTGTGGATGTGGTAGTCTGTCCACTGCAAGCATAAGCAAAGAAGGGATGTCTAAGGTCGAGAGAAGTGTTTTCATTGTACAACTCACTTTGATAACTTTCCAGCCTGTGGTGACACGATATGATGTTACTTCTAACCTTCAAAAGAAACATTTTCATCATATGAACATCACATTATGTATATGCATGTACACCTTACAGTGACGTGTCCCATCAAAAATACCCAGATACAGATGGTTTTTCATCAGCAGGTGTAAATGAGGTCATAGTTTGTCCCAGTAAAAAGGGACAGTCAGAGACGGAGCGAGACCATCTGTCATTGTGTCAGCTGAGCAGGGTGGAAATGCTGCTACCGGCTGCCAGTGTCACCTCTTTGACCACCGACTTACCAGCTGACTGGGATGACTGGGAGGTGGCTGTCTCGCTCATACTGGCTGCCCTTTCACTATCTGGGCAGCAACAGTGGGCAGCTTCATGGGGGGTGGTATGTGTGTTTCACATGTGTGTAAATTTGGGGTTTCAAATGGAAAATAAAGAGAAGCAGACATAGGATGAAAAATAAAAAGAAAAAAAGAAAAAGAAGTCCAAATGTTAAGAGACATCTTCAGAATTTGTTAACTCAGTAGTTTCTGATTCATATCTGCATCATATGGGGATAAGTTTTGTACTGTTAGAGAAAATGGAGATACCAAAACACACTTGTTAAGACAATAACAGAGGTGTTGGGGCAACTTCACAACAAATGAAAGCAATTGCTGGGTTTCCAATTTACAGTGTAAGGCCCTGTAGTGATAGTGAGGGCAGTGTTAAGTGCACAGTGTCTATGTGGGATTTCTCTGTTTTTGTAACAAACTATAAAAATATAACTCATAGCCTCTTATCAACTCTAGCCAGTATGGAAGAACAGCAGTGACTTGTCCAAAGCATATCATTCACTCACTGTTACTTTCTAACACAGTGAAAAGTAAAAGTGAGTGAACCCGACAGTTACTGTTTGGGGTCACTAACTCATTGATGCTGGATGAACAGAGGACGATAGTGCAGCATCAGCCTGCAATCAGAGTCTATACCTCACTGCGGTTCTTTCACCACAACACACACTGCTTTCACTCACAGTATCACCAGCTATGTTGGACTGTTTGGGAAGGAGGTTGTAGAGCTTATGTATGGTATGTTCTTTGGTGAGATATAAAATGAGGTGGAAACACTTTGCTTTTGATAACGTAATTTTTTATGATTTTGTGTATACTTTTTTGTCATTCATGATATTTATTTTAAAGTGCAGATGGAAGGAAATCAATTCAATACGGACCAGACCACTACAGCACTGCAGACCAACATTTACTACATTTGGTATTTAGCTGCTTTACCAACTGAAGTGTCACACTGAGGTGCACTGTTCTGCAGTACTGGTGTGGGTGAGTGAACATTTCCAGGGCTCAATAATGAAGACTGAGCGATTGCTTAAAACAAGTAAAATGTTACAACAGATCATAAAGTATTGAAACTCATTCGACTGATAAGGCAAAGGCACATCAAGTTTCTGAAAAACACTTACCAAAGTGCTGTAACATGGCCTTGCTTACATGGCAGTGAAGTTAGCTGCCGACAACGGTTAATAATTGAACTTAAAAATTAAATCTGTCGAGAGACAAGTAAAAGTGACAAAGGGTGAGTAGATTTCTGACCCACTTGCCCCATGCAGAAGTGGAAATTTAAAAAAAAACAAAATATATAGATCTTTATTGTAAAATTATGGCTTCTTCAATAGAATACCCTACATCATTCAACTTTGTGTAAGAGACAAGTTGTCCTTGCACTTAATTCAAACACAATAAAAGCAGAAGTTTGAGTACTCTGAGAATCAGTTAAATCAAGGCAAAGCCACCTAGGGTAAGAGACTGAATTTCTGCTAAGGTTTATTAACACATACAATGCATGTGGAAATGTGTTTGGGTTAGAGACTGAACCCCAAATTGCCTTTGATGTCTGGGCTATCAGTATGTGACTGTGTGTGTCTGTATAACTCCAGTACAGCAGGCTGGCACTTATAGAATACCCTGCCATTAGTGTGTGAATGTGTTGAATGGGTGAATGTTGACGCATATTGTAAAGCTCTTTGAGTGGTCAATGGAAAGTGCCAGAAAAGTGCTGTATAAATGCAGTCCAGTCATGCATTTAATAAGGTAATTCTCCTGTGCTTTGCAGTATGAGGAACCTGGTTGTTATTTATGTCTCTATGTTAGTATTCAAACTGAAAAAAATGATTTGAAAAATCTTGAATAATAGAATGCTCTATTGCTGAGCTCTATCATATACGTTTACTGCTGTCACCTAGAAATGAATTCTGGTCAAAATACTTTTACACTGGGAGGGTTCCCATGCTTGTTCTTGCAAAAGTGATCTCCGATGTTCAGAAGGTCTTTCTGTCCAGCTAAGGATTGGGACAATTCACTTGACAGGTGCAGCACCCACAGAAGCACAGACAGTTATGTTACCCTCTGCAGTAATGGCCAAATGTGTAAAAGAATGTGGAAGCATAAGAAGGGAGGTCCAAAGTACAATAAGTGTGATCAGTGTGTCTCTAAGGACAGAGAATGAGGCAGGGAGCTCATTGGAAGACCCCTGTGGTTTCTTTCAATATGGTGAACTAAAGGCCTGGAGCTGCTGCAGAGGTGCTGTAGAGGCAGAGCTGAGGCCGAGACCGCGGGGAGGAAGGACTCAATTGCTGTTTGGCGACAGACTAAAGACACACACTCGTTTCTACTCAGCGGGACTCCCATGCACACCCTAAGGCATCTCATCATGTCTTTGCCTGTGTCACTTGTCTCACTCACTCTCCATTCCTCTTTTCTGGTTCTCCCACCCTTGTTCCCTCTGATGAGATGTTCCTCTCAAGGAGGCAATGTTTCAACAACACAAAGAGCCTTCCTGCCCTCCTTTCCTTCCTCCTGTGCATTTCCTCTTCCTCCACCTTCCCTTCTCACAGTTTTTTCCATTTTTATTCTTTTCTACATCAAGCTTTCTTTTCTTTTCATTTGTTTTTTCCATTCCACCCCCCCCTCTTCCCTTGTTTTCTCCATCTTTTCTCTGTGGGCCGATACCTCTGGGGGGACATCTGCTGACTGTAGCTCCACTGGAGCCACACACAGACGCACACGCACACGCACATCTACAGTATACACCTGGTGTAAGAACAAGCATAATCATAAGGTCAGAGTGTACTTAGACCACAGAAGTTGATGCTCTGATAAGATCAATACTGGGAGATGCAGACGAACATAAAATCTGCATATGTGGGATGAAGCTGATCCTTAGGATTATTAATTATCATCACCGTTGTGTGAGCGCATTGAAGCTGAGAGAAAGTCTGGCTACCTCCACACTCTGCCCAGCCTATCCTCTCTGCCTGTCTCTCTCTTTGACAGTGATGACTGTCTCTCAAACACATATCGACATAGAAAACAACATGTGTTCACTTCATCCATCAGTGCAGATAAGTCCTCCTCTCTATGCCTCCCCTCCCTTTCCTTCAATACTTCTTCTTTCACTTGTCTCTGAAACCTTTTTTTGTTGCTGACAGGCAACCAAAAGAAGGTATGTCCATCAGGAGCGTGCATCTGTGTTTCTCTCTGTGTGTCTTTTGTGTGCACACGCATGTGGGGGCGGATATGCAGATAAGCTTTTGATATTTCTATTTTGAACTGAAAAAAGTGAGAGCCAGTTCTCTGGTGGCATAGGCAAGAAGAAAAAGGAGTGGAATCCCCTGCCAAAATGGTAGGATCCAACTGAAAAGACTCAAGATGGTACGTAGGTGGTGGTGGTGGTGATGGTGTGTGTGTGTGTGTGTGTGTGTGTGTGTGTGTGTGTGTGTGTGTGTGTTCATGTGAGTTTAAGAGCAACTG
>JAQMCX010000001.1:4798017-4808178 GCA_029814765.1 Acanthurus leucopareius | reverse complement strand
TGTGTGTGTGTGTGTGTGTGTGTGTGTGTGTGTGTGTGTGTGTGTGTGTGTGTGTGTGTGTGTGTGTGTTCATGTGAGTTTAAGAGCAACTGTGAGTAAACACGTACTTGCACATATATTCGCGTCCTTGTGTGAACATTATTTTGACATGACTGAATGTGTGTGTGAGTATCTATTACTTCTATCTAGCATGGCTTTGCAAACAAAGTGACACCCTTTAGATCAGCCATGATCTCTTTCTAAGCAAGCCCCCCCGCCCCCCCATCCCCCCAGCAGTGAGCCACATGCTTAATGCTTTCCTGAAATAGACAGCTATTGTACTGAGAAACACAAGCTCTGGCACTCCAACAGAGCCATGCAGAGAGAAGTTCTAATAACTCTGAAGGAACATAAAGAAAAATGGTGTGGGCAAGAGTCAGACTGCTCTCACCAGAAACTAGAATTACTGCCTCTTGGCTGTGTGTCCGGCCGCTCACACCCTTGTTTGTCCAGATTCAGACTAAATATGTGGTGAAGTCTTTGAATAAAATTGATAAAATAATTTTTTGTTGTTTTTGTTTTTTTTTTAAAAATGTAAGTTATCACTGTAGTAATTACATTTGAGAAATTTACAGTAACAAACATGCTGTTTGCTATGGATGTGGCTCAAAAAAAGCTTCAAATGATCAAATAGTGGATGCCTCATGCATATCTTCAACCCAGCAGTACAGATGATTCAACAAATCATCACAGTTTCATTGTGGAAACCCAAGATTAGTGTTACTTATTCAGTATCAGACCAAATGTGAGACATGCTAACAATCTGTCCCCTTCTTTTCCTGAGTCATGGAGTTGCATAATGGCCTGAAATGTTTTGTTTTTTTGTTTTTTTACAGAACACTGTATTGTCACAAGAATGTTGACCATTAACCCGTTTGAACCAATAACATCATGTCCCTTTTTTACCCTTTTAGACATTTGTGAGAACTTTTGTCTTAATAAGTGTATGAATTCTCAACTTCAGTCACAGTCAACATTTTAATTCAGGAATAAATGTAGGGGTCAAAAGAAAATTACCAATAATATTACTGCTTTTTCTGAGATACCATTTAAGTTTTTCACCTATAAATATCTGCACTGTTTTTATTATGATATACTAAGTGTTAAGTAATACAATACATCCATTTTTGTTGATACATTATATGCTTATTGTGAGCATGCAATGAAAACTGTCACTGAAGAGGACAGTCAAGCAGAGCCGCGTTAAACGAATCTGAAGAATAAAGAAGTGTAATATAGAATAAAGTTGTTTTGACAGATACCAGTGGAAGAGAGCAGTAGATGTAAAGTGCTGTTCTACAGAATAGTAGAAGAGAAAAGTAAAGACCATCTTAAAGACGGATAAATGTAAAGAGATGTACTTAAAAAAAACCCCCAAAATAATAAATTAGGATTGATGTCTGACACGACTCTCTGTACGAGTCATGTGTGTATTCTGTACCTCATTTGAGCCAGACTTGGCCAGGTAGATGGCACTATGCTGACAGGCTTCATCCAAACACACAGGGAGGAGGTGGTCCTGGGAGCCGTCACCATCTGCCAGACAGACACAGAGAATTAGATCGAGAAGTAACAATGCTGGCTTGAAGCAGCGGGAAGCGTGAACCTTTTGTTTTCCTAAAACTGTGCTATTTTAAAATGTTCACTCAATCAGAATGCCACGGATTTGTTCGAAAATCGACTTTGAGCACAGCACAGTTTCTGGCAACAAAGAAAATGGTTGCTGTGTGTTATTTATTTATTTTTTTTGTTCCATGTGTGAGTCGGATCACAGGAACACCTGCTTGTTTCCTATGAGCAAACACACAGCAAAGCAGCACTTGTGTCTTTGATGCCTTTTAATAATATCAGGCTACTTGAGGTTTCATTTTCTCCACTGATTTTCATTGCTATTAATTATTATTATCATAATGCCATGCAGACTTCATATCTAGTGTACAAATGGGGACAGAGCCTCCCAAATCAAAACAACAGCTCATCAAAGCACAAACACTTCAGCGCACCAGGTTCACTTTCAGATAATGAAAACACACACATACACACACACACTTCACATGACAAAACAAACCCTCATTAAGTGTGTCAAATTACACATCTCAGAGCTGCAGAGTACTTTACACATCCACTACAATATGAGCATGAAAAAAGAAGAGCCCCTGTGAAAGCACATATTAGACATACATTAAAACCCTCTCTAATGGTGATATGTTAAAACAATAAGTTTAACCAATAGTGAAAATTAATTGGCATTTACTTTGACAGCTCTCTTTGTTTATTTGTCTGACAGTAAACTGAGTAATACAAGACATATGAAGACGTCACTTCATGGGCTTCGGTTTCTTGTGAAATACACTTTTCTACTTACGTGCAGTCTTTTGTCCAAAGACTCCCAAAATTAGGATGAAGGCTCAAAATTGGTTGTGAAGCCATTTTAATTAGGTTGCTGATTAGCAGAATACAATGCATAACAATGCTGCCATGCAAATTCATTTTTCTTATCAAAACATAATTAAAACATTATGTTTTCCTGCATTGGGTTATTAAGCTCAGATTTTGTTTACTCATTCTTGATGTATTTATGTAAGTTTGGGTTTAGAGAGACAAAAATTTTTCTCATGAGTCTTGAGGTGAAAACGTATGGGAGCCCTGTTTTAGACCTGACAATTAATTGGTCCATTATTCTGACTGTTAGATAAAATATCCACAGCATCAGTTCATTAAAATATTGTTTTACTGCCATGTATCAGCTTAAATGTAGGCTTTTTGATTGAAGATCTTAAAGTGTCTTTTCAGCTCATATTTTCAGACACTACAGTATGAGTTAATAAGACTGAATTTAATACTGACACCTTTATTCAGTGAGGCCATCATTAATGTTATTACCACACATTTGCTTTAATGAAAAATCTGCCAAAAAGGTCTCTGAACATATGGGAAAAAAGAGAAGATAAAACAAAATGATGTGCCCTCTGACCAGCTTTTAAGATTTGGCTAGTTTGTTAAGACACTTTCTGTGTGTTCAGGGGTTGGCATGTAAATTGCCACCAGATATAAAGAGGTGAGGCTACTTCCAGGCTCCTCATCACACAGTTTGTCTGAATCCTTTTCAACAGGGCAAGTGAAACACTCCCAAACAGATGTTGTGCCATGTGGAAGGGGAGAACTGAATGACACTGATGATGAATGACAGTATAAAGCAGGGGAGGAGGAGAAGTGGAATATGGCTGTCAGGGGTAACTGAGCGAGAGGCAGAAAGGGGGAGAAAAGTGAGACAGATGATGAGATGCAATGCAGAAAGTCCTTTCATGTATTATTACATATATAAAAATCATGAAAAACAAAGATACTGCCTGTGATTGGCATGAGGTAAATGAATGTTTCTACAGTTAAATTAATTTGTTTTCCAGGATTCTCAAAGTTGTTGTAGCTGTTGAGTACAAACATTACAGATTTCAAAGATATTGATGGAAACATGACAAGCTGTGATATATTAATACTTTAATACAAACATTGCAGTCTCACCACTGACAGTAAAATGTAGAATTCAAAATAAGAACAGAAATGTATGTGGCTGGAAAAGGAGTTAACAAAGCGGACAGATGGTGCGTCCTTTAAAATGTAATGTTTCTATTTGATATCCTTTCAATCTGTGTAAAGGCAAAAAGGCAAAAAAAAAAGAAAGAAAGAAACTGCTAATGATAGGATTAAATATGAGGATATCTCATTAAGGTAGACTGGAATCCAGATGATCAAACTGTAGCAATGGATGTATAAATTATACATCCAGTTTGGCTCTTGGTCTGATTACGCATTGAAATAATTAATTTATAACTTAGTAAATTGAAATGATTACAAATTACCACCTTAAATTTCTAGAGACTGAACTGATGTCCAAAAAGTAAAAAAGTATTTAATTTTTGATGGGAAAAAAAAAATCAATGGAAAGCAGCAAATACTGAAACTTTAAAAGCTGTTAGCCATTAATAATTCACTGCTCATTCAATTAATAATTAATGATGATCAAAACTGCATTGATTCATTTTATTCCAACTAACTTACTAATTAAAGAGCACCACCAGTTTTACATCTTGTTACTCAACATGTCTTGTTGACAACTGATTTTAACTGAAAAGCTGTGTTTCAAAGAAGCGAGGTGGAGTTTGTAACATGTAGGTATTCATGAGGCAGCTTGGATTCGACAAAGAGAAAGATGCCATCAAGTTGTGTTATGGAAATGTAGGATATAGCATCTCAGGGTCTTGGCCCAAGTCAATAACTAAATTTCAGGATATCTTGGCCTTTGTAAGATCTAATTAACCATCCTTCTTTCATTTAAAAACATTTTTTTAGAAGCTACCACTCTCACACATTTTATCTAGTGCATCAGTAAATACACATCAGACAGAAGGTGCAGGAGAGCTGCATGTTGTCGCACGGAGATGGCTACTGTGACTGGAAACCAAAAACTCTTTTGAATTGAATTAGAGTGAGTGTGGCGGTAAATGAATTGAGATTCTGAGTATAGGCATGTCAGATGCAGACAGGGATGTGTAGATGGTGATTTGCTGTAAGAAGAGAATCAAAGAAACAGGGTTGACAGAAACAGAGAATAAGCGCTAATTCACTTCTGCAGAAGTTGTCACTCCCCATTCTGTCTCTGATGCTTACTGTCAGTTCTGCTATATAAACACACTCCCTCTGTCCCAACTGTCCTCTCCTCCATGAGTACCTTCTTTCATCTATCTATTCACATGTCTCTTTTTTATTCCCGTTATGCTCTCCTTCACCTGTCTCCAATGTCGTCCTCCTTGCCTCTCTTCTCTCTCAGTAACTCTCTCTCCCTGCATCTATCACTCCCTTCACAGGCCTAACGTTGCTGTTTCTCCATCCATCTCTCCTCCTCTTTATTCACCATCATTCTCGTCCTCCCTCCTGCTATTCCTCTCTCACTCCCGCTGACGATGCATGATGTGATGGAGATTGGCTGAGAGACTCACAGGGGGAGGAAACTGCAGGTATGGGTTGAAACCCAGAGGGGGCGGTGAGGGAAGGGGAGGCCCTGGGAAGGACGGGGCCGAGCAATGGAGAGAAAACAAAAGAGAAAATAAGTAAAAACAAAAACATTGTGTGTGTGTGTGTGGGGGGGGGAGTACAAGAGAGTACACAGAAAAAATCTGTGCAGATATGAATTGTGACACATTGACATTCACAGAGTACAACACAGCACCGATAACAATGCAAATCATGATACGCACACGCACAAGAGCACATGTGGAGATGCTGCCAGAGACCTGTGTCTTATTACAGACATTGTAATCTCTTATCCTACAATTGTGTGTGCTAAAGGTGTATTGGGGGGACAGAAATATGTAAGATATGACAGAGGTCTTGTCTTTGGGGAGAACCAGTGGCTATAAAACCCAGGCTCATAGGGAGAAAATGACTAATAGCTTACATTGACACATAAAAATCATTTCCAACATTTTGTCTGGCAAGTTATTTAAAACGGGAGCCACTGGTCTTTTAAATAGCTTCACCTTAAAATTTGAGTCTAGTTTTTTAGATATCTCTCTCCTACATCTGCGGGACCCAACTTACACTGCATTCATGACGTCCATTTAAGATTTGAACAAAATTTAGCAAGTGTCCAACCTTGAGTGTGATTCTGGAGTCAGAGAGGAGCACCAGGGAGAAAATATGCTGTGGAATACAGTGATATTGCAGAAATTAGGTACTAAGGGTTTTTTAAGTACCTTAATTGCCTCCATGTGTGTAACAGACACTGCAGCAGCTCCAGCTGCTGACCATAAGCGTGCCAAATGATCTTCCCATTGGTTTTGAGACAGCAGCATGCACCTGTCCGCTTCACGTCATGCAGTACCTGTTCCTCATGCTTCCCTCTCCCTGTGCCCACCTCACAGATTGAAGATCTCTGGTACATTTTAATGGTGATTGCAAATGGAAAAAATAGAAGTTTTGGATTTCCCTTTCAATATGCAACCCTGTATTCAATATACAAGACGGTAACATTTTTAAAATTAATTCAAAACTCAAGTGCTCATTAGTGTGTAGATTACTGTGGGTAGGTCCTAATAATTGTTAGCACTACTAAGGCATTATTATTTCACAGCATATATTGAATAAGAAAGAGGGAGACACACATTTTACCTTCAATGAAGGACACTTTTGTGTTAGCTGTACTTTGCAATTTGCATCCAATTGCATTTTAAAATGTGCAAATTAATATCTTAACTTGGAAACTGTAACCCTGGAGACTCAAACATTTGCATATGGACTGAAATACTTCTGAATGTGAGGGATATCACAAAATGGTGCTTGTTTAAGAAATTTTATTTTTCCCATTGCTGCATTTTAACTTCATTAATATGGTCAGCAGGGATGTCTTTCATCTGTATACAGAAGGATGCTGTAATACCATACAACCAGACCGCTGGCTCTGGTACTAACTTGCCAAACAGCACCACAGTACCTTTGTTGTACAGATACATCCATTTCTGCAGGAGTTTGAGACTGAGAGGAAACGTGATGGAGAACGGGGGATTGAAAAAGCAGAGCCAGTGAGAAGGCAATGGTTGAAAACATGACAAGACATTAAAAAAATACAAAGGGAAATGAGGATAATAAAAAGAGTGTGAAAGGTATGCAGTGGTTGAGGAGAGAATGAGGCAGACAGAAAACAGGGAGAGAAGGAGAGGTTGGATTTAACACAATATAATAAGATGAGTGGAGAAGGAACGCCTGAGGGGAGAGCAGAGAGAAATAGGCTGTCCTGTTAACATGCTGACTTACCTGCACACGCACACACACACACGCTCACGCACTCTCACACAGACACACACACGCACACACACAAATACACACCCATACACACAACATGATGACAGCCTTTCCGTTTTTAAATATCACTTCCAAACACATTCCTATCTCGCTGTCTGCAAAATCTCCATATCTTCGTGAGCTGCTGGTCGCAGAACAGCCTCCCTCCATCCTACCTGCAGCGAAGCTCGCTGACACACTTGGCTGTGGGACTTCGTTGTGCTTTACCTAATGATGAATTATGCATCCGCCGCTGTCACTTTGAAAAATGCAATTACCTCAGTGATAAGGCAGATGGGCCTGTTTTGTCTGGCATATGCTGTGCATCTATTAAGAGTCTAGTGCTGAAAAAAGAGCTGCTGGCACACAAATAGATTTCACTATCCATCCATGAACATACACACACACAAGCACAAATATATGCATACAAACACCTTAAGTATAGCGAATGTGTGCTGCCTGTGGACATTAGTCAGACAGATAACTTTCAGCTAATCGGTAAAACAAACAACACTTAAATCCAAATTAATTGTTCCTGTTAGGTGCTTAGAGCATTTATTATGTTGCGTCTGTATGTGTGTTCTGTGGGAGGGTCAGTACTGTATCTGTAATCTGTGAGGATTTAATGAGAGTAATTTTTAAAAAAGTTCCAATTGACTGAAAGTAGCTTATCATATTAAATCTTAAGTCTTCATGTATTAGATTAAAAATTGCCACACATGCAGCCCTAAACCTGGTGTTCACTTCAGAGGTCAGTTATTTTCAGCTGAAAGGCTAGATAACAATATATGATATTTGTCTATTCATATAAAAAAAAGGGGTGACATTTCCCTTTTTTCTGTGAGAGCTTATTGTCCTAGTAATTGGCCAAAATAAAGACATAAAAAAAGACAATTAGGAAAATAACCCCTCAAAAATGCTGTCAAAGGTTGGGTCCCCTAACCCTTTCATCCAGTAGATAGAAACTGTAGGTCCATAAAAGTATTCTAACATTTGAGTGCAAGTCCTGTGGTCCTGTGTCCATGGTTTTTCATTTTTGACAAAATTTGCAGTCAATGACAAAACTGACACTCCATTTGATTGTTTTCTTTCAAGTCAATGTATGATAAGGTAGTAAAAGGACACCTTGCCCATTACCATTAATCACCATCATGACAGGTAATTCTGACAGGTAATCTTCTTCTCCCCAGAAATGACCTTGTAAGACATTTGATTGAGTCTAGATTAACAACTTTTGGTTCAAATTGTTGCAAAGATAACCCAAATGGCTTAATGTTTTATAAAAGTGCCCACTGCTGGACAACAAGGCAAACTACATAAAAACAGATTGTTGACATTGAGATTTGATAAAAGGGTGGAGCCCAAACTACTCCTTCCTTCAAGTGAAGACCACAGGACACCACTCTTTATTCAGCTCAACCAAAATTGCGACAGATTCCTCGGCAAAACTCTGATTATATTGTAATTTAGATCAGGTTAGATCACTTAAAGATTGAGTAAAAAACGAGATTTACTAAATATGGCTTCATAAAGGGGTGAGGTTTTATAGCTGGGGTGTTATAAAGGTTCTTCAAACTTAACTGCATTTAAGTCAAAATTATGTAGGTCGACACCTTTGGAAATCTGAAGCTGCTGCATCTTTGAAGAGTCTCTTCAGATGGGCTACGAGATCAAGCTAAACCATACACTTTACAAGGATGAAGCAGACAAGAGTCTAAGAGTCCAAGATAAGTCTAAGACACAAAAGTGTAACATACAAAAGCTGAATTTTAATGCAATTTCTGACAAAGAGACAACTCCACTGTGAAGTTAGCAGACAGCAAAACCGTCGTAAGTAGCATTTCAAACAATCTGAGGAAATCATCAGTTTTGCTGAGTGTTGCGCAGGGAACAACTTATTGCTTAGAGTAAGCAAAAAACCAAAGAGCTGATTTTTTTAATCAAAACAAAAAAAACAAACAAACAAAACAAAAAAAGAGGGAAAGACATACATCCCAGTTTACATTAGTTTTAGGATCCTGGAATTTAATATCACAGAGAACCTAACATGGGCATTAAACGTCTCACTAAGCCTTGATGCTTTTGTTTTCTCAGGAACACTTAAGAATGAAAAATTTTCAAGCCAAGATTTCACAATTTGTACACAGATGCCATTGACAGCATTCTGACTTCAATCATAGAAAAATATGGCACTGGACGTGCATGACCCGGTACAGAAAGTCTCTGCTGCGAGTGATTGAAAGAGCCAGAACATCAGTGGTAACCATTTAGTGGTATCAGCTCAAAGCATAAAGGATATTTAAAGAAAATACGTTTCACAGCTACCGTCTGCTGTCATTTTGCTAAAAATACAGAATTATCTGCTGCCATACCATCAGACTTAATAGATTATTATTCCATTCAACTATTTTCTGTTCTTGTTAGTACTGCAAACTACATTTATTAGACTATTAGACTTTACTAGACTGCAAACTACATTTCAGTCAAACAGACACAGGTAAAATGTAGAGGAGGGATGGCAGAGATATAAAGATGTGGAGGAAAATGTAGTGGTTGTCAGAGAGGGAAAGGTAGGGGTAGGAGATAGAGTGAAAATTGGCAGTGTGATGTGTGATGGAAATAATTCCCACTCCAGATCGCACAGGGATGCAGTGCTGCACTCAGCCCTCTCATCCTGTCTTCCTCTTTCCCTTCATTACGTGACTCCACTCCGTCATCTTCTCCTCCTCCCCTTCCAGATCATCCACCTCGGCATATCTTTATAATTTTACCTTCTCCTGTCTCTTTTCATGTCATCTTTTGAAGTGTGCCATCCCCCCCTCTCACTTTCATTTGCCTCACTCCCTCACTTCTCTTTCATTCGGCCTCCCTGTGGTCACTCATTCAAGGTTTTTCAGTGAAGCTGGGATGCTGCTCTTTAATTAGCCTTGAGATAAACCGTTAGATGGGCTTATAGGACGGCCACACACAGAGAAAAACACTGAATGATAATAAAAAGAGAAAGGATGGGGCTGCAGGGGGACAATTTAAGAAGGTACTATGGGTAAACATAAATCTAAATCATAAGAGGGGTTGGATGTAATTTGTTTCAACCAAGTAAACCGTGATAAATACAATGGTCTGCTTTTTTGTGACTGTGCCAGAGAGGTTTTAACAAAATCATACATTATTAAAGCTGTGATTTGTGGTGTTGTATTGGATTGCATCTTATATATATATATATATATATTAGGGCCGGGACTTTAACGCGTTAATTTCGATCAATTAATTATAAAGATTTTAACG
>JAQMCX010000001.1:4753222-4797917 GCA_029814765.1 Acanthurus leucopareius | reverse complement strand
CCTATAATTAACGCGATTAAAAATTTTAATCGAGTCCCACCACTAATATATATATATATATATATATATATATATATTTTCACCCTCTGTACATGGGACAGCCGGATAGCCAAAATTCTTACTTAAATAATGTGTAAAAATAAGTTATGAACTTATCAGCAGTTCATGAGGAAGCATATCGTACCAAATGTTATCATAATAAATGTTCAGATATTTCAACAAAAAACAAAATGTCACCTCTTCGGTAGCTGGCAACACAGGAAGTATAATGAGAATTCATGATCTCAGTTTAAATCATGAGCAGGAATGTCCAAAGAAAAATTCAAATTATCCACCTGATTATTTTTGAAGAACCAAAGTAGAGATCACATTGCAGTCCCCTGAGCCAATTAACTAGCATAGCTCAACATTTTAATACCATCATCAACTGTCATCATCACTTCCATGGATCATATTTCAAAAAATCCTTTGATAAAGGTTTGTTCGAAATCTTATTTCTTATTTTTGGCATACTTTACATGTAACACAAAATTATCATATATCTCAGTCATATTATCTCTGTTTTCATATGAGCTGCATGTCTCTGTTTTTTCTTATAGCAATAAAAGTACATAAGGAAAAGAATGCGGTTTGCCTCAGGCAGAAGTCCATCAGGTTTGGACTCATGGCATTAAAATATTTAAAGAATTTTTACCTAGAAGTGCAAGCTTTCTTTCAGTTTTGTGTGCATTTCTTGTCAGAACCAATCTCATCTGACTCCTCCTGAGTCTCCTATTCAGCCCCATTGATTTTATAACAAACCCTCTGCTCTCATTGGCACAGAGCAAACTCTTCCATGATTCTGCCTGACAAAAGAGGTTTAGAGATACAGAAAAAGATATAGTTGGAGTCACAAATGTTTTTCATTTCTTAGGATAAAATATGTTACTTGTTTGGATAAGCTTGCAAGAAGCTGAGATTTCCAGTCTGATGGACCAATGAGTGTCCTTTGAGGATAAAGAGGTGGTAGCTACTGGTGTGGCTTAGTTTTGATGAAAGTGAGAAGTGGCTGCAAGCTTGTAAACAATGGTGGTCGCTGAGGAGGTTGTCATGGATGCTGCAACAGCGGCAGTTTTATCAAAACTGGAAAATATTTCCTTATTAAAAGAAAAGCAAAGCTTTTTTTGATCAAGAGGATGTTTTTTCTCTTCTTCTTCTGGCTTCAACAAGAGTTCTGAATGTGATAGACAGGAAGTTCATCTAATCACCCTCAATTTTTTTTTTTTTAAATAACCTGCCCCTCCTTATACTGTATATAGGCTTTTTCCCAGATGGACATATGAAATATATCCTATGGATAAGTGAAACATTCCATTTGGCACTCTCTCAGTCAAAACAATAAAAACAAAAGATGTAGTTTGATGATGTCGAGGGGTAGCTTAGGATTTTCAAATTTATTTTTTTTTATTGCTAAACAGCCACCATTACAGATGACAACCAGATTGACTTAAATATTCTTTTAGTAACTTTTAGTCACATTTGCTGACTTCCTCACTGTCTTCACTTTCACTCAGTCTCCTCTCCCCTGAATTCACCCTGGAATTTAGCAACAGTGACAAAATGAAATAGATTGAGTTTGACACATTGTTAGAAACATGTGGGATGATTGGAGTACTCAATTCAACAAAACATATAACAAGATATGGTCGTTTTTGGACATTTAAATGTGAAAATTCTACTGATGGTAAGTTTGAGTCACAATGTGAGAAGGTGTGTGTGATGTGATCCAGCCTCAACTTCACCTGTTTTACTATGAATAATCAAACCATATTATAATTTCTCTAATGTTTGTTACAGTTTTATTGCTTTGTATATTTTGAGACACAAAGAATGTTTTTAATTAAGTGAACTGAAGAATGAATTTAATTATTTTAGAGTCCTTGTCATCCAAGAAAAAGAGAAAGATTAAAAAGAAGACAGAAGGAGTCATATTGGGTCACTACGCAGTGCTCTTCAAACAATTCAAAAACAATGACACCACAAGCTGATTAGATTAGGAATAGAAGGAGGAGAAAGAAAAGGAGTGTGAGAATCGATAGATAGAAGTTAAACAGCAGATCAAGAGAAATGGAGATTGAAAGCGACAGCCGAGGAGGGGAGGAGTGAAGCAGACAAAACGGGACAAAAAGAACAGAGACGTTACATCCTGCGAGGCATCTCTCTCCCTGAACTTGGTAGGTTATTAGAAACATGACCCTTAAAGGCTTCAATCCCCTGCTAACAAGGGCAACATCTTGAAGTGACAATTCCAGGCCGTAGGAGGAAGTAGGAAAAAAAGAGAGAAAAAAAAGATTAAAGAAATGAAAAGTTTTGTCTAGATAAGCTCGAGATTTAAACAAAAAAAAAAAAAGGGTTCATGCCCCCAGAGATGATGAATTACATACACACACACGCCAGCAAATTACACCAAAACACTGTCAGACGGATTCCCTCATGTAACACAGACACACACACCCACACCCTGAGCATATAGGTCATTTCCCCTCTGGCTCATACATTATTGCCAATTTGGGAAGGGGAAGTTTGTTCACTAAATATTTGATGGACACCCCGAGCTGCGATGAGATTAACAGATTAATCTTGCCAATAAGGATGTGTTCATCAGGCTTCGTGTGCACACTCGCGTGTGTCTGTGTATCTCATCTGTGTGAGTGCCACACAAGCACAAAAGTTAATTAAAAATGCATCGAACATTATACAGCTAATGACAGCACATAGCTCAAACTGAGTGATAAGGTGACACAGGCAACATGGAAAAATGGATCTTAACATTTTAAAAATAAAAATGAGAAAAAAGACTAAAAAAGAGCTTGAAAAAAGAAAAGAAAAAAATAAACACAAGCCAGCAAAAGGCTAAATCTAATTTTATCAAACTTTTAAGACATAATAAAATAAATACAGTTTTATACAGATGGATGTCTATAGTTCTGTATTGCCGATTTCTGTGGTATTCATTGTTTGTTTATTCATTGAAAAAATCTTTTTGTTTAGAAGAAACGATACAGTTTCCATCTGATTGTGGCTGTCCAGGAACAGTAAAGCAACAGAAATGTAAAGTCACATAAGCTGACACACTGCAGTGTTTCCCCTATAGTCATTAAGCAGTCCTGTGTTGCTTCCACCGAATTACTGAGAACGCTGTTTTAAAATATGCATAAATTTTAGACAATCTAACGTAGCCCCTCATGATCACTGTTTCAAGAAAGAATATGAAATGAGGCTGAATGCATAAGTGAAGAAAAAATGTAGAGAGTGAATCAAATAACAATTTTAAAGAGCTGTTCTTAAAAATAGTGCAGATCAGTATGACTGTATAAATTTGGGAGAAAATATTTGAATTTAAAAGCAAATTTAAATCACCATTGCTGAATTTAATTCAGTCAAGGGTCTGGCTACTGCACCTTTATGACTGATTATGTCAGTATTTAAAAGGGGGAAAATTTTGAGGAGAATACAGTTATTTTGCTGCATATTGCTGTAGCCAGTAAATTTGCTTGCTAGCTGAAGTAATTCTACTCAATTCTCTTAGAGTTCAACTTTGGCAAATACTTGCCATTGACCAATAGCAAACAGACCTGACACTGCTGACCTTTGAATGAAGGCTGGACTGGGAAGTCAAAAACAAATGGACTGTGTTTTATATGGTGCTTCTCTTGAATTTCAACTACCATAAGAGATTCACAACACAAGTCAGTATACACTCATTCTCATACACATTCACGGACAAACAGCAAGTAGCTGCCAACCAGCTCCTTAGGTACTCATACACACATTTGCACACCGATAGAACAGCCATCAGGAGCCATTTGGGGCTCAGTATCTTGCCAAGGACACATTGAAATGCAGACCGGAGGAGTCAGAGATCAAACCACCAACCTTCTGATAAGCAAACAACCTGCTCCACCATCTGAGCTACAGCCATTAATAATTTGTTTTCTACTCTTTTCTGTTAACTATGAACTGCAATAGAAAAAAGGCTTTGTTTGCAGACAGACAGTCATGAGTCAAGACTCAGTATTTCATATATCTATCTTGAACCAGCTTGCTACATAAGAGCTATTCTGTAAGTTTTCAGAAATTCTACATCAAACCTTGCAAGAAACACCTCCTATGACACCAGGCTTCTCCAAAAACATATTGTGTGAAGATGCAAGTGTGAACGTTGGCCTTTGGTGGCTAACAGCAGCTAATGTCAGCAAACATTATATAATGCTGTGTCACTCCTGTAATGCTTAGTCAGTAACTACTTGGTCAGCTCTCTCCTTGCTCTACTGTTTCCACACTATGTTTTATCATGTCAAAAATAAACATTAAATTTAATTAAGATGTGTTTTATTGTGAGTTTACCTTGTATTAGCCACTTATGACTACTCAAAGCATTCTCACTTCAAGAGAAGATTAACTTACATCTGACTTTTTGCTTTGGAAAACGTTTTCCTCCACAACAGTCAACTAATACCAGTTTTCAACTGAAGGCGCTCAATACAACCAGTCCTCTACTGCTGGCATGTGAAAAGCTAAATTATAGAGGCTGGGGGTAAAGTGCAATCTTCAGGGCAGTCTTGACACAGGAGGCTGAGAGAAATAGTTTTTACTTAACACTGTATTATTGTTCATTTGAACTGTATTTCACTTTCAAAAGCAAGCATAAAAGGCCACCACAACTCTGCCTGTTGTCTGGCTGGTGTGGTGGCTCTGACATGAACGACCAGGGGCCACTTTGTGGTGCGCAGGCTGCAGCCTGGAGATTAGAGAGCCAGTGGAGATTTGCAGCGGATAAATGTAAAGCTGAGCTGAACAATGAATACTACTGGCCAAGATTGTTTAAGGGGATAAGCTGTTCAGAAAAATCTGGCTCTATGTAGGATTGAATGTGTGTATCAGAGTGTGTTGTGTGGGAGTGTGTGCCTGCAACTGTGTGGACGAATGAGATTAGCTTGTCTGGTGAAGGGAGCATTTGTGGTGTGTGTGTGTGTGTGTGTGTGTGTGTGTGTGTGTGTGTGTGTGTGTGTGTGTATGTGTGAGTATAGGAAAAGAAAGTTATGTGATGAAAAAGCTGTAGTGCAAATGCAAAAGCCAAAAAGACCAGACATTCCTATTCGGAAGCTTTCAAAGCTTTAAAGCTTTAGATGCAGAGGGACTCACAAGGACTAAAGAGAGGAGCGTTTTGCTGTCCACATACACGTATAATGAGTTTAATGGGTGTGACACTTTTCAGTGCACCACTGTAAAGCAAGTTTGGACCACTTGCAGAGGTTTTTCAAAAAGGTTCTACCATTACTTTGTCAGTCACACATGAATACACTGGCTTTGTCAAAAATGACGGGAAATGCCAAATCTCTGTCATTCTCACCAAAGTCGACAAAGGAGGACTGTCCCACAATTTTGACAGGTGGTGGTTCTGCTGGCATGACATCAACTTTGGTGAAGTTCCCATCCTAAAAAAAATGATGAAAAGAGGTAGAGAAAAGAAAGAGAGAGAGAGGATTATTTAATTTCATCAATTCTTATACATACTGCAGATGTCTGTGGGCTGCTGTTTTCTTCAAGAATCGTGAATATTGTCCACCTTGGCTTAAATGTGGTGCATAATATCATTGATCCAGCGGATCTGTTGTGAATCGTACAGATGGAAATCAGGCATAGGATTAACATAATGGGACAGTACTTTTTTTCTGTATAGGACAAAGGTTCACAGGGAATTCAATGGAGAATAGAAATTCAGTTACAAAGCATAGCTGCTGTGTTATCTTTGTTTGTGCATAAGCATTAGAGGTACATGAGCAACCTCCTCCCTGTCATGAACCTCATATATCCAAGTATTTTTGAGCACATGCTGGAACACTACAGCTGCCAGATATTGAATATCCTCCATATTCACAACAATAGTCTGTATAAACAATTTCGGCAGTCAAGTCATTTAAAATCAAAAAAGTATCATTCAGTGAATTTATTTGTTACTCATCTTAAAATTCAGTTAAAATGAGATTGTTTAATTATATATTTGACTAACAGAGAAGCCACATATTCCCAAAAAACAGACACTTTTAAGTGTTTTGCCTGCTGCTTAAAAGTTTACTTGGTATTTACTGACACTATTTTGACTATATTAAGTGTTAAATTTGTTGTGCATTAATTTTCTGTTGATCAACTATGTAATTAACTGTGTAATTGCTCATCATTGGGCCCGCAAGTAATAATTTTGATGCCATTTTTTAGTTTGGACAAATATGTCAGTTACTTCCTTAGTCAATCATTCATGATTTTCATATTTGGTCAGTAAAATGTAAAAAAAAATGTGAAAAAATTAGTCCTTGTCTCATTCACCCTCGATGGCAACACACTCAGAAACACTTGCATAAAGCAGCAACATTTGGTGGTGAGAACACAGGCTAAATATATTGAACTGAAGGGGGAAAGACTTGTTTTCAGGTTGGGAGTAGTGTTGCAGCTAATGATGGCAGGACACATCTCCCACCTATGTGCATCTCAATGATGCTATGGATTTCTATAAAAAGCAACAGGTGAGAGTCTTTTGGTGCACATCAAATGGCACTGATGTGTAATGCCCTTTACAGGGAGAGAGGTGCAGATAAGCAAACTACTAGGGAGCATGGTGTCTGTGTGTGAGTGCATGTGTGTGTGTATGTGTGTGTATATGTGTGCATGCTTTCAGCAGGAACAGATGTGATTCTTTGCAGTGGGAAAATGCTGCCCACTGACACAAACATTAGTGATTTATGAGAAGAGGGTAGAGAGTTGCAATGATCGAGTCAGAAAGCAATATATATATTATACATGTGTGGGGGCTGTATGTGCAGTTAAATACAGTGGTAACTATTGCCAGCAAGCCAGTTGTTATTTAAATGTTGTGACTGGCAACATTTATATGATTTTATTATTTATATATATTTGATTTTGTTAGTATTTGAGTATTTTGTTAATATAAGTGTTTTTTTATTCTCACAACACTTTCTAACATCATTGAAATTTATCGGGAGGCAAAAAGGAGCAGAACAGGAAACAGACACTAAATAAAGATGATATAAAGCGAACAAGCAAATTAAACATACCATATATCATAAACTAAACTGTGAGATAAACCCTTCAAATTAATGCAACAAACTTATTAGAATAAGGGCTTAATTTACATGTCATGGAAGAAGTCAGAGTACTCAAAGAAGAAAAAATACAGAAGAGCTATTATTATAAAACCAATGTAACATTGCAGCTTAATGATGGTGCACATCATTTACTACAACAAACTCTCATGTTTTCAATTCGGTAATGTTTCTCCTCTCTGCATTTACAACACAGGAAAGATTCCTGCAACATGGACATTGTGATTCAACACACTCCTCCATGATATTGATTTTCTGTGTAGAAGGGAGATTCCACAACAACACAAGACTGAAACAGTGCCAACATCTACTTCGATTTGATTGCAGAGGGAAGGTCTTGTTGAACAAAATCTTTTCCACAGTAAACAGGGTGTGACTACAAAATGACATCTGACACTTTCTAACCTAACAGCATGAATGTTAAGTGAGATTAAATGATACTACCTACAGTCAGATGAGACGAAAGACGGGAGATGTGTGCATCAGCTCTTGAAGTTACTTTAGTCTTTAGAAAGAAAGCACCATGCATTTAGAACTTGAAATTATGCCTTTTTCATACCAGAAATTCTCTCCTGTCATAGAACTAAAAACACAAGTGTTACTGATAATATTAACAATGGCTCTGTTCCTCCTAAGCCATGACAATGTGACAGTGTGACTGAGTCAGCATGCTAAACACTAAGACCCTGGCACTGAAGGAGCTGAATAGTATTCAGCCATCATTTATTTTATTAGTTATACACATTTTCTTTTACTGTAATGTTAGAGGACATTTAGTGAAAAAGGTCTATTGTGCCGTATGTGGGTTTGTATTGTCCATTTTTTGCATGCTGTAATTATAGAATAGTTGGGTATTGGTGTTGTTTTGAAGAGGGGGGCAGAAAATGTTGTTGTTTTCCCCTCTGGAGGGGTTGTGGATTCAATTTAGAGATATTTCATACCATTTTTTTCTTCCTGATTCAGATTCTGCTGCTTGGAAGTAGCAGCATCCCACTTTCTAATAAATTCATAAGGTGGTATCGGGTGGTGCAGAGACTCCTGTACTCACCAGTGTCCGACCCAGCATTTAAGGCATTTCCAATACTGGTATCGGTATTGAAACGACCCTGGTTTAATTCATCCAGGCGATTGTCACAGAGAGTGCCCACTTTATCATTCTAATGGAAGCCTCATTCTCATAATGTCCCACTCTGCTGTGAGACATTTAGATTAGGATACTAATGAATAGTGCTGCCAGTGTGATGGTTCTGCAGATTTGTGACAGCGAGGTCTGAAGATCTCTTTAAGTCAGCTAGTGCATCAATATTTTGACAGCTGAATCTGGATTCTGCACAACAGCTAATCCTTGATTTTAGCATAAAAAGGACTGGAGCCTAACATCCTGAATATTTGTGAGTTTTATCTTGATCTAGGTATCCTGAGCCTAGCAGGTTTTAGCTGAGGGAAAAAAAAGTGTTGCAAAAGAAAGGGAAAAAAATTTGAACAACAAAATTACAGCTTTGGTGAAGTTTAATAAAATTAACTGAGCGAATATCACTGAGTAACTTCAACTGATATCAACACATTTACAGTAAATCTACTACTTTATTTGCATTTAATGAAGTAAATGAAGTCATTATTACTAAATTGAACAAGGATATTTATTTTCAACCAATACAACATTGCCTAAAGACTGCTTATTGTTTCAATGAAATCTCAAAAACCTAGTAAGAGGTTCTTAAAAAAATAACTTGATAAGTGGACAACACATTTGAGATGGTTTTGACAAGTGCTGCATACACAAAACTGCAGTATTCTTCCAGCTTACAAAGTAATGTAACTGAACACATGACATGTCTTGAAAATCTAAAGCTGCAGGTGGATTGTTTCTTGGTTGTGGAGGCCACTGTGCAAGCACAGGCTTTCAGCAAATTACATCCGGTTTCAATTATTCAGAGCACACAACTTGTGCTTTTAGAGGTTAATTATTTGCATCAAGTTTGACGCTACGAATGCCGATGAGGCAGAAATGTAGAGGCACTCATTTTGGTGATTTAAATGGGCCAACAAGTACATCAACCAAAGATTAGGGTCGCTGGCAGTTCATAACTTTAGTTGTTTCCCAACAATTTTTGTTTCATTCATTAAAGAATAATGGTTCCTTAACCATTGGGTATTCAAAAGTGAAAACACACCTGCCACAAAGACTGCAATACCCACACAAAAACACACACGCACACTTACACAGATGTGGAAGCCTAATACTCATATGTAAATACATTTACGCCTATATAAATATGAAGCTTAATCTTATAATTTTTTCTGACATGAATTGAGTGAAATGAGTGATATGAATTATGTATAATTTCTGCAAAGAAGTGTAAAGTCAATCAAATATCTTGCATTTGATTGTATACCTTTCTGCTTTTCTAAATGCATGTCTGTATGTTCAACTGACCCCTTGCAGAAGAATATGACCCACTTTGAAGCTCATCTCTTCAAAAGCAGGGAGAGTTAACTCATGTCAATTAGATCAAATGCATTCAATCATGCAAACACACACTCACACACCCATGTTCACATACACACACATGCAGAAGCAACCACAGATGTGGCAACAGGGTGTTAACTCTCTTTGCATCTAGGATGAGATCTTAGCAAGTGTGATTGATTGGTGCTGGTTGCCTGATTGCAAGATGTCATGATTAAAACTCTGGGTGTGTGAGACAGTTTGAGAACAGTTGATTGATGTGTGAAGATGAAAGGATTACAGGTCTGATTATTATTCTTCCCTTCTGTTCAAATGACTCCCAAAACACACACACACACACACACCCGTGCGTGCACGCACACATCTCGTCAAACAGTGCAGTGGAATGACATATGCACTGTTGTAGCAGTATAAGACATTTGACTACACAAATGGTTGAAGGGGAAACAGTTCATTCTGAAGTGCAGGCAAAGTTTTTAAATATTTTTTCACAAATCATGAATGAGTATAGAGACAGAAGCATCACTACTTTAGTCAGAGGACAACTAGACCAAATCATCTTAAAGAAGGAATGTCTGAATTTAAATATTTTTCAAATCAAAAACATGACATTTTTGTTGCCCCCTCTGAGGTAAGGTAACAGAAGTTCATGTAATCATTGCTATAATGTGACTATTGCCTCTCATCCCAGAGGGGATGTACCTAGTAGTTATGAAAATGCCAAATTAGCATGAAAATAGCTATTTTGCAGGTGGCCACTGTTCCCCTTTGTAGAGGCAAAAAAAAAGCAAAAAAAAAACCTCAGCCCCAAAATTTGGAGGGACTCCAACTTACATTTCTGCTAACTAAAGACCATTCTTGTAATATTTATGTTTTGTCTCTTTTGTCATTAAGTGCTCAAACGCATGCAGGCTGATCTCAAAGCATACATTCTTTTGTATCAGAAACTCTACAGAGAGGGACTGGATTTCATGTCTCTGTCATGATGTCTCTACGTAGCTCACTTAAGTATGTTTATGTGACCACAGGTTACTTCTGTAAGAACCAAATTATCAGCCACATAGAACTGACATTTGAAACCCCTTTAGCTTTACTTGGTGGCCAATGAAAACAAACTCTGCTCACTCATCCCTCCAGCTTGTTGCCCACCACCGAGCCCCTCTTGTGTAATCGCTGGAAAACAGAGGCATGGGGGAGATGGAAGGAGACTTAGGAGGAGAGAAAACAGAGGAAAGTAATTAAAACTGAGTGGTGGGGAAAGAAGAGTGTGCTGGCCTGTGACTGCTAGATGCAGCTGCATTGAACCGAAGACTGCAGTGGGATTTAACAGGGGTCTATTGCTCTGAGGATGCTGGGATATCATTTTGGTCTTGCTTGCTTGTGTATATGTGTCGGAGTAGGTGTGCGTGTCTGTGTGTGGGTGTATACATTAATGACCATGTATGTCAGGTGCCTATGGGTGAGCAGTACTTTTAAATCTAATTAGCACATTCCTGTCCATTTGAGGAAAAAGCAACAGAAAAAGTACAGAAATTGCAGAAAGATGAAGAAATAGACTGGCATTTTTCATGAGCTAAAGACAATAATGAGATAAAGTGATAGAGGGATACTGCAGTGGACCAGGTTTTTACCGACATAGCTAAAACTCCTGTCTATCACAGGATGTGGGTATTTACTTTGTCTTACTCCAAAAACCCTTGCTCCATGCATTTTCCAAAAAGGATTTTGAAAATCCACTTCACCAAACAATGAAGATTTATTAATCAATTGCTAGTTGGCATGGCACACTAAATTACAAGACACACTGAATGAGATATTGACTCTTCTTACAAAGAGGTTCCTGATAAAAGATTGACTGATTAATTAATTACAAGGTATAATGACATAATGCAAAACAAAAGAGGGCTTTACACTGAGTAAAACAGCCAAATGTCCACACCCTCTATTAAACTGTACACTTTCTATCAGGCTTGTTTTGAGCTTGAAAAGATAACAGTTACTTCTAATTCCTTGCACATGTAAAACAAACCTTTGATGTAAAATGATTTTCCGCTTATACTGAACTAAAGCACCAGTCAAGTTGTTATCTACATGCTAATTCCACATGGTCTACTTTGATTTCTGAGGTATACAGTTAAAACAACACACACTCTGAAAACGCAGACCTCTGCCGAAGCTGCATAATCCCCAGAAGTCATTATGTCAGACTGAAAAGCACAGATCTATAGTGAGGCTCCAGAGGATCACCAAAGTCAGTAAGGTTCATCTTCTGGAGAATAAATCCACAAAACTTTTCAGCACGGAGATTTCAGTCTAGACCAAAGAAACGATTCTAAAACCAACACTGACAGGCCCAGAGTCATGTCAGGTGTCTGACTGGAAAGACTAAACATTTCTTCCATCCTGAACCTATGTAACTAGTTTTTACAAAACTTGTTTGTGAAAAATTCTTCAAACTAACAAACAGACAGAAAACAAAATGACTAAAAACACATTCTTGTGAGGATTTAAAAAAGGGAAAAAAGTTTAGATTTGAAAATGATCGCCATGTTTTCTCAACTGCTCAACACTCCCTCCACCCGTCGCCCATCCAACAGGTTTTTTGGCAAGATGGTTCATTTGCTCTGTTTTGCTCCTGCTCTGACTCTCTATCCTCACACCTTCTGTCTCTGCCAAATCCTTCAATCTCACTCTCCTCTTCCTTACCTCCTCCCCTTCCTTTCTTCTTCTGCCCCTCTCTGTGATAACAGACTACTGTTCGGCTTCTGACTCGACCTGCTGAATTTCAAATAGGCCCCTTCGACAAAAGAGCCAGAACCAGAGCCACGGTCTCCCCTCTCTCTGCTCTCCCAGCATATTAACTAGTTCTGCAGCAGTTCTAACAATTCTGCACTCCCAAGCCTGTCAAAGCTTTGAAGATCCGTTTGTTGCATCAAGGAAATGAACAGAGGGGTTGTGTGTGGGTCATCACTCTCAGTTCAATACATAATTACCTTTGTTTGTGTTTGTTGGAGCCACATATGGCTTTCCTATTGGTGTACATGTTGGACTTTGTTTTGTATCACTCATTTTAATTTACCAACTTCAGGTTAACAGCTATTTGTTGTAATTATTATTCAAAAATAGCTTAATAAAAAAAAAGCAGCATAAATGTGTAATTAGGTCAATTTTGTACATAAATTTACCATCTAATCCAGTGTGGCAGCTACAGCTAATCAAGGAATGTTTGAGCTACTTGACTGCTTTAGCAGAATATCAATGATAAACAGAGGATATCAATACAAAACATATGTGTGGAAAATGTTACGAGAGAAGTTGATATTAACCAGATCAGTACTTTTTTTTTTTTAGTATTCAGTACAGGTAACATCAAGTTTGATATTCTGTGTGTTCACTTTTTGTTCAGCTAGCTCAGTCTCTGATATAAGCAGCAGAGACTCAGGCAACAGCCCCCGACTGTCTGCATTGAAAGGCTATTTGAACAGTAAAATTTCCCACTAGAAAGCAGGAGAGTTGACCCACGTGCTCACAACCCTCTCTGAATAGAATCACAGTCCATATTTGAAGTGTGACCCAACAGTCAGAACCACCTTACAAGATCAGTAAAGAAATTTCTGACCATTCCCGCTATGAAAGTTTTTGATAGTTCACGTGGCTTAACTTAGGTGTCAGTTCTATACGTACAAAAATAAGTGATACCTGTTTGAATTTTCTCTGATTTAAAAACTGCCAAGATGATTGGCTGGAGAAAACCGACATTTTTGTGCAGACAAATTGTCCAGCTCTTGCTAAACATATTAGTCAGTTGATTAGTTGACCAAAAAATGCAGCAGTAAATATTTGGACTATGGATTAACGATTTGCACATTTGGTAATAAAAAAAATCAAACATTAGTAGGTTTCTGTCTTGCAAATCAATTTTTTTGGCTTTCTTTTCTTTATTTTACAAATTATCTTCAGGGGATTTTGATTATTATCATGATTATTGATTTTTATCAAATCAATCAAAATTTTTTTTATTCAATGATCTTTTTTAGCTTGTCTTATTTATCCTAATGTTTGTCTTATAATATTTTGCTGCAATCTTTTATGTTTTATGAATTGTTTCTTATCACTTTTTTAAACTTTTATCTAAGGTGTAAAACACCATGTCATGTAAAACAATGAATGTGAAAGTCGGTGTTGCAGCCATATTTCTGCCATATTCTATGTTATAAACTTCACATAAGAGCCCTGCAATGTTCAAAGAGCTGTGGGATATGTGTTATGTGTTATGTTAAAATAGAGAGCATATGTTGTTTTACAGTCATACAAACTAGGCTTATTACCTTGTTGATCCAGGTCTCAAACTTGGGCCCATCTGTCGTCAGGAACAAATCTGGAGTTTGGAGAACAGAGAGATGCAAGTGAGGCTGCAGTTCGATCAGTGACTCATTCAGTAAATTCAGGGTGATTCAGGAAATCATACACAATTAAATAACTCTATATAATGGAAACAATGCTAAAGAATAACTGGAATGGTAGCAATTAAAAAAAGAAGGGCTCAAGGTGTAATCTTTCATGAAAAAAAACTGATTAATGAAAATTCAGTCTGTGCTTGGAATGCTGAGGTTGCTGTAACTACACAGAAGAGGTTATCTTTAATACCAATTATATTTGGTTAAAAGAGTTCATGTATTCATCAACAACTGATGACAAAGTGTTGTTTTGCAAAAGAAAAACACAAATAATTTGTACATATACATATTCATATTAATATGTGTACATTTTTTGTGTCCTTTGGTGCGATGACTGATAGAAAGTTGCTGCCAGTATTGGTCACACTGTTACTGGTATTGAATAATACAGTTCTGCCAACATCATGTTTATGTAGTGGGCTATATGGAAGTATTAGGACAAGTTAAACATATGTTCACTTTAATACAGCCTGCTAGAAAATATAAATAAATAAAAAGAAAAAATAAACAGTGAGTCTGAGTGTGTTAATGTTGGTCAGTTATAAAAAAAAGATCTTTGATACGCATTGGAACTGCCTGTTTAATTTGGAGCAAAAGTGGGATTCTTACAACAATAAAAATGAATTGGCTTTTTCAAGCAGTAGCAGAAACGAAGGTGAGGAAGAGGGGAAAAAAAGAATAGTAAGGGGAATCTTCCACTGAAAGCAACAGGATTTCAGTCAGTTTTCTGGAGGCTTCACCCCCTGGTTATGCCCGTAGCTTGCTCTATTGCAGGGGTGTGCAATTATTTTTTCCTGGGGGGCCACATGAGAAACCCAGACTCTTGCCATGGGCCAAACAAATTTTGTGATAAGGTAGCCTCTGATTTTATCTCTAGATTATATAAATGAAAATATACTTTTTCTTTTTTTTTATTATTTTAATGCAATTATTTAATTGAAATCACTCCAAACATCTTTTTAGTGAGTGAAATTACATGCAGAAGTCTGAACTTATTTGTCAGGACTGAGTGCTTTGGGCAGAAGTGTAACCATTTAATTAACAAAATGAAAACTCTCTCAGCTTGTCAAAAGATAAAAACATGGCCTGCATTTCCAAAAAAGAGAGGCTGAAAAATAATATCAAACGTGACAAAAACAACAATGCAATCTTGCTTATAGCTTAATAAAGAAATATTACCTTGACAACTCCAGTCTTTTACTACCAAGGCCTTCATCATAAACTTTTAAAAGGTCCTTGCTGAATTAGTAGCTTAGCTTAAAATACTCTGGCTATTGCCATCTTCTCATCATCTGTTAGATTTATGTATTTTTTGTTAGAATTCTCTCAAAGTGGCGACTCAACTCGTCTTTCAATGCAGCTGTGTGTTTTTAGCAAACTTAGTGGATAGCTTTACTGTCAAACTCAGAAATAATATACTTCACAATTCCTGATTACTTAAACATTCAACATTCTACATTCAGCATTAACCTTAATGCTTACACTCTTCAGCGCTCATCTGTAGGAAGTTATTTAAAATTAGACCTCCACCATCTGCATGACGGAACAAAGTGAAAAATACCAGTAACCTTGTGCCTCAGCACATAACACTATGAGTTCAAACACCGTTCACATCAATGTCTACGGTGACAGGTAGAAGTGAAGCACACAAAATAGTTCAGTTTGTCTTGGACCTTCCCAAATCATCATGCAGGCCAGTGCTGCCTCGGAGGTTGTAAGATACTCTCGTCTGCTCAACAGGTTTACTATAATCTGCATTTGCAGTGGTATTCCTTGCACTTGAAGCCTCAGCTGCAGGCTGCAATTCAAATGCAGTTTTTCTGTGCTTTTTTGGAGAGAAGACTTTTACTTTCATCACCGTATTCTCTGGACTGTGGTTTTGCCCCTGTAATTGGACATGAAATAAATATTGGCATTGATCTGCCTCAGGGCCCAGCTATATTACAGGTGTGGCTGTGCTCTGCATGAGAAACAGTAAATGATAATGGAACAGGGAATATATAAAGGGGAGGCAGGAATAGTGAGATATGTGTCGGGATGGAAACTATGAAATCCCGTATCAGGTGTATGAGGTACATAATGCATATGCTGCAGTGACCACGGCACTATTTCATATAATTCTGATTCAAGTCCTGTTTGGGGTTTGTTCTCAGTCTCTTTTGAAAAGTAACATTTAAAATTTTTAATATCCAGCTATCAGAACCACTGTATGTGCTAGTGGTACTGAAAAAAATAAAGTCTAATCACTCTTAGAAAAAATGATTTTTTTTTCAATTTACATCAAAACATTTTGGACAAATAGATGCCAGCAGATGAAAATGGAAGTTATTAGCTTAAAACACAATGGTACTGCAGCATTAAGCAGTGGTTCATAAACTTTTTCTGTCACACTCCTCTTCAGAGAAAGAAAATTTCCAGGGCCCCCTGCTCCAACAAGACTGTCACAAAACAGGTCAAGTTTGGCTTTCATAGAAAAAATAAGACTGTGCTTTTCAAAAAAAGAAGGCAATCTAGTAGAAATTGCAATTACTTTACTAGAACAATAATAATAAACTAAATTATAATGCTCCTTTGGACTGTGTTTTCAAATTAACTGAAGATAGAATAAAATGTGCAATTGCCTTTTTAGAACAATAACAATCAAGTTTTATCTGTGCAAAGAAAAAAAAAAATACAAACTTTTGGCAACCATGACGGGCAATTCAATTTCTTGACTTGGGTTTTGGTGGTTCATCAGAATTGTTATCTGTAGTTTGTATTCATCTTGTTTGTATCTGAAGCGCTGCGTGTTTTTCTTTTCAGCCCTGTAATGTATTTCTCCATTTTGCAAACCTAGACTCTCTCTATCTTTCTTTCTCTGAATGTAAAATCACCATGGAAGCACATTTTATTTGTTGTGACACCGGAAAATGAGTCCAAGTTGTCTGACATCAAGGGAGGCTTGCTCCATAGTTTGAGAATCTTTGGCATAAAGATAAATTTAACTATGATTATTTGTCAGTCCCATCAGCTCAGTTTGCTCTGGGATGGAAGGTGTGACAAACATACAGATTGCCACAATTTATGCCAATTACTTCCAAGTGCTTTTTAAGAAATTTATGCCAAAATTGTCCAGATGTTGGCAGGCCAATTATGATCTGAAATTTTTTTCCAAAGACCATGCCCCTCACAAAAAAACACAATGTGACATCTCCTTTTTTATATTCGAGTTTATCGACACCAAAATGGGATGGGCATTGTGGAACTGAGATACATAAGATTATGTGATTGTTTTTCAGCTACTTATTAGTAGAAATTTCAGTTTAAAGACACATTTACCTTCCGCTGCATTAATTTCTTTGTATTAATTTTGTATTTAACAGCATGCCCACCAGCAGAGCTGATCGTCCAGGCGTTAACATGCTGACACAAGCTTTCGTGTCGAGTACTCATTAAAGATTTGTCGTATCATCATAAATGTGGGTACACATCTTCTAGGCACGTTAAACATTTATATATAATAGATAAAAAACAACTCCAAAAGACTCAATTATATTCATCAAATTAGTGTATTTCATTGGCTTCAAACACTGTATCAGAGGGTGTATTGTTTTAATATATCAATCTTGGCTACCTCTTGTGCACTAATAAATATGCTCTGAAATGTTTTCCCAGAATTCCAGTGGAGTCGTACTAGGAACTTGAGGAAAAACAGACAAACAAACAAAATTAAAAAAAAAAAAAATCAGAAGAGGTTTCTGCGAGAGCTGTGGAGCTTTTCAAAAATCATATGAGGCCCTATGTCTTTGTGTAAGCTTCCAAGAAAAAATGGCTGTTATCAACATTTACCTCTGGCTACAGTTGTTGGGCATTTTGTGCCGGGACAGCTGTAATTTTTTGGTTTTATCACCTACTCAACATCCACCCACAACCCAGTTACACACCAACACAGACACAGCTATAATATTCAAGACCAAAATGTAAAGTTAAAACACTTTGAGGTACTTAAAGTGGTAAAACCACTTTAAATTTGTAAAAACTTTGTGAAATGCAGATATGTTGCCCACACATATTTAAAACACTTCACAAATGCAGAGACGATAATAAATGCATGCATAGATTAACCAAATGCACACATACACACACGCACCCACATACAAACACACACACACTACATCTTACACTCAGTAATTTGCACACTGTGTATGTGCTTGCCTGGGTATGTCTGTAGTCACACCGGGTGGTGTGCTGATGAGCTTGGTTAATCAGCCAATCAGGCCTCTCAGACAGAATCCAGCCGTGATTGGATGATTAGGTGCAATGACAGTGTGTCAGAGAGTGGCATGGGGTACACTGAGGAGCAGAGAGATGCACAAAAGGATCTTCGACTTGTAAACACTTAACATTCTGGCTGTGGGGGCACTTCATCTCCCCGTTCCTCATCTCAAAACTTGCCACTTTTTTTCTTAAATCTAAGTTTACTCCTGCTCTCTTATTTTCCCCCCTCTTGTCTGTTGCAGTCCAACTTGAAACTGTTGTGTAGTTCCCTTTGCTGGTTTGACATTCAACACTGTGAGGCAGTATTTTGGGGGTGTAAACTGATGACTTGAAAGTGGGAAGTGCCCTTAACTAGGACACTGAAATTCAACCTGCTTTCTCCTTGGGCACTACACCACACATGACCCTGCTTTCTGATCTGTCCTAAGAAGGGATGCACAATCAGGTGTGTGTCAAGGTGAATATGCACTAGCTGAAAAGCCATTTCCCTTTAGTAAACTGAGCAATAAGGTAATTTCAATATGATCCTGTGGAGATAATCCTCCTTTTCCACTTTCCCCTTCCTTACCCCACGGTCCTTGCCAGTAAGTATTCTATCCAGTCTCATAAAGTGCTGCTAGCTAGCAATATAAACTTAACTGCTGCCTCCATCACTCATTTTAACACAGTTTTACTGTTCCAGGGACTTTTACTTGGCCGCCAATGGGGCTTTTAGGGGCTCATTGAAGTTAAAAGAGATATTGTAAAGAGAAAAAGAACAAAACAGAGCAGAGAGGAATCAAACAGAACGAAACAGAATGGATCCCAAAAGATCATTCTCTGTGTAATTTAGTTAATTTAATTGTGCAAATTAATTTTTGTTTTAAGCTCATTTCGGCATAGTCTACGATTCAGTCACATTTGTCTTTTTATTGTATTATTTATGTTTTACTGAACTTCTTTTCGATCATCCAGAAAATCCTCTCTCATGAGAATGTATAAATAATAAGCTTGTTACTGAGAAATCGTGTTGTCATACCCTGAAGTTTAAGCTGCTGTTGTAAAGGAGAAGAAGCCAGTTTGAGGTGCCAATTAGAAAAAAATATAGCCTCATTGTTGCATATAGGAAAAAAAAACCCACTATGCCAATTAATTCATCCAAAACTGACTCAGCAACTAAAAGTGAGCTGATTAAAAACTAAAAGGCTTTGGGTTGAGCCACTAGACATCAAAATCTGTTTTAAGGTCTGTGATGGCCCTAGTGACTGCCTCTCTTGCCTTGGTGTGTGTGTGCTTCTGTGTTACAGGACTTTAGCTGGTGGGACCCAAATGAGTTAACTCGGATCACCTGGCCAGTGACCCTGGTTACGTAAGGCCCAAGCCCAGTTGCCAAAACTGCCTGTCAGCCAGCCACTACCAGCGCCATGCTTCATTCTGTTTCTGTTGCTTTAGTTACTTTGTTTCGCTTACTACAACATGCATGTTGCACCACTCACTGCATCCATACACCTGCCTGCACTACTGACCTTCACATCCACATTCCATATTTTGCATTTACTTATTTAATAAATATTTGCCCGTTATTGTAAACATCGTTGTCGTCTCTCTCCTTTGTTGCGGCCTACGAGCCGGTAGTAACAAGGTGTTAGAGAGACTTAGCAAATTTAAAAAAAAAAAAAAAGTTGCATAAATTTGCTTGTGGCTCAAGAGGACGCTGCATGAAGTCTGATAAATTGACTCAAACAATATCATTATACTGCAAGAGTGAAAAAAAAAAACATATATAAAGACATATGAAATGAGAAAGAGTGTCATAACCAGAACTGTGTAGATGAAGCTCGTCTCTGCTTGAAACTACAATGCATGTAAATCTCAAAGAATTATGTTGAATTGGATCGAAAGCATTGGTGCCAGGTTTTGACAATAAAGAACAATGCGTAAAAACAAAACAAACAAAATAAATCTCTTATAAAAGTCTTTCATTAGTCTGAACCTGTTGTTAAATCAGTGGAACAATCTTGGAGAAATCAGTCTGTCACTGGAGGCAAGGTCATTGCCTCAGAGCACATTATCAGGCGAGTGTCAATACATCAGCGAAGCAGCTTTTTAGAGACATTTTAGCGCTTTGGAAAAAAACAACCCCCCCCACCTCCCACAAACATAATTACTGATTACCAATGACATGCTGTTACCACTTTAATTAAATATCCAGGCGCTTCACCTGAATGTTAAACCGAAGTTTCCCCAGTAGGAAGACATTCTCATACTCTACCACTTAGAAAAAGAAAAAAAAAGGATACATTTTCATTTTTGTTTTATTCAGCAACAAGACGACACTTGACATATACATAGCTGCCAGCTGTTCAATACGATCACAATAGTGGAGGGGACACCTGCAGGACTTTTTTTAAGAAATGACTGTGAGGTCACATCTGTGATGTTAAACAGTGTGGCTGTACAAGTACCATGAGGACCCACCAGTAATCCTGTTAGACCTGCATGTTGTGTCCCACACAGAGTTTTATTTATTACAGTGAGGTCCTGAATAAGTACTTTGGAAAACCTAATACAATCACACGGCAACAGTTTGCACTATGGGCAGATATACACAGAATCAAAGCATAAGCTAATAGAGCTGTCATATTTCACCACTCTGGAAAGATGCATACATAATTGAGGTATATAAATGTGTTTGTGTGTGGGAGGGTGGGGTTGCGTAACAGCAGCAGATTCAGAGCTCTGAGTGGTATGTCATGTCAGTGGATAATTAAAGACATGCTAACTGTAACGGCTAGAGCGATGGCTACCCTAGAAATAAAAAAAAAAAACACATGGCAATGGAGACAGAGAAAGAGAGAGACTGATACCAGATGCATGGGCCACCCAGTTTTCAAGGTGCATCTGAATACAAAAAGCACTCACAGGCTTACAAAACAAATCACTACAGAGCAAAACATGCTGATTGCAAAAGAGGCAATCTATAATCACTTGATTATTTCCTCTGCATTCCTCCGCTCTCGTACACTCTCAGACTAGAAAGACATTTGTGTTTCAGGAAATTTTTTCTTCCATACAAATGACACTTGAAAAAGCACATTGTCACACCCACATGAACAAGTGCATGATGAGCAGGCTGCACAAATACACACACACCCACCCTCACACTGCATTGCTGATTTTGGCACATTATTTACATATCTGTGTGTGCATCTGCGTGTGGATTTCTTTGTGATCGGGTTGTGATTGAGCTAATCATCTACACTCAGCCAATCCTTTGGCACTAACAGAATAATTGCAAGTTTGTCTGTTGTTAATAACAGAGTGTTAAGAGCTACAACTGCCCAAACTCAAGTATAATGAAACAAGTTAAACTGCAGCACAGACCAACATGCTGCAGAAATGGTGTGGTGCTGTAGGTCTTCCTGCTCTTGGGACATAGTTAGGATATAGTTATATTGTGATATGGCACAAGTGTTGCAGGTTTTAAGGCTGCATTAAAGTAATTGGTTTAATTTTCTGAACTCATCTGACATTCCAAATTTTTGAACATTTAGATCATTTTGTTTAAGAGCCAGAGAGACACACCATGCCTACATATACTAAAATAGGATTTGGCTTCATATTGCAAGATTCTAGTTTGATTCATTTCATCATTAAATATCCAAATAGTGAATGTGGATTAAAATATCTGTAACTACTAGTTAATATTCAGGCATGTTTTTTTCTGTTGTTGAACATATTTTGAGACTAAGTAACAAGAAGATTTTTTTAGTTTCCTTCAGAATTTATTCAAGACAATTTGTGTCAGTATCAATTTCAAGTAATTAGACCCTAAAATCACATCTGTGCTTTGAAAAAGGTATCTTAAGAATTTCTTCTTTAAAAAAATATTTTCAGTTGCACACAAGTGAGTAAACTTTTTTTTTCTTCTTTGTACTTTAGGCTTCTAATGTAAAACAAAATATTTGACTTCAACATTATAGATTTCTGGCAAGCCTATTTTAATGAAGTGTTAGAAGATAATATATTGTGATACAGGCAAGAAAAAAAGAGAGGAGAGCATGAAATAAAGAGGAAATGAAAACTGAAGGGCGCTCTCTGTCAAAGTCGATTCTATGTTCAATGTATCTTTTTAGTGAGAAAATTACTATTCCAGGAGAAATATTTTTTTCCACATTTTTCTTTTAATCACATAACTGTTTTACGATTCACTTGCAGTGGATCAGTCTAGTAAATGTACCTTGCACTTTCTAAATAAAAAGTAAGGTAAAATGAGTTAATTTAAGTACGCAAGTTTAGACTGCATGTGCTGGAGATGAGACGAGAGGAGCGAAAAGAAGACAGGCAAAGCAGAGTGTGGGGAGATGAGCGGTCCTTGAGTTATTCATAGCCTCTCCATCAGATTTGTTAAGGGGATTGGAAGCAATTTAAAGGCCTCCGCTGACTGTTTGACTCGAGCAGCATTATGTCTCTCTATTCCATTATGTTGAGCCACAGTGTGGGGATAAAGACCAGGCTTCCTATTAGCCTCTGTATAAACAGATAGGGTGATGCTAGGCGGGTGCTAAGTCTCGGCAGAGAAGGAGAACTCTGACATTGAAGAAAATAGACGGCAGCAGACGGCAGCCTACTCTATCTCCTTCCTTTGTCTCACTATCACCTTCCCTTTATCTGTTTTGCTCTGCACACACATACCCCTTTATCTGCCATAGTCTGGGGCCCAGGACAGCAGCACCATTACCGTGCATCAAGAGGAGTCACAGTCACAGGTCTGTAACTCGAAACAAATGGATGAGCATGTTAAAGGCATAATATCTGACCCAAATGTGAATACAAGGGCGGCCACATGCCAGATTGACTTACAAAAAACATTTATGTCAGTAAGGTTTGTCGCCTCAGAGGAAAAAACAGCAGAAATCTCTTACTGAGCATTTCAGTGTCACAATGGGAAGGCTTAAAAAAAGATTACCAACATGCCAAAATGTCACAGTTTTATTTTGGTTAACTTTCAATAAATTCAATGGACAATATTATTTAAGTTGAACTAATTAATTATTGTAGTAATTGATTAACTGAGAAGGCCTCTCCTCTAAAGCACCCTGCTAATTTTCTCAATACAAACACATTTTTAAGACCTAACACTGCAAACCAAAATTGGCTAAAAGAGCAGAGCAGAACAGAAGTTAGTATGTGGAGTTGTAGCTAATTACTCTGTTCACACCAGTCCCCAGTTACTCTCATGCCTGTAGTGTAGACACGTGCACACACACACACACACACACAAACACATACACACTCCAACATATAAACCCACCCACGCTTGCCTTTCCATGTGTCCTTTGCCTTCAGCATTGTGGCAACTGCGAGCTGCATCCATGAAAATGAGCAGTCATTTGACTCTGCCAGCCTGAGCTTGCAAGCTTCTAATTAGTAACTTATTAAGAGCACTAGCGTGCTTTTATGGAGGTGTCAGGGATCTGTTAGGCCTCGTGACTAACTCATAACAGAGAAAGAAAAGGGAGGTCACTGAGTCATTCAAAGCCTGCATATTGTACATGTACATCTACTGTATGTAAACAATCTTTATACAAAAAACAATATACATGCTTGCTTTTTCCCGAATGGTTGCATGGCAGCCTAAGAGTGAAGACAGTGAAGGGAGGACATGACCGCTATTGAGGAAGGCCAAGATTATTGATTCCACTGTGTTTGATTCTGTCTGCGAATATATATTGGAAACGGATGACTGCGTGGCTCCTTTGATAACTGAACTCGTCTCTCTTCTGTGCTTCTCTGACGTCCTTCTCTTTGCCTGTTTTCTAGCACCATGACTTACAGAGGAAAGGGCAGCCAAGTGACACGGTAACTGAGCATTTCTGAGAGTTCAGTCACTCCTCCAGACAAGCAAAAGCAGCACTGATCAACAAAGACGGACACAATAAAAAAGAAACCAGATAACATGATCTCTTCACCTCTGTGGCTGTCGACAACAAGGAATTCTTTTTGTTATTTTAACTCTTTTCGTAGTCCACCACTGTTCAATGTAATTTGCAAGAACACTGAACTGCTTCATTGTTTTCACCAAGATTTTAAAGATCTAATCAGCAATCATCCAATATCACACATAATATATATAGGTTAGCAACCTGTTGTCTATTCATTTAAAAAATGTTGAACATGATGACATTGAGAAGAACGAGGAATGAAAAAACTAATGAGGTAACCTCAATGGCTTTAGTCAATATCAGAAAATAACTCTTGTTTGCCTTTTACACTTCCTTTCACTCCTTCTGTCCTTTTTCCCCTGAAGCTAAAATATCCAGTCACTATTTCTACTTTCTTTTTTCTAAAGGGGCTATCTAAGGCCAACAACAACAGTAACAGCAGCAGCAGCTTTACATCCCCCCTGCCCTCTCTGTACCTGTAAAAGGCCTTGCAGCAGAAGTAGCTGTGGTTTATCCTGACTGCAGTGCAGAGTGGATCTGACAGCCAGCGCTGTGGCTCCTGCATTAGTGTCTGATATGCTGTGTGCGTTTGTGCATGTGTACTGTCACCTCACTCATCATCACCTCGCTCCAACACTTTAGGGTTATGCGCATCCGTGTGTGTGTTGGTGGGGCAGCAGAAAGTAAAATTTTGCAATGGAAAGTGAGAGTGCAACAGAAGAGAATGAAGGCAGAGCAGAACAGAGGCACACGGGAACCTGCAGAGAGGAGGGAAAAGAGAGAGAGGTTGATAGAGACAGTGCGATAAGGTGATAGAAAGAAAGAGAGACCAACAGACAGAGCTGATCCTCTCTTTTCTTTGTGTCTCAAATGCCCCTGAGCAGGTTATTTGTTAGCCTGTTACTCAGCGAACAAGCTGTGACTCCTTTCCCCTGGCTGTCGAAGGGACACGCATACAAATGCACAAACACTTGGACACGTGCAGACACAGTTGTGTGCTCTATCCCCTCGGGAATGACTAGGGAGGTGGGTTCAAGGGAGGCCGCCAAGCCAACTGATCTTATTGCACTGTTAATGGGGGTTGAGGGACAAATGTTCACTTCGTGTGTGCTCGAGTTGTGCATGTGTGTGTGATGGAGTTTGGATGAAGCTGACAGAAATGAGGCAGAATGTGAAGGATGAAAGCACAAAGTGTGTGCCCCTGCACTTGCTTGTTTTTCTGTTGGTGTGTCACGTGTCAATGTGTCCATTAAGCCATTGTGCAGCCAATGTGTCAAGCTCTCTGTGTTTGTCTGTCTGCATCATTTTGTTTCCTCCCTCTTTAACCCCATATGGAGCCATGCCTCAGCTGGACAAGGGGGTGGCCTTTGGCATTCTGAAGAAAATGTCACAGCAAGTCACCAGTGAAACAGATACTGAGCCTCCTGTAGACATTAGGGGGGGTCGTCCTCACTCTCAGCAAGGAGGGGGAGATGCAAGGTGATAAGGTAAAATGTAAATATGAAGACCTTCAAGTCCAATCTATTGATATCTGGAGCCTGTTTCAGTCCTACATGCAGTGAGTACGATCAAATAACTACTGGACACACTGTCACATGATTAGTCCAAATTTTCTGATCACTCAACTAAGCAAAGACAAATCCTTGCAAATTTTTTTCAGAAATCACATTAATTTGTAAAATAAATAAATAAATAAATGAATAAATAGAATGAAGTGAAGCGTTAACCCTGTATCCTAACAACAGATGCACTTCTTTTCTCAAAGACAGCATGCACAAAAGTTATGACCTATATGACCAGTAAGAACTATATGCACACTTGTCAGCGTCAAGGCTGCCTTCCAGTGGGCTTTGTAAAAAGTTTTCAGTCCATGTAAAACTTGGCAAAATAGAAACATGAATGATGCTGACAACATCTAACCGGAGACAATGTTTTTGGAGTACAATGCTGTAATAACAAAAAAAATTCTGCACTTTTTAAAACTGTTAAAAATGTTTCAAAAGACAAATTATAACTAAAAAATTTTTTACAATATGTTATTACTTCAGACAGGTAAAAAAATCTGTATTTAACAGGCACTGGGTTTCTACAGAATATGAACAGGTGGCTGTCAAGCCGCAATGACCTCGCAGAATACGATCCTTAGGCCTCCTGCAGCTTTAAAAAATAGACCTGACAAAGCTGACATTTGCTGTGAGTCTCTTGTATGTGCAGGCCAGACGAGCCTGTGCAGACCTTTATGTGAAACTGTGTTTCAAGAGGAGACTCAAAACATGACACTGATTCTGAGAGGCTGAGATCCTCTGAAAGGTCACCACCCCCCCCGGCTGTGGATCCCTGTCAGCAAAATCTTGTTCACCTGTAGTCTTTCACAACACAGTGATGGTGTTTAAGCTTTGTCTGCCTAAAGACCTCAGAAAGGATGAAAAAAATATACAGATAACAAGATACTAGTCCATGCAGAACTAAAAAAAAGGCCAATTGAAGACCAAATGCGTAAATGGGGGTCATTCCAATCTAGTATGATCTTAGTTTTACTAGCATTATGAAGAGTCATATTTTTCTCAGCACAAACCATAATAACAGTGAGAGCAACATTAAAACAATGCATCTGAACTATCTCTGCCTTGCTGAAGATTAGTATTGATTTAATTTCTGTAATGTTCTTCAAATGACTGCACAAGTTTTCAGTATGTTTCTCAAACTATATACCGAAATGAACAATGTCAGAGAGCCCCATTTAGAGGTATGAAGGGGGCTGTGTGGAGTTGGAGCCAAATCTTCACTGGCCACCTCCACTGATATGTGGCCTGTCCCTCTGCTAGCAAGGAACCACCGGACTGTGAAACGAGCTTTCTCAAACTTGCCCAAAGCCCACAAAGACAATTTACTATAGTGTCGAAAGAAGGAGCAGACCAAAGAAATACATTTGTACTGCTACCTCATCGGCTAGGAGAGAACAGTCAAGGTAAGCAGTGCCATCACCTACACTTCGCTTGTTAATGTAGTGAAATATGACAGTCAATTTTTCCCACTCAGTTAAAATGTCTAACAGAGGCTGAGAAGCTTGCAAGATGCTCTTCAAAGATGCTTTTCTCTTTTAGATTTAGATTTTTTTTCCCCAAAGGCTACAACACAGCTGCCTGAGTAAGTTTGTCACAACATTCTCAATAAAGAATGAACACTGTCTGAATGTGTCATGGCAACAACATATTTAGTGCATCAATACACACATTCAACACCACAATCACACTCCGGTGTATGCTGCTCAGCTTACACATTTACATATGCACAAGTAATACTTAAGCAAATGTGTACAGGAACATCAATATACTGTACCACACACCATGATGTTAGCTCTGATGTGCACACAGTCACATGAACACACCCACCACCCTCCCACGCATAACCACCGCTCACACACACACACAGACACACACATGCACGCACGCACGCACACACGAACACGCACGCAGGCGCACACACACACACACACACACACACACACACACACAAAGACACATATGCATGCACGCCTGCGCACACACACACAGGGAAAATGTGGAATCCAGGCCAGGAACAAAGTGAAAGGCTCTGCAGAATAAATCCGTCCCTAAGCCAATATGTAGCCCTACTCCACACTGTGTGACTTCCACCCCGATCTATCAAAACGGTTCATTCACAAACATGGCAAACACACCAGCACAGAATGGAGCAATGCTATTCCCAGAAGAAATAATCTCCTAAAACCATTACAGGGAACAACGTAGGTGCAGCTGCTATAGGGAGGATTATGACCAAACCCTCTCATACACACACACTTTCAATTTTTTTTTTTTTGCGTGCTTTATGCTCCACATGTGCATGTGTAAACACAGACTACTCATGAAACTACTGTAACAAGTATGGGGAAGCTCATTCTATGGACCACAATAAAGCTTGTGTGTGAATGAATGAATGAATGTGTGTGTGTGTGTGTGTGTGTGTGTGTGTGTGTGTGTGTGTGTGTTTGGGTGTGTGTAGGACATGCATCAGTGGAATGTGCCAACATTCAAAGTGACATGCACTGTACATATGCTGAAGGCACATTTAATGTCTGTGCCTATTTGTGCAAATTCATTCAATTCATAAAGTGCATATCACATATGCTGACATACGTTTGTTGTAAAAATCCCTTGGCTTGCTGACTCCTGAGTAGGCTTGTTCGGTATACCGGTACTAAATTGGTACCGCGGTACTGAGTCATTTAAAACAGTACTATATTGCGCTTGGCTGGTACCGGTACTTTTATTTATTTTTTTTCCGTAGCCGCGTGATGGCACCGCGTTGTAATTTAAGCCAAGGCAAGTGAGCGAGCAGCGTGGAGAAGCAAACAGAGCAAGAGTCTGGTGACAGGGAGAGATAAAGGAGAGAAAGAGAGAGAGAGACAGGAGCAGGGAGAGAATGGCAGCTGCTGCAACCTTCACCACACCGTAACTCGTAGATAAACCAGGTGCGCCAAGTGCTATATGGAATTGCTTCGGCTTTAAAACAAATGAGCATGGTGAAGCCATTAACACCGAAGCACCACTGTGTAAATAGTGTTACAAAACATGTCTGGCCAAGGGTTTGAAACACTTCCAACTTTGCAAAACACTGAAGGACAAGCACCCAGACCCGATGCATAATTATAGTTCTAAGATTTACTATTAAAATAAAGTCAATAATGACATTTTTGTGTTCTCTTTTTATTTGGAAAAGTATTGAAAAGTATCGAAATACATGGTGGTACCGGTACCGGTACCAAAATGTTGGTATCGTGACAACACTACTCCTGAGCTACATCACAGCATTCAAGAAGTGGAAAGTTCAATTCTTTTTCCTCTGTTCAATCAAGTTTGTGCCAACAGGTTTTAGTATTTTTGCTTACAAAGTCTCAAGTCTCTGTATAACATGCTCACAATGCCATGTCAATGATTAGCAGGTGTAAATATTACCATGTTCACCATCTTAATTTAGTGTTTAGGCATGCTAGAATTTTACAGCAAGTGCTACAAAAACACTGCAGCTAAAGCTGATGGGAATGGCATAAAATTTGCAGGTGTCTGGTCACTGACTTTAGTGCTGCAATACAGCCTCTAGGAACAATGAATGTCTGTACCAAGTTTTGAGCTGCTCCTTCTAATACATCTTGATATATTTTCATGGACAGATAAAATATTTATGCTGTTGGGGTGCCAAAGGGGTTGAGGAAAGAATCCCCGGAGTCACCAGGAGTCATCCTCTGGTGACCATGCATGTATGTACTAAATTACATGATATTCATCCCACAGTGTTTGTGAACTGAGTAACAGACATACTGGCATTTCAATTAATATAGTCACTTTACTAGCATTGCTAAAAATGTGTCCTTTTTTTTGTTGTTGTTGTTTCCTGTATAAACAGAAACAAAATGTGAGTGGTAGGGCAGATTGACATTCTCAAAATCGGAAAATGTTTCTTTCTACAAATACCACAGTGCAGATGACCTGATGACTTACATCAATACTTTGAACTGCCCTTTGTACATGTCCATGTAGTTTTCCTCTACAGAAGGGAGCTTATTTTAGGACAAAACATAGGGAGACATTATAACCTCAGGCTACGGTCACAGTGCTGTGCCTATCAGAGAGGAAATTCTCTGCCTCATTTCTTCCTATTATTCATTTATCTGCAGAGACACCTGTGCTTACTAAAATAAACACAGTGTCTCTTTTGCCCATTTGACGCTGCGCCAGTTTTTCTGGAGGCGGAGATGCTACAAACGACACACCTCAAAGGGCTGGCGCATCGCACCAGACGATCCTAACATGCCTGTGTGCTCACTCCAACTCTCTAGAAAATGGGGAAATTAGATGGAAGGAACAGAAGTAAATACAACCGATGTGTTAATAAGGATGTAAGCTACATGTGGCTGTGTTTGCCAAGGTTTTTTGCGCAAGAATATGTTTCTCTCTGTTTTGTTAGAGAAGAAATGTGTGAAAAGACAGTTGTTAAGAAACTAGCAACAAGTCCAAATTAATTTTGCTTTGTTTTGGCATCCACATTAAACCAGTTTTTCTTAAAACTGAGATCTTTTAAATGCTCGCCCAAGTGGCCAACTTTGCATGGATAGGGAAACTTAACTTTTCAAAAAACACTTGCCTTTTACTGTCATTCACATTGTCACAGAAATGTTAAAAAATACTTTCACGAATCAGACAGGTCAACAGTTAATCACCCCAAATTTTGTTCTCTCCACCTTTTGCTAAATGTAGGTATGAACAACACAGACACTATCGATGACAAATCTTTGTTCCATTTGTATGACAGCTGCACAAGTACGGAATAAAGTTACTTGATCAGGAGTTTCAAAGCATTGTCCCACAAATGTCTTGGGGCAGTGAATCAGTCTGCCTTTCCAATGCTGCTTTATTTATGAGCCTGTGTGCCTTTGCACTCATTTTGATGGTAGCATATCATTCAATTTAGCTTGGAACTGGGCACGCATAAGAGAGGTCCCTCTTGGATTATTGGATAAGAGCAACAGACAAGTATAATGTAAATGCACCATTTATCCAGTGAAAGAGAAGAGAGTATGGAAAGCAATACAACATTCCAAACATTATTGACATATTAGAAAAAGAATTGTAATTCTAGTAACTGCTACAAAGTCCTTTCTTATTGGGTTAATGTCTTCCTCTGTGGTAGTGCTCTGATTATCAAAATGGTTATTAAAAATGTCTCACTCTGCCATTCAAATGTTAACTTAATCCCTGTATAATCAATTCTTCTCCTTGGTCATCCTTGCTACGTGGCAAATGTGTTCTACCCCCACCATCAGCACCACATTATTAGTGAGATAATCACCAAGGCACGCCGACACAGAGCTAGTTTAATCGGATGCTGCACAGAGCATTACCATGCCCGTTGCCTAGCAATGGATCTTATGTCAGCATTGCTCTCTTTGTGCATGTTTTTCTCAAAATGGCATCTATAATTACTTTGCAATCACTACCTTTTACCTCATACAGGTTCTTATCTTGCTCCTGATAGCTCTACCTGTGCGTGCTCTTACAGAATTGACATAATGGGACATGGCACATATAGGTAACTATAGTGGAGACTGATCCAATATGATCTAATATGAGTGAATAATGTCAGTATATACCAGTCAAATGATAAAGGAATCTCCTGTGGTCATTCGGCTTTGATCAATATGAGGTTTGAAGGGCTGTTGAAGCACCAGCTAACATCAGCCATCTATTTTTTAAATTTACATCTCCTGACTGAACCACAAAAGTCGTTTTCCTGCCAATGAGTTGTCGCTGTGCATGTAACTAGAACAGAACAAGCAGATCTGCAGAGTTAGCTCAGTGCATAATATTTTTTGCTTTTGTGATACAAAGATAGCAGTATAGTGCACTTACAACTTTTTTTCGTGACAACACTGTTTCTAGGTAATAACTACTGAACCAGTTTGCAGTCACCAGGCTAAAATAATGAACACCTGGTGTACTCATACAGAGGAGAAACAAAATGGATGTGTGCAGAGGGCTGAAAGCCATCTTCTCCTAAGCTTCTCTCATTAGATATTTTAACCACTCTGTTGTCCATTCTTAGTTTCCACTCTTTACTCCAATGTATTGTGCTCAAGTACAAAAGTCATACAAGGAGCTGGAAAAAATAGCTTTCTTAAAAGAGATCTGAAATCCCTCAACATGTGAGGAGAAAGACAAAAAAATAGAAAACAAAAGAGCAGAACACAAAGCTGTTATAAATGCAATGCTGTTAAAGACACTGGCTGGAGGAGGATGATAGTAACAAAAGAGATTATGAGCCATATGCAGCATGTCGGCGCCAGGTTGCTTGGCCAGAGAGTCCAATAAGCAGCCTAAATGAGGCCTTGACACCGGCCAGGACACAATTCCAGATTTTTTTTCACTGGCAGTGCTGATGTAGTGAAGTTAGCCAATACACCACCATGGGACTGTTTACAGCTATGACACTGGACTTAGATTGGAGTCGTGACACAACCCTGAAACAGCCCTCATCCTCCTTGGACCACACTAACAAAACACCCCTCTGCATTATTGTACTGGTAGGTGAACAGGCTGGTAGGGGGGACAGGCTGGGAAACCTTTTTCAAAAACGATGAGAATCAGGGTGTCTTGTTTAAGACAGCCAACATTTGATGGTATTTCGATTATAAAGATTTTTTACAAATTTTATTTCATTTGGCTTGCAAATCCAGGTTAATTCACTTTGTCCTGATCTATTTTGGGCTCTTTTCTGTACAGTCATTGTAGATACACTCATTCAGATTGCCTGTGTCCACTTTAACACGTAGTTCCCCAAGAGCAAAAAAAAAAAAAAAAACTCTCACTATGCCCCTCATCAGTATCAGCAAGATCCTTTTTGTGCATTACAAATGTGTTTTACAATTTTTATTTTCCTGTTTGTCTGATTTTAATTTTCAAGAGTTTCAAATTATTAAAAGTAACTTTACTCAGTGTCTAATTACAATAAATTAAGGTTAAAGCGCATTCATAGCCTCATTTTACACTCATTAATAATACACATTTTTAAAGCAAATTGTTCCCTTTGAGCTATAAAAATGATGCAGCCGGAGGTGCTAGGCCTAACTTTTTGCAAACTTGAACTTTCACAAATGCAGGAAGACTGCATACACAGAGAGTAAATGATAAATGCAAATACACATTATGAAACAAGCATTTTGAATAAGCTCTGCTGATGACTGTGAATAGCTACACAGTGACATACGAGGCTTTCTTTGCAAGCAACAAATTGAGTTAGGATAGGGCAAGTAATTACAGTAGTAACCTCTAGCTACATCCAGTACAATACAATATACCAGCGCTGTGGTGAGAGTAACCTTTAAGAAACTTGTCATGTTCAGTTTTAGTTGAGACCTGAAGAAAGCTTTGTTTGCAATAATGAAACATTATAAGATCAAAACATTACAGTCTTTGTTAAAAGTTGCTGGAACATTCTTGATGTCATAGTGACAAAGTGAACATCGAAGGCAGTTTAAAAGCCTCTGACTGTGATTTATCTTAAACTGGCTTACTGGCAGGACCCAGATTGTCTGTAAATTCACTCTCTCCCTACTTAAGCCACACTGTGATACTACAGCCGGTAACGCTTAGAGGAGCAGGTGGTAACAGCAGACAGTGAGCTCAGCCTTGCTGAAGTGTCGCCAACTGCCTCGCTCACCACCCCACCCCCCCCGCCCTTTATCTTTCCTGCAATCCTTTTCTGTCAAAGCATTTATGCAACCATTTATTCTCTCCAACTCAACTGAGTTTCTCCTTCACATCCTGCCCACTTCCCTCTTCTCCTTCTCCGCCTTCCTCCATCTGCATGTCTTCACAGACAATGGCAGCCAAAGAGTCTGACATCCACCAGATGTACATCACTGGGGGTCCTCCTCACACTCTGTTATTCCTGCAGCAATTTCACTCACAGAAAACTGAACACAGCTGAGCACTTTTCAGAAGTAACCAGCATTTAATGACTGCTGTTTTTGTACATTTGTTCGTGTACACTTGGGGGCAAGCAGGAAGTTCCTCCAGGAAAGACAGGCAGGTGAATGGCAGGTTGTCACGCCCTCCATCACTTGGACTGACTGACGAGTTGAAGCATAGTTGATAATGCAGTAAATACAAATGATCTCCTAACACAGAACAATCTGTATTAAAACCAAAACACCAAATATTTCCACCAGGATTTCATTATGTTTATTGACTCTCTCCTAATCCCCAAACAGATTAAATATGAATTAACATCTGCTCTGGTTGAACTGTGACAGCCCTGGGAATAGAACCACACAACACAAAAAGATACCTGCAGTGAGTATGACATGACTTAAGCCTCTGTGATTACCTTAAACATGAGGATTAGTTTCCAAAGGAAAAAAAAAATCCTCCCATAAGTCTAAGTGACAGTGCTACACTTAGTGGGCAGGGGGACAGGAGTGAAACACTGTAAAACAAGAACGAGGTGATTTCTCCATTCACTGGTGAAGAAAATTACAATTCCCTTCTCTCTTAGTCAACTTGAAAACTGGTGGCCTCTTGTCTGATTCCTCCGGAAAAACTTTTAGGAACGCACTTTAGAGAGCAATGCCTGTGACTTTCAAGTTTACAAATGCTCCACCTTCGCATTCTGTGACTTTTATGTTACAAGAACAGAGGTCAAAATTAGCATGAATGAATTTATAAACCAAGGACCAGGCTCCCTTTGCAAATATGATAATACTCTTCTGCAGAATATTTAAGACTCAAGTGTTTGCACTTATTACAGATATTCTGCAAGAGTAGAGTTTTCCTGTAAGAAGCAAATCACTTCAAAATTTATGTTATCAATTGTCTATAGATATACAGCCAAATGGCCATCTAATTGGTTAAAAGAAGAAAAAAAGGAAACAAACAAAAATAACAACAAGTAAGTACGAAGTCTTATGTATATGCTAATGTTAAGCTGGATGGAAAAGCAGGGAGGATTGAGTCATATCCTGGTGAAATGCATGATAGACCACACAGGGTACAGATCATTAGGTCTTAACGTGTGGCCAATGTCATGGGTTGTGCATTTATTTATACTGTACCTGCACTCTTGTTCTATATTTCACTCTTAAGTAGTGGAGCAGAGCAAGTATCCTCTGTATTACTATATTTTATTTTCTCTAAGAAAAAAAAAGGCAAAAAATGATATTACTGTATGTCATAGTCTGGTCTCAACCACATTATTCAGCTGAGCCCTCCAATCTTCTGGTTCAGGAGAGGATGGAGCAATGGGCCAGTTTAGCGTTACAGAGCAGAGAGAGAGAGAGAGAGAGAGAGAGAGAAGGGGAGAGGGATGGGCACACAACCTGCCCTGAGGGATGCAGCTGGCTCGGGAGAGCTTGTCAACGGGGTGGGAGCGAGTCTGGTGCCTGTCTCCTTGCCTCTCTGCTCTGTTCTATCCACCACCTACTGAGGGTCCCACTGTTCCTACTCCCCTCTCTGAATTTAATGATAACGTCATTAAAAAGCCATTACATGAAACGGGAAAGAAAATTATTATTAGTGTCACTTTTTCCATTATTGTGGCTCAGAAAAAAATGAACTGCACTCGTCTATCAACATAAGTGTATAAATGACCCTCCAAATAGTACAATTTCAATAATGCATATAAAATGTAACATAACGTAAAACGTTCCTCTCTTTAATACAGTAAGAACACATGCAGAACCTATGACCAAAGTAGTAAAGCTTCACAAAAGTTCAGGTCATTTAAAGCTTTGGCTTAAGGGTTATTGAGTTCCTAAAGAGGAATAGAGCTATTCAACTGGTATGTTTGGCTCACTTCATAGATAGGCTCCTCTTACTCAGACACACCAATGTTTGCTGCATGCCTGGAGTTCAGATAAAGTGTTATCTTTTCCCTGTTATGCCCACTTTTCCCCAAGCTGCTTCAAACAAAGGGGAACACAGTACATCAAGCTATCAGACGAGTGTGTGACCGCTGAGGCATGTCTGTGATTGCACCTATGAGTATGGATAGGGGCTCGTTCCAATTTCAGACCTAATGGGATCTCGATGGAGCTGCTGCTGTTGTGTTGTAGCCTCAACTTTTATGTTAGTGTTACACTGCAGATTACCCTTGAGACTCTCTGGTGTATAGCTTTTGAGAGGAGACATATGATCAAAAATATAATTTGTGCTGCAGGCATGTTGGTCCTTAGAGGGCCTCATATAATTAAATGAGCAGATTTACACCCCTTATCAAAAGCAGCCTCCCAAGGTGCTGATACTCCAAAGGATTTGTAGTTTGAGCACCTGTACATCTTTGTTCCATTTTAGTTTCTTGTGTTTCAATCCGTGACTCATTTGTGATAACACTTATTGATCCATGCAGGGAAACACTGAGAGCCCACAGTGGAGGAATAAACTACAATATAAAAGAGGGTGGTTGTGATATAGGGCTCAGTTGTCATAAATCAATGGCACACTGTGCAGTCAAGCACGTTAGCAGCAAGGCACTCAGTGGGGTCTGAAGGGAGCTGGGTATGTTTGGTGTTATAGCTATGATCATTTTCATGTTCAGTGTTGATACACAATTTTACTGAAATATACAAAGGGGTGGAATGTATTAGCTTGTCTGTCAGTTACAACAGGTGGGGTGTTTTAAATAAAAACTTTTTAGTAGGGGTGATGCTTGTTTTCGGGGCCTTACACCATATCCTCCCATTACATTACAGTACAGAATGGGTTGAGGGTAGTTTGTAATATGTTCTAGTGCATAAATGCAAATTTAGCCTAACAATGAGAGACAACAGAACAAGAGCACCTCGAGTTAACTTTTAACAAAACCACGGTTTTTGTCACATGAACCCACAGATAAAGCAGGTTACAGGAACACTTAGCCCACATAAGCTCCTTTTGAAAGGTGAGTTTTGTAAATTTTAAAATAAGCTTTTTGGACAGTCGTTTCAGTTACAAAAGCTCAAAATGTAAAAGATTTAACAAGACAAATGTGTTTAGCTTCCCTGAAAAGTCTGCGGTTCTTTTAAAGAACCCAAAGCCTTTTAGATTTGTTTCTCATGGTAAGAAATTGCTTAAACAGCGCTGACTCACCAGCAGTGAAGTCCTTGTTGAGGTCAATGAAAGCATTAGAGTGAGGGATGCGCATCTTGATATTTGAACTCAGTGCATTTCGACAATCAGGAGTCCTAGAGGAGAGAGTAAACATGAGGCAAAGGAGGGAGTTAAAAGCTCTGTATTTTAAAAAGCAATTCAAGCTATGAGGGCATTGGAAATAAACATGGAAAACTCTTAGTGAATTTCAGAATGATTACAATACCTGGCAGTTAGATAGCAGACCTCTGTGGTTGAGGACTCTGTGACCCCAAAAACATCTGGGATCATGTCTCCGTTAAAACTGCAAGAAGATTTTATTTTATTTCAATTAAGTCATGTATTAAATTATTGTATTAATCTAATAATATATAATAATTGATAATATGTATTAAAACATACATTGAGATAACACTTTTTAGTTACAAACAGCACTAACCCACAAATTGATAACACGGCTAAGCGTTAGATACTTTTTTAAAAAATGTTCTGTTAGGGTGGTATAGGTCATTTAGAGGCCATAGTCAGCGTGGGCGTTGTGCTGGACTTATTTTTAACAGTTTTTTAAAAACAAAGTAGAGATTATGTTAACACCATTCAGATTCATACTCACTCCATAACAAGCGGCTGGTCTGCAAAGGACTTGTTTAGTGTGAGCCACCCACTCATATCTGCAGAAAATGGAGAGTTTTAACAGGCCTTAAGTAATTCTTGTTCTCGCAAAACACAACACAGAAAACAAATGGGCAGGTCAAATCAGGCTAAACTGACTTGACTTGCTTCTGGGTGTCAACAGCTATGAACAAGGTTCAATTAAATATTCAGCTGGCTGCCTGATAAATACCGAATAAGGGCTTCCTTATTATTTTGCCTGTTTGAAGCAAAAAAGAAGGCCAACAATTGGAGAAGGTGTTAATTTAATAATAAATTCCACACAAGTTTCTGATGAGCTTCTATTGAGGTACTTAGGATTATTAATTTTGGGCTTCACTTTCTTTGTGTTTAACATAGCATTTTGCTTATCTTTAAAATTTCCAAAAAAGTATTTTATATCTATCACAAGCATCTCACATAATGTTATATCAATATGATGCTGTTGTCAACCTTATATTAATTACTGACCACAGCTGTCTTCGGTAATGTCACTCTCTAAACAATAACCACAGATGGCTGCCAGGTTCTGTTTTGAGGTTTCACCTGTTAAAGGAATGTTTTCCCACCAGTGTCAATAAGAGCTTCTTCATGAACTGATGTCAGTTGATGGTTCTTTGTGAATTATAGGTGTGGTGCAGAGCTGCTCCATATGTAAAGTGTTTTGAGACAACTTAAATCATTGTTTTACGAATAAAATAGACTTAAACTGACTTTTTCGCTTTTCTTATGTATTGTCCCACACCCTTTTGTGAGTCAGAAATAAAGTCTAAATCGAAATCAGATCAACAATACATCACTTAACAACATGTTGCAGCTTCAATGCAACAGGCATTTCTTTATAGGTAATGTTTCTCTTGGTAGAAAAAAATCATAACAGATTTTTAACAGTAACATTGGCTCCATAATATTCAAGTGTCCTTATAAGCCATGACAGCGTGACTGTGAGCCAGCATCAACAGTGTTAGGACCCTGAAACTGAAACAACTAAATGAACTTTAGCCATCATTAATATGATTATTTACACCTGTAATTTTTTTATTGTGACATGTGAAAAAATATTTTAGGAAAAAAAACCTATAGAAAGAAGAAGATGCCAATTTATAAATTATTAGGGAGCCAAATGCTTACTTACTGCTTTATGGAAATAATTTACACCGCTGGTCGACAAAATATTAATCTGTCAGAGTTATACACAGAAGGCTTAAGGTCCTCTTGCTTTACTTGCAGTGCACTTGAGGCCAAAATTGGGTTCTTGCATTTAAATAACATGTTTGCTTACTGAGTTACTTTTCTAGACTTTTCTTTTCTTTTCTTTTCTTTTCTTGTCTTTTCTTTTCTTCACTGTGAGAAGTCAAAGTATAAAGTACTTGTTGCTTCATTATTATAAAAATGAATTAGATCCATGTACCCCATTACAACAGCCTCCCTCTGTCATTGCAGGAGAAGCACAGGTGGAGCTCAAAAAACTGACAGTGTTGACAGTTTCACCTGTGTTTCACTGCCAAGATGTCTGCTGTAAAGACATCTGCTCTGTTTTAACCTTACTGCTCATATTCTTAGCAGGAGAGCCTGACTCCAGTTTGTTAACAAGTGATTCTGCCAAAAATGTGTACCACATTATGAAAAAAACAAACAAATAAACAAACAAATTACAATTATCAACAGAGTAAGTGTTAAAAACTGTACCTAATGTCTGGTTGTGGCCCCAAAAGATGGAAACATCCGTCTTAGAGTTGAACAGAGTTGTAAGAAGAATATCCATTTGAGAGTCTCCGTCATAGTCTCCAGGAACCACACTAGTGATGATGGCGCTTCTGGACAGGAAGATTGACCATTAGATAAAAGCTAACACATGCTACTCCCACTTTTGATGTAATTTTCCCTGTTAAAGGCTTCATAATTACTCTGAAACTTAAGTCAACCCCTCAGTAGTGTCAAAAAGAAGTAAACAGAAACAGGCTACAGACACGACTGATAAAATGCGTGAATGGCATAGCAAACACTGAAAGTCCCATATACCTTGGCAAAAGGTCCTTGGTGTTGAAAACCTTGGGCTTGAAGTAAGGCGTTTTGGAATCAGCCAAGAAAATCACCAGCTCAGACTCTGAAACAACCGGAAGACAGTGTAAGTTTAACGTTCAAACTAATGTTTATTAATTCAGTATTGACTTACTACCAGTCGAATACATTAAATCGTTTTCAAAAAGACAAAGCCACTGTCTTGTAAGCACAGAACCACGTAAGACACTAAATGTCGGTAAAACCTTGTGAATTTATGTATATAAATTGGTTAAAATACACAACGGAGCAAAGAAGAATTAGCTTAACGTTGACTTACGTTCCCTGATAATGAAGATGTCTGTCTGTTTATCCGCGTAAAAATCTCCAAACGCCGCCACTGTCCCATAATTTTCGACACCGAACAGCTCGGTCGTAACATCCTGAAGAGCAAATGTGTTATACTGCCACAAAAAAAGTAACAAAAATGCCAAAATGTTGCATTTGAATTTCCACATCCTGATGCCGATGCAGCTCTTCACAACAACACCGACTGCAATACGGCATACAGCTGTACGGCAGGGTGAAAGAGCAGCTTTTTCTGATTAAATTACTCTCTACGGTATATTTAACTTTTGTATCTAGACAAATGTTCTAAAAGTGTATCTACGACAGAAAAAAAGTGGAGGTAATGCACTGAAATGGGGGCAAGTGGTTCGATATGACAATTTCCTTCTTTACGTCAGTGTCGTATTTCCGGGTGGTTTGACAGCTGACAGCTGAATCAAGTTAAAGATATTTTTCCGGCGCTTACTCGGAAGTGTAGATGGTTGACCTTCAGAATTAAAACACATAATTTGTCAAGTTAGAAATTAAGTAAAGTGATCACACAAGAAGCATAAGATCGCATCACAATTAGATTTAACATGACAAAAAATGTTGTTATAACTGTAATAAAATGTCCATTTATGGCACGTCAGCTGTATTGTTCATCAGAGTTGTTCATAATTATGGCCGACTGTTTTAATTAGAAGGACAAAACCGGAAATCCTTTCAGTTTGTAGTGATTTCAACATATTGTGAACATGGCGAGTCTGGCAGATGTCGGCTGGAAACTCCTGGAATTCAAAGCCCGATCAAAAAGATCAGGTCTGACTTATTACTTTGCATGACAACGCACAGTTTGACATGCCTGAATGTTTTTGTATTGCCACTGCTTGTGTGGGACTGTCTGTTAAACAGTAAACACGGGATTCAATTTGTCTTGCCCATTAATTTGTGTACTGCAGCGACGGTACAAGCAAGAAAGGTCAGAGGTGTAAATGTGCAGCACTCAGGGGCTATTTTGAGAGCTTCTCTCCGGGTTTCCTTTTTTTTTCATTTCATTGCAGCCATGGCTCACTGTACACTGTGCTCTGCATGAAGTGAATGTAGAGGGCCTGTGGAAGCTGGCACACTGCTATTCTTGCATTGGTAGTCAGTCTGGCACCTCAAAGAAAGTGACCCCATTATTAAATTTGCAGACAGCAACTGGTTTTTATTACCACATGTAGGAACACCATCAGGTTAACTGAAGCTATACAACTGAGGAAAGCATCATCCATTCTGCTGTATTGTTTTGTTTTGTTGTCTTCAAACACACATTTTGGGTAAGATTCCACAGATATTCTATCTGTATTTGTTGTCATTAGATATATATTTTTTATTTTATTTTATTTTTTTCATAAATCATCTCGTAGGGTCATAGTGATAGTTAAAAGTAGTAGTAGTAGTTGAAAAATGTGTATCTGCTTAAAGGTAGCTTGCATAGATAACCACAGGAAATTAATAGACACAGGATCACATCCGGATCGTAGAACAAATAAAATTCTTCCATTAATAAAAAAGATAAATTAGATACATTGATTCTCCAAGTTTTCATATAATAGCACTATTTCAACACCCAAACATCATTCATAGACCATAGCATTTTGAAGTAAATGCTATGAAGCACATTGAGCAATAGTCTATTAAGTGTTTTCTCTTGATGTAGTTTTGTAATTATGCTGCCAAAATCTTTCTTATAATTACTTGACCATCATATAGATATTTATCATGACTTTGTATCTCTCAAGGGTTTAAATCATCTGCATTCCTTAGCAAATAAAATGCATTGTAATTCCCTGCATGTTGTTAATGATCATCATCGCCAGATGTGTAATTCATTGTTGATTTGTGCATGTCTAAAACCTAACTCTGTGCTACTAACTCCTTCCTGTGAATTGCTGTAGATTTGTGATTTAGCTGAAAGAGACGTTTGGCCTTAATTTCACCTTTTGAAAATGGCTGACTCAGTAGCTGCGACTGCCCAGCCTCATCAGAAAGTTCGCAGACTCGGTAAGTAGTTTCAGCAGATCATAAGGAAAACAATGCAGTAAGCCACCACAGAAGACCAGAGACCAGTGCGTGAAGATCATCAGAAAATATTTGAACATTAGAAGCATGTTATACTCAGAATATTATTATTTTACGTTCACAGGATAACATATTTGTTTCTTTTGTTGTAAACTGGAAATCACATATATGCTTATCAATTGCCAGTTTCACTCATCATCTCCTTAATATCAAGATTTTGTGATGTTTAGTGATATATTGTTTCCTATTAGATACTTTGTTTTCTGATTATGAGGCTTAATCACTATAATTATCGTGAGAAAGTTGCACACTTGAGCTCTCACACAATTTGACAGTGTGTCTATTGTTGGTTTAGTTAGGTGGAAAATCTTTTTTGTTCCTCCATAATAAGCATGAAAGACCAAGAACTGATAAAAAAAAAACATATGTACAGTTTTAATCAAGTCGTATAATACTGCAGTTACTGTATTACACTGCTAGCTGTCTGCATCACTGAAGTTAGTCATATGATTGTTTAAAACCAACCAAACAACGACTGCCCACATTTGTCTGATCTCCTGTTAGAAATTAAAACTGGAATATTAGACTTTCTCTATTCTCTTTTGAAGTGTTATCTTTGAAAAGAGATAAATTGGCTTTGTCCCCAGCAACTTTTAAGCTGATGGAAATTATGCTAATTTCAGCCAGAATGTGAATTTTTCAGTACCTGTGGTATTGACCCAAGGTCGAACCTATTAAAATGCAAATCTCAGCAAAGTGAAAAGTGTCTGGAAATAGAGAAAGTCTAACAGATAGGGGGTTCCCTCAAACTCCGGCTCTCTCTCAGCTCAGAGGGAAAACGTTAGGAAATATGTGGTGGCGAGCCGAATTACCATTTGAATTCCTAGCTGTGGGCCTGAACATTGTTTTGTGTGCTGATCCTTTTGTTATGCTGTGTGTTGCAGTGAAAAACAAATTTGACTGATGGCATGTGTCTGTTGTTTCTCGTTTTCTCTCACATTTACCGGAAATAAGACAGTTTGATGAAACAATGAAAGTATTCAAAAGTCTTGCTAACTGGTGAACTTTTTTATTTACATGTTGGAATATATTGTATGAAAAACAACTGTTGTTGATCGAGGAACTGAGAATTCATCACATTACTTAAGATGAAAATCATGGCCCTTTATCAGTTATACTTTCATCCAGTTAAGTCATTAAGGCATAGTGTTAATGAAGGTAAGGATACATAATTGAGACCTGTTTTAAAGGATCCATTAGACAATTCAGGTATGAAATTTGGAAAAAAAAGAGCTTTAAGTAAGTATGAACACCAGCACATTAAGTTAAGCTTGTGTAACACATGTGTCTTTCCTCAGGCTCCATATATGAACCTCTTAAGCTGTCTAATCTCCAGCGTGAGGATGAGCCCCTATGGGAGAAACTAGACCGCTACTACAATGCTGGTAAGTACCCTATCAGTAGTATGTTGCAGGGGTCACTTTAAGTTAGAGCTGTGGGTAAGTGCATATGTTTAATGCATAGCTATCAGGGACAAATGTTACTGCTGTGAACCACCGGACCAACAGTTTTATAAGCTGCAGTATGTTTGAATGAACACTATCAGGTCGAAGAGAAGAACTGTTCTTGATATAATTTTTCTCTTTTCACATTCATATCCCATCTAAGGCATAGGCACAACTCTGAGCTAATGTAAGTGAATGTTAAGGCTGCAGTTGTTTTGCCAATATCCTCAAAATGCAGCTTTGGGTATAGTGATTACATCTTACAGATAAACAGAATTGTTTGGAGAGAAATTTGTTTCCTGGCTGGCAAGATTTAAGTAAGACATGAGGGCTCCCATGTGCTACAAATGCAAAAGATATAACCGAGCACGCATTGACTGTAAATATAAGTCCAAGCTAAGGTGCTCTGGCTTGACTCGACAATGCATTGAACTCAGCTAGTGCTGTTTGTGAGCAGGAAGTCAGTGAGGGATCATGTTGGGGTTGCTGCAGTAGATGTTCTTATAGGTTAGTCAGGGAAAAAGACAGCATGAGCTTTGGTCTGCATTAAGTCCTGTCCCAGCAGATATTGATGAAGATCTCATCACAACCCACGCACAAGATTTATGTGCACTTGATGGTCTTATTGTTTCTCAATGCATTACCAGTGTCACACAGGAGGAGAGTGGCCACACTTTTTATTTACAGCGCAAGTTCTAAACACCCAGAGGCTGATTGCACCAAGTAACAGAGGCTGGAGAAAACAACCCAAGATTTATGAATCAGTGAAATAGGACTATGTGAAAGCCTACAGTGTTACTTGGAGATGAATTATTACTTTATATTAACACATACAGCCAGGTGTAACTGTCGTGTAGCCCAGCTCAGATGCATCATACATGTTCATTTAATAGTAGGATTTTTTATATTTTAATTCAATTTTGTGTATATTAATTTATTGCTATTATTTTTCAATCTTAAAGTTAGTACATAGGTATGCTCTTCCACTTTTGTCACAGGAAACACCTTAAAAAGTCACACACACCTTTTCCCTGTGGTACTGGTTTCTTCCTGAAATTGCAGGATGAAATCATTAAACAACAGCACACCCACACACACACACACACACCCACCCACCCACACACACCCACACACACACACACACACACACACACACACACACACACACACACACCAACACACACCTACACACACACAGCACTATGGTGTGCAACAGAGCTGTAGGAGAAGAACCCCTA
>JAQMCX010000001.1:4739007-4753122 GCA_029814765.1 Acanthurus leucopareius | reverse complement strand
CCCACCCCCCTCTCACCCAAACACACCCACACACACACACACACACACACACACACACACACACACCCACCAACACACACACACACACACACACACACACACACACACACACACACACACACACACACCTACACACACCTACACACACACAGCACTCTGTTGTGCATCAGTGCTGTAGGAGATGAACCCCTTTATTCTACAGCTGAAGCATTTAGTAGAACATCAATCCTGTACAAACTGAAATGTAATTATTTAAACACAATCAATCACATCTGAGAAATATACACATAGTTTGCTCTGAATATAGTTGGGTGATAGCTAAAGGTTGTACTATAGCCACCCCTCAATCTGGTTGTTAAGCCTGTCGTGACTTGGCATTTTTGTATTTATTTCTTTGTGAATCTTTTGGCTGTGAGCTTTTTTTTACCACCACAATCACAAACTGCAGTCATCAGAACACCAAATTCAGTTAAATATCTCCAGATAAGATGCAGAGTCAAATCTCCTCTTTTCGTGTTCATATTACTTTGGGAAGGTTAGAATACACTTAAATTGACCATGCATTAAAAACTATGCTGATACTACAAACTCTGAAATGCAAACTTCTTAATGATTTGACATCAAAATAAAACTAAATCTGTTTTGAAAAAAGTTTGAAACTAGCAAGTGAAAGAGCGAAGGAAGGACGCAGACTTAGTGATTGATTTACTGATAGCTGCTGCGGCCTGATCCAGGTGATGGCTCTGACATGTGTAATCAGTAAAGGAGCCTCCAGCCTCACTGCAGGACAGATATATACACATTACTACTGATTACTGAATTACCTGCAGCTGTGACTGCAGTGCTGTGCCAGCCAGTGCTGCTTCTCAGCACACACGGCTAGCAAAGCACATAGCACCCTCGCTTCACAGAGCACTGAGATCGACCCTTTGGATGTAAACAAACCGAAAGCAGCTTCACTGATTTAGAAAATGAATTATTGTGAAGACGAGGAGTAGATTTGGGATGAAATATTGCTGTAGTGAATGCCTAAGTGGCTGGACTGTTAGGCTGGCAGAAGGTCAAACAGCTAATTTGAAATATTTGCAAATTGCTGTCAAATGCCAGCACAGTTGCTGCTGATATAGATCTGCTTGTTTGATAACAGACCTTTGTCATGCCAGAGATTCTGACTTGTCATTTTCTAAAAAACTCAGAGGTGAATCTAAAAAGATTAATAATGGTTGTCCCTGTTCCACTTAGGCGTTCCAGTAAGTCAGGCCAGGGAGCCATCATGCAAAATAGCAAGGCCCTGGTTCTGCAACGCCCAGACTGAATGCCGCCGTTATTACTCTGATTAGTTCTGCCTGTGTCTGACAGGTAAAATGTCTGCTGTGACAAAGGTCTGTGTCCACACCAGATTGAGCAGCTTGCAGGCCTTGGTGAGGCTGCAGGAAAGGAGACAAACAAAACACAAAGACACACTGAAACGAAACACTAATAACTTGACATTGTGCAACAGTTATAGGTGTTGGTATATTGATATGAACTGATATGAGTTTAAGTTGGCCTACTGTATATGAGATATGTTATATAAGTGTATCTTATGTGTTTTTGTTGCCTTGAGAGGACAAACTATGATCACCCTCCTTTTTTTTCCGCCCAGTAAAATCAATACAAGTTGAGCCAGTGAGCAGCAGAGGCCAAACACACCACTCCTTCTGAGCCCATAGAGCTGCACTGAGCGTGCAGGAGGCAGGATCATGTGTTGCCTCCGGCTGTGTGTGGCTGTTAGATTCTGGTAATACAGCTCAGGATGCTGTCCCCAAGGATCAGTGGTGATTTTTGCTGCTGTGGACATAAGCTTGGCTTTTCTCAGTTGCTCTTGTTGAAGTAATAAAATGTACTATACAGTTGAGCAGAGAATCCTTGACACGCTCTTCAAAGGAATGTCAGTGCTTTTAGTGCATCAAAATGTTTATCCTTTTGTTCCTTTTTAAGACAAATATGTGCAAGTGTAATGAAAGCGCAATCATACATTTTGTGAGGCTAAGTGCAGATGTGCTGACAGCTGTGTCTGTGTTTAGGTGCAGGAATCTGAAAAACTTACCTGCATTTATAACTGTAATGCTGTAAAAACAAAGAGACACATAACATGCCTACTTGAAGCTTCCAGTGTTTCTGTATGTGTGACAGTCAAGGGAACACACACAATACACAAAGCATGGCCTTCTCTTTCCACAACCTTGAACTAAAGACCCTTCAATGGTGACCTTGGCAGTCGCACACCTAAGACAGCCTTCACTCTAGGCAACAGAGTCCTGCAGCATTTTATGGTGGAAACAACACACCTCTTCTTAAGAGTGAACAAGGCCTCCACTTAAGTCAGACAATACTTTTTGACAGTCATGTAGAGCAGCACATCCTAACACTGAGGACTAGAGGTGAAAGCCAGGGCAGTGGGCTCAGGTGGAGTGTTAGAGGAAAAAAAAATCACTGCTGCTCTGCTGGTCAGACCCCAGACTGAAATTAGTCTGATAATCACCAGCGAGACAGACACTTTACCTCAAGTCTTCATCGAGTTGAACTCAGTTTAAGGTTAGATATTTGCTTGAATTTTTCAGTAGTTGCAGTTTTGTAGTTTTGTGTTGTTGCATCTCTGGCTGTGATGAGACAGAGGATGAATTTAAAGAGAAAAACTGTTAGATTATGTGGGAGGGGGTCGTTTTAGATCACACTGGAGGTGCACAATCAGTAACTTGGAGCTGTCGCAGTCTAAAATCTATTACCTTCCTTCAGCAGAGTTGGTTTGTACCCCCTTCCCTCAGTATATAAAGTGTTTCCCAAATAAGTTCTTAATATACCCAACTTATTACTGCAGAAAATCTTTTTATGCAGACTGAGGTGTATGATATTAAAGTCACCGTATCTATAATAGGTAGAGAATAGAGTCAGGCTGATATAAATTTCATAAGGGCGGTGAGTGGTGGAAGAGAAAAATAACATTTATTAAGACAAACAGACAAATCACAGCTTTGGGTCAGGATTTAGCTCAGGCACTGGATCTACTTAAAGCTTAATAAACTAAAGCTTTTCCTGCAGTGAGCTGGTACGTTTTGTGTGTGTGTGTGTACTGTGTGAAAGTGTCTTGTTGGTTAATTTTTACACTTTGAGCTGAATAAAGCGCAGAGTAACTGCCTCTGACCCAGGTGTGGTGGGGGAGGACTGTTACTGTGTGAAAGCGTCTGTTCTGGGCTGGATGCACCGTTTTCTCACATGAACACACTCCTGGCAGATATGATACAGCCCGTTGGTCTGCCCAGATGAAGACAGGGGAGCGTCTTGCGTGTGTGAGTGTGCGTGCGTGCGTGTGTGTGTGTGTGAGTGGTCTGTATATGGTTTCTGGGTATTCATTAGGCTGCATGCGTTTTCGTGTTTAGAAAATGACTGAAGACAATAAGCAGAGCTCGGTGTGCAACAGGTGTGGCTCTCAGTCGGAACTGATTTGCTGCTATCAGTGAGCGCAGCGTAGCCTCCAGCATTGGCCGCGTTAAAACCCCATAGATTTTAAGAAGAAATGCTTCCACCACATTGCAATACGGTGCAAATTCAGCATTGAACATTGGGCTTGTTTAATTGTTGTTTCGGGGTGGTGGCTGGACGTGCCTGTCCAATTCTTGCAGGGAACAAAGCCAACATTGTTATCGCTGGCACTCAGACCTGCCTGCCAATTTACCTGCTTTCTGCCGGTCTATGGCAGGAAAGGGGAAGGAGAGGGGTGAGGCTCGGTGACAATGGCAAATCAAACCAGCTACATTTTTCTTCCTTTTCTCTTTCTTTGCTGTTTTGTTGCAAAGCAGCCCCCGGCAGGCTCAAGCTCATGATGCCTGGGACTTGTTTTCCTTTATTAAAGAAAGAATACCAGTGAACGTTTACCTCAATCTGTCATAGTTCATCACTCCATCATCCCTCTCTTTCCCTCTCTTCCCCCCCGCTCGTCTTTCATTCCCTCACCTCTCTATGGTATCTTATTTATGCGGCAGTGTGGCCACACTCCATTGACTCAGCTCCCTGATAACACTGGAGGCAGAAGGCTCTATCGCTCTGCCGTCTGGCTCACACCGATTAAGGAATGGAGAAAACACATTTTTTTTTCCTTTTCTTATTATCGTCATTATGAGCTTGTTGCAAAAACATAAGGTTATCTGGGCTGTGTTGCTTCACTTTGTTTTTCATTCCTTTGTCTCTTTTGATTGTCTTTTTTTCAAATTCTCTCACTGCCTTGCCTCATATTTTGCAGAGTGGAGCCAGTTCAGACCAGTTTGAGTCAGTCTGCTATGTTTCAGGGACTTAAATCCCCCCAAAACTGACCATTTTTCTCAGGTTTTACTATACCTGAGAAACAAATTTCAGAAAATACCAAGTCTATAAGTAGAGAGTTAGAGAATAAAAGTTGCTCAGTCGTTACATGGTTTTAAAGAATACATCTTTAAGTTTTGTGGGTGTTAATTGAAATGGACTTGTTGTAGAAAAAAACAACAAGTGGAAATGACGATAAAAACTGATGGTCAACAGAAAAAGTATGGACATTGTCAGAAAAGAAGCTGTTTATCTGGAGGTTTTAGATTGCACTTTTTAAATAGAGACATTTACTTCAAACTGGATTTTATAAGCTACAGCTGCAGCAACCGCTAACACACACCATTACACTGAACAGACCTCGTCCTCTCTTCCATTTATTAGTATTTAGTCTCTGTGATGCAAAATGACTTGGTCTCCTACCTGTGATTATATTGTTATACTTTTTTTCCAACATGAAATTCAAAAAAAGTCCTACCTTTTTGAGTATAAATAATTCAGCTTAATTTATATTTTCATTTAACATAATAAACATACATTAAAATATGCATATGAAGATAATCAGTAGTAAACTGTGTGTTTGTGTTAACTTTTGGCAGCTTTTAAAGTTGATATATGAGGTTTAATAAGAAAGGGCTTTAAAAACAACAAATATGTGTACATTTTTTTTATTTTTAAAATATGTTAAATAAAACTAATACAGCAGTACATTTTTTGGCACTTAAGTTTTAAACATCCTGTTGACCACTACAGTAAAGTCGCTCAAACAGCAACAACAAAAACAACAAAAAAACCCACCTATAAAACTCACCAATGAACACATTTTGTCTCATTTGTTTAATCTGAACACAAACAGAGTTGTAATATTCCAAAACTGTGGTTTTAAGGCAGTAGGGTGCTAAAATCTTGGCAAAATATCATCTCTTGACCTAGGCTTTCTACTTAATATTAATAATAATATTCTCACTTTGGGGAAAGAGATTTAGTCAGCATAGTTCCCCAACTGATAATTTTTTTTTTTTTGTAAACCAATTTGCTTTTTTTAACTGTTATTATGGTGGCAGTATTTTTGGTGTTTGGCACAAGTGTTTTCTTTTTTTTGTGGCCACTGCATGCGTTTTTTGTGCAAGAGTAGCTTATGTCACAGATTTTATTTTTGCAGGAAACATGAAACTGGCAGATAATTTTTTATTAGAAACGGCATGAACGATGAATATCACAGTTTGTGTTTTTCCATTTTGTCCTGTAGCATCTTCGATGGAACTATACAGACATCATCTCACTCGTTGCAGCTTTCTTCTTGTTTTTTCTCTTTTCAATCTATCTCTCTGTATTTTTTTTCTTTCCCATCATCTTCTCTCATTTTCTCCACCCTGTCGCTGCAGTGAAATGGCCCATTGTAAAAGAGCAGACTGTGTGCGTCTGAGACATTAGCTGCTGATTTAGTGGGACATTAGCTTGATGGATGGCTATGCAGAAAACTCCCAACAACAGTTGATTTGCATCCAGAGAAACTTTCAGTCTGAGACTGAACAACGTTCAGCACACTCATCTTTTATGTTCTGCATCTAATAATGACTTCCACAGCACTGTTTTGCAAAAGATGAGACCTTCAGTCTTTTGTATTTCCAAACTGAGCAGTGTCTGAGCACCTCATCTCATTTCAATCTTGGCTTTTTTGAAATACATTTGACGAAAATACATAATATGAAAAAAAAAAATTGTTTTAACCTGTGAGTTTTTAGAAAATAATGCTTCAACTAAACTTTACAAAAGATACAACACAAGATACAATACAATAAATAATGGATCACACAAAGAACAAGTTTTACAGTAACTCCAAAGTAACAGCGGAAATCTTAGTTGAATGTGAGAAGTTGCAGTTTATGAACATACATACATACTTAGGATCATTGAGATGTTTTCATTCAAAGCTGGGCCATATGAGCATCAGTTAACAAATTATTTAAAGTACTTTAATGCATGTGAGTCTCAGTCAGACACTGACATTGTTGGTATGATTGTCATCAGAGGATGTGTTTAAGTTATCATTAACTATGTTCCAGGAGACATAAGTAAAAGAGAATCCTTTGATGAAAACAACATACAATTGGGAAATAAGAGGGTCCAACATACTGACATGACATGTTTGACTTTCCGTCACAGATGATTCATTTATTGGCTAGAGTTCCTTTATGTATTTTTAGTAAACCGGATAGATAGCACTGAGGTGAGCTAGTGTGTTATATATTTGTTTCTAGTGAGAGTGATGACCAACACATCTCCCAGCATTTCACATTCCACCACTAATGTGACCACAATCAAAATTAGCCTGTACCCAAAGGCACAGTCTTATTACTACATCAGATTGATCAAGTGGTGATTACTTTGAGTGTGTGTATGTGTGTGTGTGCGTGTGCATTTCTAAGCATGTGTATTTACACTTCATTTACTCTATGTTGAGACCAAGTGTCCCCTCAAGGACATAGAAGTCAACCGATCAGTAAAGATACTTGTCTTTGCACGTGGGCCCCTTTATAGCTCATGTTTCCACCTTCACAACACAGTTATGTTAATAAGTTTGGTGTTACACACAGCATGAGCTGCAGAATGTCCTGAGACTAGTAATAATAATACAAATTTGCCTTTTTATGTGTGTATGCATGTAAGTTTGAACTTGCTAAGTGTGATATTTGGAACTGGAGTACCTGAGAGGTTTATTAATATCCTGCCTAATTCACCCCATGAACCTCCTCTCACCTCCAATTTGACTGCCGCCTTCAATTGACCACATACACACACACACACACACACACAGACCTGCATGCACAAACACATCCACAGATGGACTGACATTGCCACCCCCCGCTTTTCTCTCAGTACCCATTACTTCCACTCTTTTTACTCATAGATACGCATACATCATCTTTTTCTCCTCTTGCATGCACTTTCATCTTCTCCATCTCTCATTCCCTCATCGCTGTCTCCCCTCATCTCTCTTTCTATCATTCTCGTCCTCTCTGTCTCTCTTTTTGCTCTGTAACAAACGACAGTGCAGAATGGATGTCCCCTTCATTTGCACCGCATAATGTTCTGATGAAAAATGAAGTGATCCCTCTAGACAGATTAGTCATCAGTGAGGGGACCTCTGCGGGAGAGGAGGACGTATGTGTGTGTGTGTGCGGGGGGCCTGTGCGTGTTTTTGTGCATGTGTGTGTGAAGCAGATAAATTACTCTCCCGGAGGCCTTCTGTTTGAGTATGTAATATTTCAGCATATATTATTGGAGGGCTACGATCTGTTCGTATTAAGAGCTTCCATCCATTGTTCTGTCCTCAGTAACTAATGCTGAGCGTGAACTTTGGTGAACTTAAACCATCTTAGTTTGTCTTTGCTCGCCCATTTAGTGCAGTCAGACTTTTAAAGTCACATGCAGCTGAAATATGGATCCAGTATCTCCAAAGAAAGGTCCTTGGTCATAGAGCTTCCTAGCATCTGGCAACACTAGAATACTTCAAAGTTTTGGGAATGTTCCCTTACGGTATTTGATACCTTTTCTATTCCGTATGGACTAATTTTGCATCTGCATCTACAACTTGTTGATCTGATGATTTTGAGGTCTTAAAAAGTCCAGAAAACTTGGTCTAATTTGGTTGAAAACATGCTTCAGTGATCAAGTTGTATAACCTCTACTCTTTTTCTCAATATAGTCATTTATTAAGCCTGTTATTAACTTGTACCTTTGAACATCTTTTAGGGTGCACAACACCAATTTCGCATGGGGTAGTTTCTAAGTTAAAAAAAAAGTTTGTAAGCATGCTGGCATGGTTTTGTCCAAGTTTTGCAGATAAACTTCCCAGAAGGGGATAAATCAAAACTTTTACCTGATAATTGCGGATGAAAAGTCAGAGGAAGTTATTAAAATGCACCCTGAGCCGATCCAATTTCATACAAAAATTAGATACCTGGTTTCTGTAATAGGGGAATGGGATGAGAGAACTCTGGTTTTCTCCAGCTGGATTTCCTCAGAAGGAACAGTGATTATGCAGCTTTGTTTAACTGGGTTCCCAATCACCTTTTAACAGGTAGTTTTATGCATGACAAAAACTTCAGACAGGGACTGGGAGAATCTGGGATATGAAATTACATGGACAGATGTTGTGGTGTTTAAAGACCGCTTCCACTCAAAAATGTGCCCTAAATTGGCAAACCTTGATTACACTACTTTGTATCTCTACATTATTTGTGACTATAGAGGTGCTTTTACATTCTTCTGCTGGAGATGCCTGTGCATTTCCCTAAAATCTGGGATTCACACACACTTGATCACACTAGATGTGGCATGTCACAAATTCAAACCAATCACAGCCAAAGACGTAAAACCCTCAAATTAAAAAACAAAAAACAAAAACAAAAACAAAAACAAAAAGACGTCTACAATTTGATGATTTGTTAATTCATTCTGTGAGAAAGAGCGGTGTTCTGTCTGTCTTTCTGGCTGTCTGGACCAAGAACATCTGTACAATAAATTCATGCTAAAAAGCTCTGTGGGAGCAAATTTAAGTAATGTTTAGGCTTTTAAAGTATAGGTTTTAATAGTATTTCACAAAAATAACCACTGAGAATTCTTCTTTTGGGGAGCAAAATGTTCGATTGAACTTAATGTTCGGGCCACAACAATGCAAAATATGAGGAAGTTTCACAGGCTAATTTATTCATTTCAATTCTGCTGCTGCTACATATATAGAGAAACACTGTATGCTGACATAGTTGTGAGAGTTAGAAGGGCAGAAAAATAAATAATTCCTTTTTCCTTTAGTTGAAATACCTCAATATCTTAATTCAACTAAATAGGAGATTCACATTTTGTTTCTATAAATCTGAAAATATGGCTGTTTCTATTCACGCTCAGGATTCAAACTCTCTTTTTCCATTATGCAGTTTGGTTAAGTTCAGATCATTTACACACTGGAATGGTTATTTTAGTGTTTTTGTTGTCCATCATTGTTCCATTGCATAGCACCATTAGAACCAAAAAAAAAAATCAGCCCAGTTTCTCCATTAAAGGTGGAGTTAAAACTTGACTGGGGAGAGAATCTGAACAACTAGATCCGTCTTGTCGTACAGTGTGTTCTGATGTAGGATTTCCAGAAATCGCATGTTTTATTGCAGTCTTTTATCGTGCTGCCTGCAGGCTCTTCTCAAAGAAAGCTTGTATCCGTGTTGCAATAAACAACCACATGCAGAGAAGAAGCAACACGAAATATACTTGTTTAGTGAGTGTGTGGTTGAGCAAGAGAAAAAAAAAGGAAGAGACAAAGAGAGAGAGCTGCTGAGAACTTAATGCTAACCTTTTTCTCTGCTGAGGAGTGATGGTGAACATGAGGCAGAGAAAAAGGTTAGCATTAAGTTCTCAATCCTGCAGTAAATCTACAGTGTGACTCACTGTGTGTCAGGTAATAAATGCTGCCATTTCTCAAGACAAAGAAAAGTACAGACTGTAGTTTCCCAGCTGCTGGAATATTGAAGAGTGTTAGCCCTGAAGCCCCTGAAACAACCCCATCACATTTAGGAGAGCTGACTGCAGCAGAAAAGCCAAGCAGATCCATGGTTTAGGTGTATTTTTTTACCGGTTACATACTGTTCCAAGGTTACTAGACAGAGAGTGTTAGGTAGAAATACAGCTTAAGTTTAGTCTCTAAGTGGAGATGTGTTGTATGCAAATTACAGAGCAAGTCAAGTTGCATAACTTGGTTGTCTTGTACTGGGTTGCAAAACACCGACATGAGCGCAAACGGTCTCTTGTTAGCATGTGGAGCATGATCCAAGTATTCTGAAGCAAAACAAGGGAATCGTGAATCCAAGAGATATTCTTCAAGGAATTATTGCTTGTCCCTGCTTTGCCAGCAATTCACACTCTTCATGTCTTGGTTCACACTTTGCTCAGTTTGAATAGCATCCATCTGTCGTTGCACTCTTATAGCCTTCACATATCCACAGAACACAAACTTAAAAAGCTCTGCCCCAAGTGACTCAGCAGGGAATAAAATATCTCCCCAAGGTCCCTTATGCAACCTTTTTCTAAACTGAATTGAGGTAAAATATGTATAAGAGTAACAGGGGAAGGAAGGATGCAGTGGCAACAGCCTGTTGAAGGTCGTGAGTAAAGCAGTGCCAGCAGAAGGGAGTGGCAACCCTGTTTAAGGAGCCGGATAAATGTTATATTTCAACACTTGACAAGGCGGCTGTGGCTCAGGAGGTAGAGCAGTTCGTCCACTTAGCAGACCTCTAGTCTGCATGTGGGATTGTCCTTGGGCAAGATACTGAACCCTAGATTGCTCCCGCTGGCTGTGCCATTGGTGTGTGAGTGTATGAGCGAGCAGGCACTTTGTATGCTTAGTGTTTAAATGTGGGGGTGAATAGATGAATGCTTACTTGTACTCTAAAGCTTTTTGAGTGGTCAGAAGACTATAAAAGTGCTATATAAATGTGGTCCGTTTACCATTCACAAATACAGACTAGCCTGGGGGTGAAAAAAGGCCAGTGGTAGATAAAATACATGATAGTAGTTCATTACTGTGTGACTCCTGACGGACCTTTGGGCAGCTTCTGTGCCCAGCTGACAGGGTAGAAGTGGATGAAATGGCTCCACAGAGGCTCTAAAACATGTACATCTAGAAAGTGAATCAAAAATGAGAGAAAAAAACTGCATTCTTGGTCAGACTAAAGCTGTAAATGACAGTCTTTTTGACGTGTCTCAGAGCATGTGCATTAAGCTATGTTGCTGCATAAAGAGTGATTTCAAAGCCACTTCAGTTGTTTTGTCAGAGGCTAATGGAGCAGTGCTATCTGGCATCTCATGTTTTATGTGCTTTGTACACTATGTAAATGAGTGTGTAAGTAGATAATAACAAAATTACAACAATTCTTGGATCACCATTTCTGCTGTCTCTCTCTGTTTCTTTCCATCTAGTGAAGACAACCATTCTAAACCACCAGAGTCCCACCACTGGCCTTTTCCCAGTCAAAACATGCTCCACCTGCAAGGAAGCCAAGGTCCGGGACTCCCTGTACTGCGCTGCTGGTGCCTGGGCCCTGGCCATGGCCTACCGGTTAGTCCATGAAAGAACAACAGCATGCACTCTGTCATAGAAACCATGCATGATATGTTTATTTTATGCAGAACTGATTGTGTCTTCAGCTTGTGCATGGTCTTGAAGGGGGCAGTGCTTCCCAGCTGCTGTACCAGCATCTACACTACAATTTAAACTTGCATTAGGCAACTTTTCCCTTCACCAGCCTAGAGGGGAAGCGTGAGCGATATGATCACACTTTTTGAAGATTAACACCTCAAACTGACCACTCACAAAGAATACACACTATCCTGTATTGTTGTTCTCATCTTTACACATGCAGTTTGCATTGATAGCAGGGGCAGATTGAACACTTCCGAATTTTTTATAATTCTAAAAAACAGTGGGTTCTTGATTTTGAACACAGGACACAAGCTGGTTTCTCATTTCTGTCGGATTTTTCTGGCTTAAATGATGACTGTAGTTAGCAGATTTTATCAGCTGTAGCTAGCTGGGAAAATGTAATACAGTTTAGTACAGCATATTGTCATAAAAACAGAGGCTAAAGATACTTGTCCTATCCTATCCAGAGAGTTTTCAGGATGAGGACTTATCAGTGTGCTAGTTGTGCTGGTTGTAAATGGGACCTTTTTTAAATGAGACTTCTGACCCCTCAAATGAATGTTTTCAGTTAATAACATTGTCTTTGGCCTTTGGAAGTAACACTTACTGTTATTTATTGCTGCAGTAAATAGGCTAGTTTGTCACATAATGAGACTGCAGCTTACATCTGAACAGACAAACATATTTTTGCTCTTGGTTTTTTGGGTTTTGAAAAGCTTAAAAAAAAAGAGGTAACCCACCAAACTCTGCTGTAGGAAAAATGTTCTTCTTACTGTCAGCAGCTGATATTTGAAGAAAGACTTTGCCATAATATGACTAAAATGCTAAATGCACTACATTTTTCTCTGCACCACAGAAAAAGTGATGTGAAAAAAAACACTAAAATGGATCAATACATGACTTATAGTTGTTTACAAAGAACTGTCGACAAACCAAGAGCAGGAGTTCTCAGTTACATAAGTTTACTGGATTTTTTTCAAAGCTTTCTGCTCCCTGTGTCCCTTTTTCTGTGACTTCTGGCTTGGCTTCACTCTCTTCTGTTTCAAATGTACTGACCCTGATCTCCAGTCAGTCTATTTTACCTGAAGGCTTTGCTTTGTAAACACAATTTGATTCAAAGCCAGAACTTTAAAATTTCACTTTCACATCTGAAGTCCTTTGAATTCCTTTATAAACTGTCCATGACTTGATGCCTGCATTTCTCAGTGATTACTTTTTTAGCAGAAAGAGCACTTCCAAGAAAATTAGCCTGTAATGGGAGGAGAGGAGAGGAGAGGAGAGGAGAGGAGAGGAGAGGAGAGAGGATGGAGAGAATGAAATGGAGAGAGGGAAAGATTAGCAAGGAGGGAAGATCTGGTTGAAAGAAGATACTAAAGGAGGAGTCATGGGAAGAGAGTTAGAGAGTGAGGGGGGCGAAGTCAAGTGAATGAAGTGATAAGAGACAGGGAGAAGAAATGGGAGATGGAGAGAAAAAAATGAGGGAAGAAATGAGATCGAAGGGGAAGACGGAGGGGAAGAGAGGGGTAAAAATAGAGTGTGCTGCAGTGATGTGACCAGCGGCAGATCCCCATCATCAGTCACGGCTGCCTCCTATTAGAATTGTCACTGGGATTTAATTAAGATAATTCTCATCTGACAGGCTTGGCTAGTGCCATTACCTCCTTTCAGCCCAGCTGCTGTGTGTGTGTTCACATATGTGTGTGTGTATGAGTGTGAGAAAGTTTTAGTGACTTCACTGACACTTGAATTTGCCACAAACTCCTGTTCTAAGTAGACATGATAAGTTTGATCCACCACCTTGTGAGTCAGTTTTGTTACCTTCCATTATTTAAATAGGTTTCTCTAATTTTCTTGTACTTCTCTAACCCAGTGTATTTTCCCTCAGTTAATTGTAATTAAATTTGAAGAGCTGGGTATGTTAGTATAACCCCTGATCAGTGCTGGTTCACCTCATGCATATTATATTGTTGAATACTTGCAGTCCGGTAATGAATGCATAATGAAATAAAGCAGGATGATGTTGGATGAAAAGCTGCTGCTGTATCCTCCGCCTCTGATGGGGTTTGATGTGGGTGGGTCACATCTGAAAGACAGTGTGATTAATGTCGTGTTTACAATCGAAATTTAAACACACTTCACCTTTCCTCTGCCAATATCTAAAGTCATTATTAGCATGACCTTTGTAATGTGCATCTGCCAGCCCCACCAGGACTGAAGACGCTCTCACTGTGGACACTGTTACCATAATTGATTTACTGAGATTATGCTTCAAAAACTACACAGTGAATACCAGCCAAAGCTTAAAGGTGTTTCTCCACAGCTAATTTCATTATGGTAATAAATTCTGCCCGAATTTGGCATGATGTGCATATGAGTATGACTCTATTATCTTAAAAGGATTACAAATTATGCATTGATGTTTTATTTTTTTTTCATAGGTACCACTGATAAATTCCTTCTGTCAACACTGTCTACAATTGCATTCCCACTTGTAGCTGACATCAGCAAGGCCGTAGCCAGGATTTTTCAAATACCGAGGTCAACCCCAGCTCGGGGGGGGGGGGGGGGGGGGGGGGGGGGGG
>JAQMCX010000001.1:4713688-4738907 GCA_029814765.1 Acanthurus leucopareius | reverse complement strand
CCCTACTTTGCAAAATAAAAGTCAATTTGAAAAAATGGAAAATACCGGGAAAAAATACCGAGGACATGACCTCGGTGACCTCAATGGTAGCTACGGCCATGGACATCAGTTTGTCCAGAAGAAAGATAGCAGTGATACATTTTAGTGTTCACGCTGATGTAAATTTTACATAAATATAGAGTAATAAAATTTTTTTTTTTTTTTCTGAGCTGCTGTTGTTTGGTCCAGTTTAAACACAGAGGTCAATCTCAGCAGGTTGACTGCTGCATTGAGAGAATATTGCAAAATAAATAAGCAATAAATTAAAAAATCTGATAATCATTCAAGTTTAAGCAATCCAAAAAAAATAATTGAAAATGTAAACAAGTAGGTTAAAATGATTAACCAAGCAATCTTTTAAAACATCCATCACAGTTTACAGTTTGCAGAGTGGCCTCCTGGTTCAAATTTGATCACTCTTATCTGTAACTGTAGTGGATTACTTTATTTAGCTTAACTTTTGGCTTATTTGTAATCTAACTACTCCCATCTAGCTTTTCATAGTGATGTCATAATATTATACCTTAAACTCTGACAATATTACCCTAAGTTAGAATAGACCAGAATTAATCTTTAAAATTAGTTTATGTGAGGTTCGTGTGTGGTTTATGAATTCATGAATCCATTCCCTCAATGTTTCTCCTTCTCTTGTATGTTCTCCCTGTTCATCCCTTTGTGCAGACGCATCGATGATGACTTGGGACGCACCCATGAACTGGAGCATTCTGCCATCAAGTGCATGAGAGGGATCCTCTACTGCTACATGAGACAAGCTGATAAGGTGAGTTTTAAGCACGCCTCCACTCAGCTCCTGCTCCACACGGCATGTTTGCATAAAGGCTTCCTGTAGTTACTCTCTATCACAGATCAAAGGTGTATTCCTGAGCTGCTGTTCATCAAAGAACTGGAGCAGTGGACAGATCCATTCTTCTCTCATATCATAACAAAGGGAGCTGGTTTCCTGAGTCCTGAGGGCTTAATGAGTTACAATCTGCTAATTGCCAAAGACTTTTGCTCCAAATAGGTTTAAATTTCACATCTGCATCTGCAACAAAGCAGATTGATGTGCATTAGGAGGCTGTGAATGAAAAACACACTATTTTATGTACCAACAGAACCATATATGTTCTGTATGCTGTTAGTTTTTATCATGAACAACCATTTTAGCAGAGCAGCCTGCTGTGTCTCTGTGTGCCTTTGAAAGCCTTTCTTTTTTCATCTTGCCTCGACCTTGACGACCTAATTTAGGGGAGAGCTTTCCTGTGTCTTAATTACAAAGCTGCGTTTACACAGTTAATTACACAGAGCAGCGTTCCTTATGGCCCCGTCTCTCACTGTTACAGAGAACACGGCATTTTTAATGGAGACGTGACACAAGGCCACTGCTGGGCAAATATCACAGAGCAAATCTTGCAGCTGGGCCTGAAGTCTGTTTAAAACATTGTGTACAGGAAACTGACACACTGTCCCTCTGAATTTTCTCAAGTGAAAAAAAGGGTTTTTAATTAGGAAGAACAAATGGTAAAATTCACTTAGTCAGTAACAAGATTTACAAGACTGGATTTTTTGTTGTGACTCAGAGTGAAATGACTTCACATTTCTGTGTCTGTCTTCTCAAACCTATTTTAAACTTTTTTAATCTATCTTCTGACAAATATTCCTATATTTTAAAGAGCTAAAACCAGTTGTAGCAATTGCACCCTGGAAACTAATTGAAACTAAAATGATTTAAAAAAAAAAAACTAAACAAAGATAAAAAGTAATGAAAAATACAAAACTATAATTATTCAGGCTCTCTAAAAAGTTCGCCAAATTAATTTTAAAGGGTTTATCATAAGATTGATGTACTGTGCAAATCCTCACAGAGGAAAGAAAAAACAATTACTGCAGGTTTAAAGTGACAGATTTTAACTTTATGTGTATAAATTATGTGATAATAAATTTTCTGGACCACCTGCTTTCTGAACTGCAGCTGTACACTGTTTGTATTCTTTAACATGGGCTCTTTTGAGTTATCAAATGTGTTACCTTTTTCACCAGAAATGAAAAGGAATGACCCTGCTTGCCTAACAAAATGCAAGAGTTTTCTGTTGGCAGTAGATGTGAGATAAATGGATGAAGGTGGACTCTAACACTATTACTGGAGAGCAGCAGACATTAGAGTGTTTTAATAATTTGAGGTTTTTATTGGCGCATTGCAGCACTCGAAACAACAAGCAAGATCTGGGACTCTCGAAATATCCCGAGAGTAGAGCCACTTGACACTGTGGCTCCGCTGGAACGACAATCAGAGAGTCCTTTACTCAGAAGTATAGACACATAAACAGCAGTGCCTATTGTTAGCTGCTGACAGAGGTAGCTCTCTCACTATCACACTCATTCACACACACACACGTTTCTGCCGCTGTGGGATGGCAGGAAGTAGAGCAGTTTTAGTAAAAGTAGGACAAAAGGTCTCCACTATGACCTGAGTGAGTGGAAACAGATATAAAGAGATGTGGGGAAAGTGGGTGCCAAAAGGAAAGAATAAGAGTAAAAGGGGGTGTCTGAGAAAAGAGGTAAAGAGCAAAGGGGACAAGAAAAAGGAATGGAGTGAATAATGGAAAGTGCTGGGAAAAGAGAGGTAGAAATGAAGAGAGAGGGATGGCAGGAGGTAGAAAGAGAAAAATGAGACAACGAGGGAGGGCTTGATGATGGAGAGAGCAGCAAGAGAGGTGGGGAGAAGAGAAACAAACAAGGTAAAAATGGGACAAAGGGCCAATTATTTATAACTCTGCGCAACGGGACTGGAGACCCAGCTATTATTTGGTGTGTAGTTGAGTCGATGCTGCAAAAAGAGAGACACACACCAAATGATACCTGCAAACAACACAGAACACGACAACATGTTATTTATTTTTATGGGATTTTTATTAACCAAGACTTTATGTGTTTGTTCTAAATTCTTACTCTCTTTGGAAAAGAACGTGTTATGCTGCATATCAGGTTATTGCTCATCAGACAGACTGTTACAGTTTATTAAATGTGATAACGACAGATTGATATAATATTGATGTCAATAAACTTTTTTATGGATTCTCATAGTCCTTCATTACAGGGAGTTGAGCATTGCTTAAAATGATATTTAAATTATTTTCTATAAAATTATTATTAGTCAGAGCTCTACCTACAAACACACATCTGACACTACGAATGTTAGGTCTTGAAAAGGTGTTTTTAAAAAGGGAAGTAAAATTTTGTGAAAGAATTACACACAACTCAGAACAGCAGTGTGTCGGGCTGAGCTTAACTGAGCTAGAGTAAATACGCTTCTAACACCTGGCTATAACATTCACAAACCTAAAAGTCTGTTGAAATGGATCGACTAGGTTTTTTGCTCAAAATAAGCTAGATAACAAATTTGCAAACCTGGCCTGACTTCGAGTGAGTGCAACAACACAAGACACATAACTTATCCAGCCGGATAAGTTATTGCTTGTTCAATCTCCCTTTTTCTCTCACCAATATCAGTGATAGCTGTGAGAGTTTAAGATGCGGTAGGGCCTCATGCAGGGTTTGGTACACATTCCTCTAAGTTGCGTAGCACGTATTTTGGGGTTCAGAGTGACTGTCACAAGGACACCATTAAGTCTAGTAAGTCCATTTACTATCAAAGTGATTATTAAGCTCTTAATTTGAAGTGAAATAGTTAAATAATGTGCATATGAAGGTATTTCTATAAATACATAATGTTGTTTTGATGTCACAGTTCCACTGGAGGCACTAAAGCTCGTAAGGACATGAGGCTTTCTTACAACAGCTAGATGTTGCAGAAAGAGAATGTGTGCTCATTTCTTCCGAAAGTTTGTGGTCAAGATATTTGAAGTTATTCTTGAAGTCTTTGAACATATAATTGAATGGTTGTGATGTTTAAAAGTTGAGTCTGCTTGACTGTCACGACTTCAATTAAGGAATTGAAGCTTTAGCTAAATTTGAGGCACTGAAAGTAGTCGAAGGGGCACTTAAAAAAACACCAAGAGTGGTTAAAGTGAAATATCTGAAAGCATTCAGGTAATCACTTTGAATGCAAAAAAAGGTGAAGAATTTCAAGTTGCGGATAAAAAAAAAAAAAGGTTCAAATTTTTATTTCAAGTGAAAATACTAAAAGAGTGGGAGAGTTTTATGAAGTGCAAGTACTGGAAGGACTGAAGTGTCAATTATGGGTGTAATAACAATCACAATAATAATACAGCCATTGGAACATAATAGACATCACAGCAGAGATGACTTTGCTTTTACTCTAAATTCCAACTATGTCTTTTTGAATGTGGTCAGTGCTGTTTTACGGTGTTACCGTGCAAGCTGCTATTTTTAAAGAGGAAGAACACATGTTTTTTTCCCTCTGTTTCTCTGCACTCTGCTTACCTTTGACCTCGCACTTCCTTCCTCTCCTCTGTCTGTCATCCCTCTGTCAGGTGGAGCAGTTCAAGCAGGATCCCAGCCCCTCCAAGTGTCTGCACTCAGTGTTCAACGTGGACACTGGTGATGAGGTGTACACCTACAATGACTTCCACCACCTGCAGGTCAGCCAGCACGCAGACAAGCACAGCATGAGGCATCCCTCAAGTGAAAGAATAAAATGAAATATAGTTTTTGCATTTTTTTTATTTATATACACATTGTGTATGTGTGTGTGCCTGAATGTGTGTGTTTGCGTGTGTGTTTGTGTGTGAGAGAGCATTTTGGATATGTTCTTTACTAGCTGTCTCACCCTAATTAAATGTCCAAATGGAAAGATAGTATCCTCAGAGAACTGAAGCTTCCTGAGACTAAATTAAGAAGTTTTATTACCTGTTATAAAGACTGTAGATTAAAATCCCACTCAGATGTTGTGTCTCTGGTCTTATAGTGCTGCTGTCGGGCAGAACCTTCCATGTCTAAAATTGTAACTTAACTGAAAACCAGAAAAAAAAAAGTTAAGTTGTAATTTTTTAAAATTTCATGTTTTAGCAATTGAATATTGCATTATCAAAGTTTGTATTGTGTCTTTATATGGTCAGATACTTCATTTGTATATAACCCAAAGACAGTGGAAAATGGTGGCCAATGCCTCTGATCTATAAAAAGAGAAAAATAATTATAAGAAAAAAACATGGAGATACAAGGTTTCCACCTGACAGCAAGGATAAATGTAACAGTACAGAAAATGAGTTCACTGGCTGCGGTCAGAGTAGAATATCTGAGTGGTGAACCTCGCTAAAGAAGAATGAACAATGAGATAAACAAATTAGACGATCGATTCTCTTGATTTCGAGTGTCATGGAAAGATGTTTCATTTCTGTGTCCCTCTGCTTGGCATGTGAGGTTGGAAAATTGACTTGACTCAATTGACTCAGAGGTGGATGTGCATTAAAGTGGCACTAAAACAACTTTATTCTTCTGTCGATGGTATTGACAGAGGTCAATTTGGTGTGAATGGAAGACTGTATTTCTAGTGAAGGATGGCCGATACATCATGAGAGCTGGATGGAAAATCTGAATAAAAATGACAAAGAAAAAGTGAAAAGTCATCGAACCTGCATAGATGTTAAACACACGCTGTCCTTAGCTCTTGGCTTGGATCTTTTTCAGCAAATTTGCCATGAAGTTAATCAAGTTATTGATAACACCGGTCCAATGCCAAAGGCCTAATAGCTTACACAAAGGTCACATCTCAGTGTGAGCACCATGTAGGAAATCAAAGACAGCTCTATTGACAAATTTGAAAACATCACAGTGTGCAAATGGCAGTAATTGTTTTAATGGTGTCTCCCCTGCTTTGTTCTGTCCCCTTTCACCGCTGCAGATAGATGCCGTCTCTCTGTTTCTGCTGTACCTGGTGGAGATGATCTGCTCTGGTCTGCAGATCATTTACAACACTGATGAGGTAAACAGAAATGACACTTTAATGACTGCCGAGGTGATCGATTCTGGACATTAGGGATTTAAGCTGTGTCCTGTTTATTGGTCTGATATTTTCTGGCTAATCCACCAGCAGCAATCAGGATCCATCTTAAGTCGCTGACGGGCTTACAACAACTTCTTTTTTTCTCATTTCGATAATTATACAGAGAACAAGAATACATTTCTTCAGGCAGAATGGTGTTTTCTTTGCAGCTGCTGCTTTTTGTTACACTCAGTATGAAAGTTACTGATTAGAATCTAAAATACTGCCGTTATGAGATTTATTATAAAATTAAACTGCATATGAAATAGCCACTGAGTTGGTTTTTTGTTATTGTATTTGTGTCCTAAATTTTTCATGGACAATTTATGTTTCCAAAAGGTTTCATTCTGATGATTTTGATTGTGTCCTGACTTTTCAACAAACGCCATCAGCAGGTCATGATTTTAATTTGCCTGGTCTATGATCACATTCCTGCAATTCCTACTTTCTTTTAAGTGCTAATGATGAAAATTTTAAAAGGTGAACCTGCTAGACATCAATTTATAATATTTAGCACAACTATGGCTAATGATAATTATAGCATCACAGAGCTGTTTGCTGAGCTGTAGACTTTAATCTTGTTTCTCTGTATATTGCTTGACAAAGTGTTAAAGGCATCTCTGAACTGAATCCTGATGTTTATGAGAAAAGTTTTTTGCCCTTCATTGGTCTGTAAACATGCACATGAAAGCACACATTGTGAATATGCATCACTAAAAAAACTCTTACTCTAAAACAAACAGCCGAACCTGATGAGAGTCGTAAATCTAAAATTATAGGATGCCTACCTCTGGAGATCCAACTAGATGCTATAAAGTCAGACCGAAGGGTTTCTAAAGCTAGTTACATGAACCCTAAATCCACAGCAGATATTCTAGAGCCGACACAAACGCAGGATCAGGGGACAGTATCTCACTTTTATAGCTCGGCTCACATTTATATTTTTGCTGAGCCGCTCAATTGACTTTCAACAGGGAAACATTAAGATGATTTCATTGTGGAGGCTTAAATGTCCCCCCTGGGAATCGAACCGGTAACATCTTATTTGGCAGCACACCAACCCGGACTATAACTGCAAAGCTGCTTTCAGTGGTTTCCTCAGAGTTTGATGTATCGGTCTGGTGTCATTTTTTTTATCTTTTTGATGCTGGGCTCTTAATAAAACGATGAGATGACTTGGCTGTTAAGTTTACACACTGCGCTGTTTATTGTGTGGCCCTGAGGAGCAGTTGGAACTTCATTAATTCTGTTAGTTTTTATAGTCTGCTCATTCACAGCTTTACTTACCGCCACAGAGCGAGGAAATTTGTGCCGCCGGTAAAAGAATCCATTTGTTTACTAGATTGGGCTTATCTTAAGAAAGTAAGGATATGGTAAAACATTTTGCCACTAACCAATTAATGTGTGCAAGCTTCATTTTGTTTACAGAAAACCCTCCCTAATAACCTCTCATTTTTCTCCATTTCTCGCTGCTAATGGCAAACAAATTGACACTCGAACTTTTTTTTTTTTTTTTTTTATGAGGGCAGTCCTGTTTGCATAGCAGCCTTTATTTGCATGTTTAAACACTGCTTATTAGGCTGCGTAATTCAAGCTGAACAGTGTGCACCCCAAACCCCCTCCCCATTCTGCTGTTAACAAACATCCAATCCAGTGAGCAAAAGGACTTGTGATTTGTGTTTTAACTAAACGCTGTTTGAAAAGCGTTTCATTTGGACTAATCACATTATTACGGTATCATTTATGAGTGTGTTGTTAACTGTCACTGCTTGTGAAGTCCGTTGGCATTTCTTTGACTGAGCTGGAAGCTGCATTGCAGTATTTTTTTTTTTTTTGAGGTGGTATAGAGAGACTGCCTCGTGTTCTTTGAGAAGATGCACTATCGACCTCCTTCCAGAGGCCATTTTCAGTTTCATGCAGCATGAAATGGAGCGTATCATTAGCCTTTGTGTATCGAAGTCCATGGTTTTTTTTTTCACATAATACACGTGTTTGCATTTTTTCACACCCTGAGTGATGTTGGCACATGGGTAAATGCAGTAGCACATGAAGTATGTCTATGTAAATGTGCTCATGTGTGCAAATCACCTCAAAAAAAAAAAACAAAAACAGGAAAAAACGAGGCAGAACTGGCGGGGATCGTCTTCTAGCAGGAGGGAGACAGAGAGGCTTGTTTGGCCGGTGGGCAGTAACATTCATTAAGATACCATTAAGATACTAAAAAGTTCCCTGCATTAATCACTCGACTCATAAAACCCCAAATGAGAGAACAAGCGGACACCTTTCTCTCTTTCCCTGCCCTCCTTCACAGACTGGCCTATTTAAGTTACACAGGTTCTATCTGCTTCTCTCCATCTTTCTTTTTCTCGCTCTCATCCCGCTCTCTTTTTCTCCCCTGCTTTGTCATTTAAGATTAAATCTCCCATCAGTCAAGCACACACACACACACACACTCACACACACACGTGCACTGCTACTTTCAGGTCTTTTTAATGATTCAAGACCTTTAAGGCATTATATATTTTACGTCTCTCCCTATCCTTTTTTTTCTAGGTGTGACTATTGATTCTGACATGTCTCCATAGACACAGTGTCTCCCTCCACAGCCTGTGTGCGCCAGATAATAGATATGAGAAACTTCATAACTCTGCTAATTACAGCCCTAAAATCACGAGGCCACCGTTTTGTTTGGTTATGAAACCAAGGACACCGCTAATGAGTTTTAAGAGTCTGTAATGAACGAGCGATACACTGATAATTCAAAATTTGCTATAAATGGATGTTATTCTATGTGTCCGTGCAGTGTCGTGTCATGGCCAGTTGACAGGGCAATGAAGCTACAGCCTGACACACGACCACGCTTAGACCTGCTCTGTGGCTGCAGAATGAGTTTGACCTTGAGTGGTGATTAGGAGTCACTGTCTTTTTCCACTTAATAATGAGAAGGAAGAGTTACACACGTCACTTCAGATCGATATCAAAGGTCACCTAGTTCTGTATATATTCATATATATGTATGTAAGTGTGTGCATGTGTAGCTGCAGAATAGATTATAAACTGCCTGACTATGTGGGTCTTTGAGTGCATATCTAAGTCTGTATGTGTAAGATGCTCTCTGCAGCTGCTTAGACTGCATCCATCCCCACTGTTCCATGCCTGTCTGTGTTTGATGTGTGTTTTCTGTGTGCAGGTGTCCTTCATCCAGAACCTGGTGTTCTGTGTGGAAAGAGCCTACAGGGTGCCTGACTATGGCATGTGGGAGAGAGGCAGCAAATACAACAACGGCAGCACTGAGCTGCATTCCAGGTCAGTCAAAAGCTCAGCAGCCAAAGAAAATATATAGGAAAAATGCACACAATTGGGCTCAAATGTTTGTATGTTGATACAAAGTAAAACTGCTTAACGCTGATATCCAATCTATTATGGGAACAGAGTGCTGACTTTTAGCCTTTCCTTATTATAATCATAAAGTTAGTATATTTATAAATGTACGGTGCTGCCACCTCCGTAGGGTCAGTTTTTATCAGTGCATCACTAGTTACTGGGATGCAGTGAATTTTGCTGTTGGATGTTAGTTTTTCTACAGTTCTATGGGCCATGTTTGCGCAGAGTGTGTGTAGGTGTGTGTTAACTCGGGGGCTGAAACTTTCTTTAAAAATAAACTGAAGTAAACAATCAGTGCAAACAGCAACAAGAGGGCAGTGAACTGCTAAATGCCACGGTCACCTAACAAACTCTGTGTGTGCGGTCAGTGGTGTAATATTAGCTTCCAGCTGGATATGGAGGATGAGGAGAGATGGATGCACAGAAGGAGGATGTAACAGAGAGGAGGAATGGTGTGAGATAAAGGTGAAGGGAGGGATAAAATCATAGAGACACGGAGGCATGAAGGTTACAGTTATCAGACTGTAGAGTTATAGAAGGTCCAAAATTAAAGTTATGGGAGGTATTAAAGTGTGAGAGATGCATGCTGGGAAGGTGTTTTTGTCTCTGGCCTTAAAGCTGTTGTCCCTGATGAGATACAGTTTTGTCCCTTCAGCCATTGTTCGCCACATCTGAACATTTCCGGCAGCCTCATGTAACTCGGCCTCAAAGGACACCAAACCCAGCTGGTCAGGCTTTTGGTGTTTTGTCTGTTTTCAATGTTAATGTATTTAATTTGGACGGATAAGCATTTGCAAAGCCAGAACAATAACTCACTATTGATATTTTATGTTTTTTATAATAAGTGACTATATCAGCAGAAAGGAAATGTGCTTTGAAGTACAAGTCATTTGAATTTTCAATGCCTGCTTTTTAATAAGAATGGCAGAACTGAAATATTTTTTGAATTTTTTTATCAGTTTTTCTCTGTTCTTCATTTTAACTGGTTGATGCCTCCAAATTAGAATTTTACCTTTGATGTATTTTTGTTAAAGTTGATCTCTAAAATAATTCCTAAATAATACATATTTGCCTGTTTCCAGACAAGTAAAACACTGTCACTCTCACTGGATGTTTAGGCATTTATTAGCAGTGTTTTTCTGAAATATTATCACCTTGTAGAGGTGTTAATGTGTTAATGTGTTAACAAAGACTTCACTATTAACACATAATTGTTAGCTTTCACTCAAATTGGCAAAGCAGTTCAATTTCTGCCACTTTATAGGGTATTCCCAATTTGCACTAGTCTTCATTCATGAATTTTTCCCATCTACTGCTAAAACTCTGCATCTTATCAAAACAATGGAAATTATGGCATGTTGTTGCAAAATCTAAGTAAGTGCAAAGAAAACGAATTATTTAAAAAGATAAGAGTTGAAGCTCAGTAGTTCTGGATTTAAACACAACCTTTGACCCAAAGTTAAAATCATTCCAAAACACCAGAATGAATAATCTGATAGAATATTTTTGTCAATATAAGGCAGTGCAAGCTGCAAACACATGGACCACACAAGAGCTTATTTACACACTGAGCTTCACAGAGCTGGACAGTTAAACTAGAATAATGAACTTAAAGATGCTACAAGGCACAACAGAGCTGAAATGTGTGAAGTCAACATAACCCTCTGAAAAATGTATAATAAGATATAAGATGTAATATAAGATGTAAACTCCAAATAAAGGGGTTGTGGGAGAAGAGGAAGAATTGTAGAAGGGTTGAAATACACAATATGTTTTTGTTTGTGACTGCAACTGTTACCTTGTTACCCTATTGCACAGGGAACGCAATGTTTTTCCGCCAACCAGGGGTGAAAGATTTCAGGATTTAAATTAGGATTACAAAACTGATCAATATAATATAAAAACAGCTCACTTGTCCATAATATACTCAAACATATTGAGGAAAAACATATATCTTAGCCTGGAACACAGCAGTTTTTTTTAATTGAAGCCATTTCAAGGTACCTGGTGGGACTTTTATTTTGAAATGGCTTCAAATAGATTACATTAAAAAAACACCTTACATTTGAGCCTGTAAGTAGCTATCTTTACACTAAATGTAGTCACTGCATGTCTCTTTTGCAGTGCCTTGTTTTTTTTTTAGAATTGAAGCCATTTCAAGGCAACAGCAAGTCCAACTTATGATTTCCTTTTTCATTTTTTCCTTAAACTTTTCCACATGTGTTTAGTTTGGCAAAGCAACAGTGGCCACACAAGACCATGATGCTTGATTCAAGATCAAATAACCATTGTATTTAATTTATGTAAGCTTACAAATAACCTGTATTAAAGGAAAATTAAATGGATCACCTGACTGAGCTGTTAACTATTATGAAGACATGGGCTTTGTACCACATGTTGAAACACCAGGACAGTCCTTAGCCAACGAACTCCCATTGCAGCCTTAGTTTCGTGCTCCTTGCTGATTAATCACCCAAGGTCGGACCGGCCTCCCTCTCCTCCTTCAGTGTCTTGATAAAGATCCTCAATTTCTGCCATTGCTTATCTCTGGGAAGCATTTTTTTTTCTCTTTCCCCAACAATCCAAGGCTATTGGCAGCAGCTTGCCAAGATATCCTCAAGAAAAGATAACAAATTAGTGGTTGTGAGGAAGCACTGTGTGTGTTGCACATCTCTGGTTTCCTCTCCTCGAGGTCATACTATGAATTTCCACAATTAGTGAGCTGGTGTATACATGTAGTTGCTTCATACTGTTTTACATGCTGTATACAAACAGTAAATTGAGTCAAATTCAATAGACACACATGCAGGCAGTGTGTAAATCACTGAGCTGAACAGTGTCTTGTTTCATAGTGGCAGTGAGCAGAAAAGGCTCTATGAAAATAAACAGGAAGGACATATTCATTTTGCCAGAGTATTCATTTATCCATATCAAATCAAATGATTCATTTTATTCGCTACTGCCGCATGTTTATCATCACACTCTGTCAAGTGGCTAGACTGGAGCTGTTTATTTAACAGAGCATATCTAATCCTGTAAGCATCAGGGTTTCTTTAAAAATATCTTAACTTATGATGAGTTGAATAAAATTTTGCGCAAAATGTAAAAACAGGACTGTGCTCATATGTTCATGAATATTTCATCATGGTTCTGGTTAGTCTGTGTCTCATTCACTTTATCGTGGTGCGAATTAAAATGATCAGAGCCTGAAAATTTGCTGTAATATACTGAATTATTTTATTATTCTCCGTGTTACCATCTCTGATATGTATACAGTAAATCATAAATGGTCAATACTCATTTACTAACCAGCCAAAGTAGGCAATTGCACAAAGGCTCCAATCCTTTATTGACTCTAATAGGATAGAGTCTAAGGGACAAAGGACCTTACAGGGGAGCCTGGACAGTTTCAGCCAATCCTGCATTACAAAATCTTGTGGCCCTGTTCCATCAAGGGGCCCTGTGTCCATCTTCGAAGCTCTAATCAAAAGGATCAAATGTATATGATTAATTTAAAATGTGTCATTCTTATGAACACACAAGAAATTCTGCAGCACTTCCCCTGAGCTTAATAAAGTGTTTTAGTGTCATAAAAATCATTTGTTTTTTAAGAGCTTAACAACTTTTCTGCTCAATAAAATCCAACCTCTTCTGTTCACCTGCTACCAACCACAGCAGGCAGCTATTTTTCGGTGAAAAAGCTCTGATGAGCCTTCTGTGAGATACCTTCCCATAACCAAAGGGCATACAGACAAATTTAGTGACAAGCTGATGAACACCGTGGAGCAGAAGAGCTGAGGAGCTAGTGGAGACCAAATCAGAGGAATAAGGCTGAGAACTTATCCAACATTCATCAGGTTGTCTTAAACTAGCTCCCAATTAATCCCATCTAGCTTTGCATTTGTTTGATGTGAAAAAAAGGCAGCAGTTAGCAGCTTTGCAAAATGATTACATGATCAGTGTTGTCTTCACAGCTTGTTGAGCTGCCACTAAATGGTCGAATATATTAGACAATACAGATTTATTTTGTTTTTGCTTGACAAAAAGAAAAGAGAAACTAAATCAAAGTCTGTTTCCTGAAGCTGAAAGCCATATCCCAAGATGCTCATTAGGTGCAGTTTGCTCAGTGTTCATGGAGATGGTACAGTTGTGATCACATGACCTAAGGAGGAAACTCTGGTCGAAAACTAGAGTTATGTTAGGGTTAACCTGGTATAACTTAAACTGGGATATGAACTTCTGCATGTAAGCATCTTCAGTGTGAGACTATCAGCATGTATTCTACAGTACGAGTTCATGGACTGACAGTCTGCAGCAACACTTTCATCACACAAATCTGTATCTCCTACTGTCAGCTGAAGCTGTTGCATCATGATACTGTCTTGGTCCGTTTTCCCACTTTCCATTCTCTAACCTCCTTTTTTTCCCACCAAGCATCATTTCTCCACATCAAGCTGCAAACAGCCTGATCAGATCTGACAGTTTTCATGTGTGTCTGTGTTAGATGGAAGTACGAGCGGATTCAGCAGAGATCTTTTTCCAGGCTGAATTAGCCATCCTCTGTATTTTAAGCATCAATTCAGGCTTTACTAATGGTATTGAATGTGCTTTGATATGTCAGCAGATCTACCAGCAGTCATCGCCAAGTTTCTGACAATCCCCCCCGCCCCCCACCCCCCACCCTACCATCATTTTGCTTTTCTGGGAAATCTGGCAGGGTAGAAAGAGACAGAAAATGACACTGAAATTGATTCACATTTAGTCTGCTTTGCAATCACAGTAGCTAGCCAGTGTGAAATTCAGCATAAGGTTTTATTAAAGAGATCCATTATCTACAGTAGACAACAATCACAGGACCCGTCAGCATTATTGAATCCTAACAAATAGCAGTTTTAGACTCAAGAAGGATTCTGAACTGCTGTTTTTGTTTTTGGACTATTGACAATTTTGACACTTGTGATTCCTTTAGAAAAAATGTCTCACACATATACCTTATCGTGCATCCGTGTCAGTGAAATATGCTTATTGTATGTTGTGTAAATCAGAGTGTTTCTTACCTTTACAGCTCTGTGGGCCTGGCTAAAGCAGCGCTGGAGGCAATCAATGGATTCAACCTGTTTGGAAATCAGGTATTTGAATAAGTCACTCTCACCCTCTTTACATCTCCTCCTCATCAGTCCCAAGGCATGTGAATATCTTATGGCTAACTGTGTCACATGATACAAGATCACATTATAGATAGACAACCTATTTTCTTTTTCAAATATGCATAGGCCCATTACAGCTCCGTACACCAGTGGGATGTGTTTGGTGTTTGCAGTGCTGCCGTTTTGTGCAAAGAATAAGCTGCCTTCCTAGCTAAATTTATGGAAAACCACGGCTGTTTTAACAACTAGACATCATCAGCATAATTAGTGCTGCTGTCTGTTTCCCCATGTGGATGTCTGTCCATCAGGAGATGCAGTTAGTATGTTTGTCTCTGGTTCAGCAGATTGTTTATGATTTGCAGACTTTGATGGTTGGCCAGGATTGATGTTTTTTCCTGGTTTCCCTTCAAATCTCCCTTACAATGTCCATTAGCGGATGTGTTTCTCCTTTTTTCGTGCTTGTGTGGAGAAAAGAAAAACAGGGACATTCATTACACCTGCTAATGGATTGGAAAATGAAGCCCTGCACTTAGAAAGCCTCCCCTCTTATTATCTTTTCCTCATCTTTTCTTAACTTGGGCGTCCGCCAGCAATGGTTTCTGTGGCCATTTAATGCATCTGAACCTGAAGTACTTTTCTGATCATCATGCCCAGCTCTTAGGACGAGTGTATATTAAAGTCACTGTTTGTTTTTCTCTTCTGATCATCTGAAAAACGAGGGCTCAACTGTGCCTGGAAGTGTATTTTCTCATCAAACTCAGCTTGTTGAAAGAATCAATTTATAAAGGTGGCTGCTTTATGATGCATGCCGTGTATGGCTTATGTAAGAGTGAGTCTGTGGGTGTCTGATCCAGTCTCTTGTCCCTCAGCAGGAATGGAAGTTCGACAAACCAACAAGTTTGTTATTAATGATCTCTATCAATCTTGATTTCCCAGCTGACTCTCAGCAACCCAGCATCGAATGCAACTCCCCTGCCCCTTTCACAGGCACACTTTAAATCCTACTATCACATTACACACCCACCACACATTCTTGTCTGTGTGTCACATGTAGGCTGTGTACCAAGTCAATAGACACACAGTCCTCAGTTTTGTGAGCTTTTGATTTTTTTATGGTCTGCCAGAGTCACACAACGGATGCAAATGCAGGAGCTTTGCGGTGTGACACATTTACCTCTGTGGATTAAATTGATTTTGCTAAAAGGAGGATAATTTAATTTTAAAGCCTTTCATTAAATTCAAAGGGATGTTTACAAATGGCTGGACAATCAAATCCCAACAGGTTCCACTTTCTATCTGGGCATTGTCACCTAATTCAGACCCAGTGGAGAGCAAGGATGCAGTGACACACACCTAACTCAATCTAGCAGTCCTTGTGTGTGTGGGTATGTGTGTGTGGGTGTGTTTGTATTTGTGTTTGTTCCTGTGTCTACGACTCAAAAAAAAAATTTTCTTAGAGACCCCAACTGTAACATCTGTAAAACTACTGGCAAAATACCTCCAGGCTGCTGTTACCCTTTTCATTATATATTATTTATCCGTTGGTGTTTATTCCTTGTTTATTCTTTATTCTTTTAAAAAGCCCATTATTTTTTTTTTGTATGTACAGGCTCACTACATGCAGTCATGTTGTGTCTTGGATTGGTTCAAATAGCCCACCTGTGCCAGAGGCATGATGGGATTAAAACTGCTGTGCATATTCAGTGGGCTGCATACCACCAAAAGTAACCTAGAAGGAAAAAAAAAGAAAAATTCTGGTCTTTGCTCCAGGTGAGCAATACTTATTGGACTGAATAGGGGCCATCTTGGTCTGGCACCAGCTCTTATAATACATGAAGGGGGAGTGGGGTGCTGCTATAAGTCTAGGAGTTTAATTAATGTGTGTCAATGCACAGACAGGAGTGTCAAGTTGATCTACATTGCATTATTATGGCCTTTAAAAGAGGCATTATACATTCTTTTCCGGTTTATTAGCCGCTCATAATAAAAGCTGTGACAGTGCTGATTTTCTGGCATAGATTATGGTGGCTTGTAATTGACTCATATTACACAGTCACCTTTTATAATAGAGGGACAAGGGCTAAGTAGGTGCAAGGAAGAGGTGGAAGAGTATGAAGAAATAGGAGTAGGGAAAAAACTTAAATATTACAGATATTAGGTTCAATATTAAGCATCTTTATATAGGGTTTTATCTTTTATGAAAAATTAATTTAATTTAAATGAATCCTTTAACAGTTTTCGCAGCCAGTTGGTGGAGTACAAATTTGCTATGGATATCTCGCATCTCTCTAAGCATTTTTAGCACAAGTTCAAAGTGTGTGTGAAGCCCAAACAGTCCCCAGAGTGCACTGCAGTTTTCACAACTGTTACAAGGGGCTTCTTGCTATGCATGGCTCTTGGAATAGGGCTTTTTTTATGAGGGATTTTTCATAAATCAGGTTACTGTTAATGTAGAGAGTAAATTAATAATAAAAAAAATATTTTTTCTTTTTGGACCAAAAATTAATGTTACTGCAAAAAACATAATTTTCTGGTTTTAAATTGCTGTTAGTTCTTGATAAATCCCAACTTATTCCTCTGATGATTTGAATAAAATGATATAAGTATGATTTTTTCTTGTGGCGGTTATAGGGCAATAAACAGTCATTGATTAGATAAACTTAGTGTGATCCTGCTGATATTGGTGATAACAGTTAAAAAAAAGATTAATAAAAGCATGACAATAGTTATGTACATTTAGGGTTAGTTAAAATTGAAGTGGCTATTAAATACTAACTTTTTTATGTCTTTAAAGGTGAAAAAAGTTTTGTAGAAAACCAGAAAAAGAAGGTCCAGCCCCCCAAAAACTGCAGTGTATAAGAGAAATTCTTGTTGTGTCTTTACCAACAATTATAGAACTTTTTGTTATTGTAATATGATTGTTCTTTAAAGTCGTGTTTGATTTAAATCCTGGATTTTATGTGGTTTCTAACACATTTATCTTGTAGGTTAAAGCTTTTGCTTTTCAGGTTTCAGCCATTGTTATACACATATGTGTATAATATATATATGTATATATATATATATTTTTTAAGTCACTTATATTCCAAATCAGATTGTACTTTCAAAATTTAGTGTGTCAACAATGTGCAGCTGACGAAACGTAGTACAGCAAAAAAAAGGAAAAAAAAATTAAAATCTTCCATTGCATTTTTCTTTATGAAACTACGAAATGGTTCAAATATGGTATCTTAAAGACTGTTTGAACTGTTCAGTTTCATTGAAAAGAAATGTTAGCACACTGAAGGAAATCACAGTTAAATAAGCAGAGATCCGAGGCCAGTCATTCATCATACTTGCTCGAGTATCCTACGTAGTGACACCAGGAAAGGTTTCCCTGAGAGGGTCGTCTGACTGACGTGCCCACACAGCTGCCTACATTGGTGGCCGGCAATCCACTGCACGATGCAAATTGAAACAGGAGAGCTTGCTGATTTGACTAAAAGTCCTGACTGGATCTGTTTTTGGAGGAAAAAAAAACACACTCTGGCAATATTCATACATAATGCATTTAACTTACATTAGAAACTGCTTAGCAGGTTGCAGGAGTGACTCACTTGGTTTTATGTAACTGCTGCTGATGGATGGATGAAGTGAACTGGACAAGCTTTTTAGAGCCAGGAAAGGTTTGATTACTTCCCTTTCTAAGTAAAAACATACACCTCCCTCTTACCTAGAGGTGTTTTCGGTGCTCTGGACTGAAATACTGCATTGTAGTGGCAGCACTTGGGGACTTTTGAAGTGATAGGATGACTCTCGACTCGCTCTTGTTCAAGCACTCCCACACTGTACTTCAAAAACATGCGCAACCTAAAAATATCAGCCTGGTTTTACAGCTAAAGAGTGTGTTTCGATGTGCAGAGGTGAGAGTTGTGATGGTGAAGTCTCTCAAGTGGGCTGTTTAACCATTTTGCTGCCAAATGTTTTTTGTTTGATAAATGATGGAGACCTGGATGTCTTTGTGTGACTGTGTGTTGTTGTTGTTGTACCTGCAAAGGGTGACTAGTTTGGCTTTGACTGGGATGCTACCTATGTTTGTGTTTTGCTCCACAGGGTTGTTCATGGTCGGTGATATTTGTTGATCTGGATGCCCACAACAGGAACAGACAAACCCTGTGCTCCCTCCTGCCTCGAGAGTCTCGCTCACATGTGAGTCCATCTATCCGTGCAACTAACATCACTCTATGAATAAAGCAGATCGTAAAAACATGTTGAAGTGCATTTTTTGACTCAATCTGGCTAATTGATTTTTATAGAATTTAGAAAAATGGACAGTTGTTCGTTGATGCAACCTTCTACATTTTTACTCTTTTTTTTGCTCAGCTGTGTGCAAACTCTCTGCTAATAGAAGATTAAAATAGATACCACACATATGGTTCATATGGTTAATAGACCATATCAGGCAAATGACACACTCATGTCAACATGCTCATGAATATCTATAATCCAACCATACTTTTATCCCTGATGGTAAAGTCAATACACTAGCTACGTTTGTGCTGTCGATGCTGGAGCATTGACCAAAAGAAAGGGGGAAAGTGAGAGGTGGCTAAAGAGCTGAAGGAAAGGTAAAGCTGAAAAAGGAAAGGGTGAAAAAAGAGAAGAAAAGGAGAAGCAACATCGTTCCCTTCTCTCCACTCCACCACTTGCAGGCACTTAAATGATCCCCTCTCTGTGTGCTCAGTGTGTCAGGCAGAATAGCTGTCATTAGCCTGTGAGGAAGTATAATTAGACCACCACAGTGGCATTAAAGCTGTATGAGATTAGCGTCAAAGAGGTGGAAGGATGGAGTGCAGTAAGAAGGAAGAAGCCAACTTATAGTAGGATACTCTCAAGATAACCAAAATATCAATACTATCTCATATACTGTGGCAAAAGATTGAAATCTAATATTGGAGATACATTCAATACTGCATGTGTTCTGCAAGCAGATATTTCATTTCAGCTGCAGCTGCTGAGGATGTTAACATGTAGATCTTAGTTGTAGCTTAGAGTCGAGGGATAAGATGGGATTGGGCTAGACAGAGCAGCAGTTGTCTCTAAAACATAACAGCAGCATCAAACAGTAGACAACATCCTAATCTGAACTCTAGTCTTTTAACTGGTTTACAAACTGGTCTGTAGCACTGCTCAAGAAGCTCTGCTGTCTGGAAACCTTCAATATTCATGGCTGTTTGAGGGAGGCTGGCATCTAATAGCTTTCATTTTCATTGCTTAATAGAGCAAACCAAACAAAATTGAAAAGAGAGAATAAGATGCCTTGTCATGATAATTTGTCCAACCTAACAAGATACATTTCAAATGATTGCTCCCATTCAAATTTAGTGAGGCGATCCTGATTTTAAATAAGGCAGCTATAGTGTTCTGTTCAGTCCTCAGCTGTTAAAACACATCCACTCCTGTCCAAAGTATGTACTGATTACCTTTGCTATATGACTATTAGTGACTGTAGTCAGGTTTTTTTTTTTGTATTGACAGGCATAATTTATACCTACTGTGCTGGGAATATAATTTAAGTCTATGATGGTTATTAAGTTTGTCCTGTTGCAACTTGTTCACTGTAAAAAAAATCATTGTGAAATGGTGGTTTATTTCAGCGAAAAACCAGACAGGGCCCGTTATTGATGTAAACTCAATCTTTTCTCTTCGGCAGAACACAGATGCAGCCTTGCTTCCAACCATCAGCTATCCTGCCTTTGCAGTAGATGATGATGCCCTGTACACTCAGACACTGGACAAGATCGTGCGTAAGCTGCGGGGCAAGTACGGCTTCAAACGATTCCTACGTGATGGCTACCGCACTGCTAATGAAGACAAGAATCGCCGCTACTACAAACCTGCTGAAATGAAGGTGGGTCCTGGTGGGACATGAGGGGCGTCGTTTTGTATTTATGTTTCTTTAAATTCTTATATTGCAATTTATTTATTTATTTTTTTTTTATTAAATTGTTCTCATGTCAAAGCTACTTTTACTCACATAAAGCATTTTCAGTAAATCAGATATGAAAAATACTGCAAATGTAGCTCATACTCAAAGTTTTTAGCAAAACCCACAGCTAAGTGTCATCACCGTTGCTGATGAAATAAATCTGTGGATGACATGCCTTGAAGAGAGTAACATACAGATGAAGAGATAAAGAATCCAGGATAGACCACTGGGGAACCTCGGTAGATATGAAAGGATTTTTTCTTTCAGTTTTAATAAGATACTATTTAATTATATAGAGTTTAAAAAATGATTAAAGATTCCAAGATGGCGGAGTGGAGGGAGTAGACGTAACTAGACTCTCGCTCCCGTAACCTTTACAAGTTTACCTTTCGTAACCTCAAAGTTTCATTTTCAACAGAGATAGGGGAAATTGTAGCAGTGGTCACCTTGTCATAGGCTGAAAATGACTTCGAAAGTCAATAAAACTGGCAAAAAAGACCCGAACGCCAAAGTTGAAACGGCGAGGGCTAGCGAAGCTACGGCTAGCGGCCCTGTTAGCATGAATGCAATAGCTAGCATCCTCGAGGAACATCGGACGGCTATCCTCGCTGAGTTCAGGTCTGCTTTCACGATTCTGGAGGCAAAATTTGACTGCATGCAATCTGCAGTAGACGAACATGGTCAGAAAATTGCCTCCCTAGAGTCAAATGCCAACCTTCAAGATGAGCGTTTGCTCGCCCTGGAGACGACCTGCGCCTCTTTGGTGGAGGATCGGGCTAAGCTACAGGCTAAAATCACAGACCTCGAGTCCCGCAGCCGCCGCAACAACATTAGGATCGTGGGGCTCCCTGAGGCTATCGAGGGGCCTCGTCCCACTGCCTTCTTCGCAGAGCTGCTGACGGAGGTTCTGGGATCTGACATTCTACCTACGCCGCCGGAGCTAGATCGGGCTCACAGAACGCTAGCCGCCAGACCGAAGCCAGGGGACAGACCGAGGGCCGTCATTATCAGGCTACACCGCTACCAGCAGAAGGAGAGGATCATCAGAGAGGCCAGATCCAGGAGGGGCAGTCTCCAATTTCGCGGATCTCAGATCGCTATTTATGAGGATTATGCTCCGGAGGTGGTGGAACAACGAAGCAAGTTTCGAGAGGTGCTCTCGGAGCTTTATAACCTCGGCCTCAAACCAGCCTTACTGTTCCCTGCCAGGCTAATCATCACAACGAAGGAAGGGGGTAAGAAGAGATTCTCCTCAGTTGCAGAAGCAAAAGATTTCATATCTTCCATTGACACGCCGTCCCCTTGAGCGACTCGGGTCGCCTCTGTTTTGGACCTTATGATGACAACTAATCTCCCGACGGTCCGATGCTAACGCCAACTGGCTGGCCTTTGGGCTGACTAGCCTGCGGCCTAGTGGGCCCCCTCCGGACTGACTGAACATGGCTTGGCTAACCTCCGGGCTAACGAACTGCCGATCTGGCCGGCCTTTGGGCTTACTGGTCGCTGGGCTTCTTTAGCAGGCTAACGGGATAGCCAACAAACATTCTGAGGAAACAGTGTCACTCATGTTGAATATCTTGGTTTTCTCTCACATTCTGGAGTGTGATGACAGACTTAAGGTTGCGTTACTATAAAAACCTGCCTTTGCTTACGTTTTCTATGAGAACTTTAATTTTGTATTGGACTCGGAACTGTACCTCTAAGTTTGTAAGGTACTAAATCTTTTAGTCTCCCATGGTTTATATGTTTTTGTTTTTTTTTATATACATCATTCCTCTGCAATTATTTTAAGTTTTAAGTGAAAATACGTAGCTATTGAAGTGGGTTTTACTCACTTACCTTTGTTATTCTCCATACCTTAATACCAACTTCTTCTATTTTTGCAGGGTGGAAATTATTTCTTTAGGAGACTAAATTTAAGTTAATGAGGGTGGATGACCTTCTGTCGAACCATGTTTAACTATTAGACCGTTTTTTTCGAGTCTTTTCCAGGCTCATTGTGTTATGTACTTCAGACTAATACAGTGTAGATATGCTTCCCTTTGGGGATGCAGCTTCAGCTGTTTAGTGAGTTATTACCCCTATTGGTTCTGTTGTTTATTTAATGGGGGTTGGTTTTACAGTTGAAGGGATGCGAGACTCTGGGAAATGTTAGGGAATTTGGAATCCTGAGCGAGACGCTCAAGAATAGCTTGTACTTAGGTTTTCTTCCGTGTCTGGTCACTACTTGGTTCGTTAATGTACGTCGGTTAGTATGTGTGTTTGTTTTTTGATTTTTTTTGTTTGTTTTTTTTTGTTGTTTATCACCTCAGTTACAAAATCATCATCGTTGCACCACAGACCCATTCTTTAGGTACCCGTTGTTATGAGTCAGCTCAGTAAGGACCTACGCTTGATCTCCTGGAACACTAAAGGTATGAACAAACCCATTAAAATTTGTAAAGTGTTGGCACGCTTACAACATCTTCGGGGGGATATAATGTTCTTACAAGAAACTCACCTCAAATCATCTCAAACTCATCGTATTAAGAGGGCTTGGATGAGTCACTTGTTTCATTCTAAATTTTCCGATAGATCAAGAGGAGCCGCTATTATCATCTCGAAAAATGTGATGTTTGAACCCTCACATATCATATTAGACACGAATGGTCGATATGTTATAGTTACAGGTTCTTTACAGAATACCTCAGTCGTTTTGGCTTCCATTTATGCCCCTAACTGGGATGATGAAAAATTCTTTGTTGATTTTTTTGCTAAATTGCCAAATTTAGATGATCACCACTTAATCATTGGTGGAGATTTTAATTTGGTTCTGAATGCGAACCTAGACAGATCCCATACTAGCAATGCCCCATCTATGAAATCAGTCAAAACTGTACTGGACTACATGTCTCAACTAGGTATCTCGGACCCTTGGAGGTTCAAGAACCCAAACAGCAGAGCTTTCTCTTTTTTTTCACACAGGCACCACACCTTTTCCAGAATTGACTTTTTCCTTATAGACAACAAATTACATCATCAAGTAAATTCCTCTGATTATCATACTATAGCTGTTTCAGATCATGCCCCTACCTCTGTAGACATCAATCTGCCGTCTGTTAAAATTTCTTTAAAACCGTGGATTTTTCCCTCACAAAATCTAGCTGATACTAAATTTAAGGAATTTGTAAGTGAACAGATTAGAATCTATCTTGAATTTAATGATACAGCTGATGTCTCGACTGGAACTCTCTGGGAGGCCCTAAAGGCTGTCATTCGTGGACAAGTAATCTCGTTTATGTCTCAGGCAAAGAAAGCTGAGAAGGCGAGGCTGCAAACGATCGAGAGGGAGTTGCAAAATCTTGATAAAGCTTATGCCTCTACTCCTTCTCCGGATCTGTATAAAAAACGGCTTTTACTACACTCAGAATATGATCTTTTAACCACACGCACAGCAGAGAGGCAGTTGAAACAAACTAAGCAAACTTTTTTTGAGCAAGGAGACAAAGCAGGCAGGCTCCTGGCACAACAAGCCAGAGCAGTAGATGCTTCTAGGCTTATTACTCAAATTACTTTACCTTCAGAGAAAATAGTTTCAGACCCAGCTGATATCAACCTGGCTTTTTATGAATATTACTCCAGTCTCTACACTTCCGAATGTTCATCCGATAGGCTATCTTCCAGTCCTCTCTCCTCATTAATATATCCTAAAATCAATGAGGCGCTGGCAGAAAAGATGGGCTCCCTCATTACAGCCTCAGAGGTACAAGAGGCCATTAGCTCAATGCAAAACAGGAAGTCCCCGGGCCCGGACGGCTTCACGGTCGAATTTTACAAGGCGTTTTCGGTTCAGTTAATCCCAATGCTGGTTAAATTGTATAATGATTCTTTTGCTGTAGGCAGGCTTCCGGACACCCTCACACTGGCCTCTATTTCTTTACTTCTTAAAAAAGACAAAAATCCGTCCCTTTGTGGTAGTTACAGACCAATTTCTTTGTTAAATGTCGATTTGAAAATCCTGTCCAAAGTTCTTTCCACCCGCCTTCAGCAAGTGTTACCATGTATTATTTCCTCTGATCAAACGGGTTTTACTTCAGGACGCCACTCATTCTTTAACACTAGAAGATTACTTGATATCATATACTCTCCTCCATCTAACACTCCAGAGGTGGTAGTATCTCTCGACGCTGAGAAGGCCTTTGACAGGGTCGAGTGGGGGTACTTGTTTTTTATTTTAGGGAAATTTGGTTTTCACCCTAAGTTTATATCTTGGATTAGGCTGTTATACGCATCTCCAACTGCTATGATACGTACCAATGGCAACTTTTCTAGACCCTTTCCCCTCCAGCGTGGTACGCGCCAAGGTTGCCCCCTCTCCCCCCTTTTATTTAATCTAGCCATCGAACCTCTGGCCATCTGGCTTCGTAGCAATGTTAAATTTGAAGGCATTGTACGATATGGCAGAGTTCACAAACTTTCACTTTACGCGGACGACCTTTTATTATATATTTCTAATCCGCTTTCGTCACTGCCCACAATATTAGATACACTCGAGGGCTTTGGCCAGCTATCTGGTTATAAATTAAATCTTCAAAAGAGTGAATTATTTTTAGTTAATTCATTGGCAGAGGCTGTCCCTTTGTTTACTTTTCCTTTTAAAGTGACCTCTGAAGGTTTTAGATACTTGGGGATATATGTAACAAATTCCTTCAAGAATTTATTTTGTAAGAATTTTAT
>JAQMCX010000001.1:4626185-4713588 GCA_029814765.1 Acanthurus leucopareius | reverse complement strand
GGTAGATATGAAAGGATTTTTTCTTTCAGTTTTAATAAGATACTATTTAATTATATAGAGTTTAAAAAATGATTAAAAAAAAGAAACTTTTCCGGCCACCACTTGTCAGTGCATAAAATGCACAGCTTAAAAACGAAGTCAAACTTAAAGGTCCTTTAGTGTGACATTTGAGACTGTTTTTAAGCATATGCCAGTAAAGACATTTTTTGATGATAATGCTGAGAAATGTCTTTGTGTCTTATCCTCCTCCAATTCAAGTGTTTAAATCCTCCAAGAATTTCACCCCCAAATCGCAGCGTGCGTTTTGTGTAAGTTCCTCTCAGTGGGTGTGCTCATGCATACATATGTATGTGAATGACCATGCATTCATTGTCCTTTTGAATCCCCTGTGATATCAGCAAAATGACAGTGCATTAACTTCAAATTCGCTCAGTGAGCATACGATGAGTGAATCCAAGGCTGGACTCTTAATGCTAAACAAATGATTGCATTAGCCGCAGAGCTGACCTCCCAGAATAAATGAGCCCCACAAGGAAGATGGAGCGAAATTTAGGGATCTGCAAACACAAAGTCAGATTCAGCTGGAGGTTCTGTTTGGTCTAGAGGAGAGTTCACTTTTCATCACCAAGGTTTCATCATTCTGCTGGAGGGTTATTCGCACTTGTATGTGATGAGTCTTCAAGGTCACATGACACTCATATGAATCACCATAGTCACATGAAATACAGCTTGAGTGTTGTGTTAAAGATTCATGCTCCGGGAAATCTCTTAAAGGAAGGGAATTCAGAAAGATAGTTTTTCTTTTAGAGTTTAGCATTACTGAAAGTTGTCAATTCTGGTGTTTAAGTCACTGTGATACTAACCCTGACACAGCTTGATAATATCACATCCTAGATAGCATTTGCTTTAACTCCACAAGGGGATGAACAGGGATTTCATTTAAGCAACACCAGTACAATTTGAATTGCACAACATTATTTGAGATGCTCACAATATTTTTTAACTAGGCCAGCTTTTTTTGTTTGTTTGTTTGTTTTTTAAGTGTATCTAATGTAAAATGTAAACTGCAGTATTTTATTTTCTTTTTTAAAATTTTGTTCAATTTTAGTTTTTCACTACCAATTAAAGTTTTGTGTAAGCTAATTTTTTGGAGCATGTTTGCTAGTTTTTGTTAAATTTCAGTTTTTAAAAAAGGCTTAGGTTTAAATTAACAGTGATTTTAATTTGTCTTTGTTAGTACCAGTTATAATGTACCTCAAATTGCAGTTACATATACACACAAAATACATTAGCTGCTTAAGTTTCCTCTCTGCACCTTGACCTCCTAACTTCTAACTGCATAAATAGACATTTTAAATGACAATGGAGAAAAACTATTGTGTAATGCGACATCATGGCAACTCACCTACTCACACACTATCATCCTGTAATATACATGATAGGTTTTTACTGTTGAATGGTTGGGTTTTTGACCTAACCATTCAACAGTTAAAAGGGCTACTCTTCATTTAATTTGATGGATGAAATTGTTTAAGGCAGTTTGTGATTTTTTTCTGATGAGAAAATCAGCTATATTTTAATAAATCAACCCTTCCCCTCATCCAAGCATTATGATTTGGACTGAGAGGGCACTGAGGTCTGCAGGCATGGCTCAAAACACAAGAATTAACAAGTGATGGCCATCGTTTCACTTTATAACAACCACAAATATTTGGTCCAATAGAAAAACTTTCATTAGTTAAAGTAAGAAAAGACTCTTAAAGTTTCATCCAACTGTAACCAAAAAGCCTGGTGGATATTTTTCATCTCACAGGTTTTGTGTTTTCATGATTATTTTAATAAAACAGATGACAAGGTGGGCGTCCTCAAACCTAGCTTAACACTGAGGCACCTTGTCAGCAGCTCAATAGCTGAAAAGATATTTTTCGTCGGAATTTGTCAGAAAGCAAAAACAGAGCTAAAGAGAGGGTGAATTTTGGGTATTGATGTATTTGCTAAGAGGGTTAGAAACATGATTGTAATGACTGCAAAACAATGCTGTGTTGCTCAGTGCCTACGCAGTATGTAAATAAGCAACATGTCTGCTGCAGTGTTGTGCATACACTTGTTGTGCTGCTTCCAAGTAACCAAAAAACAGTAAAACTGGTTTAATTTATATGGATATTTTGATATTTTGAAATGGTACCACAAGGAAATGGATTTCCTGAAGGTGACTTTTCATAGAAAATACTGCTAAATAATTTACAAAAGACACTGCTTGAAATATTTATTTCTCCTTCCAATAGCTATCCACAGTTCAGCTGTGATTTGAAGGCCTTGTTGCGGGGAATAACCTGTTTTTTTCATGTGCTTGGATGGATAGCAGCTCTTGGCTCTCACAGCTCTTGTGTGCTTGTGAATAAAATTTTTTTAAACAATATCCCTTTTACAAGATTGGATGGCCTTTGCTGCTCTTTCATTTGCAGAACTGTCAGAAAATTGAGAAGGGTGGCGCCCTGGTGCTGAAAACAACAATAAAGGGCAATGAGGGTGCAAGCGAGGGCACTTAAAGGGCATCAACTCTGAGCTTCTTGGAGCACTTTTAAATTAGATTTCTTTAATCCTGCGGCTAATATGCTACAAAGACTAGCTAAGAATTAGCAAACAGTATTTAATGCCTCAGTTCCTTCAGGCTTCATCCTGCCCTCAGATCTGCCAGCAGGCTGACAGATTTATTGTGGAAGACACTGATGCCAGTAAAGTCTCATAACTTAAACTCCTGATCCCTCCTGCTGCAGTTTGCCTTCAATCTACAAACAGTAAGATATTGCTACTACATCAGCAAAAGCTGCAAGAAATAAGAATCTAGTTATATGAGAGGAAACAGTGCTGGGTAATGTTACATGTAGAAAAGTTAACGAAATATTTTCATTTAACATTTCTGAATATTGAAACAATTTGGTTGTATTTTAATGTTTAAGGCAGTTTGTTATCATCCTTTGAAGCATGTGGTGCTTGTTAGAGCCAGAGGTCTCACAGGTCTTTATCGATGCTGTCACATAGAAGAGGTGTGACATCAGGTGTCAGTGTACACACAGTCACACAATCATTGTGGGAGGACATTGTGGATAAAGCACAGGAATTTTGTTAATTTTTTTTTTTAGACTTTGTCTTATAATTTTCAGTTTTTTGGATGTCCTAGGGGTCATTTAGACCAAAACAGGCATTGCAGCAAAACCCCATTTTCTGGCATTAATTTTAATGTGCTTTGTCTGATTAGGCTGCAGCGGTGCAGACTGCATTGGGATCCAGAAAGAAAGCAGTGACCCTGCGGCAGAAAGTCTAAGTAGAATCAACTTTTGGAGAAATGAACTTGACATAACGCTGCTGTGGCCATTCAGCATCAGACCGAGCAGAGCTGAACAATTCTACTTAGTTTGCATTTGCCAAAGGATCAACACTTCAACACCACAGCACAAACCTGTGGTGATCACCTGATCTGGTCTGTAATGACCCTCAGGGTTTTCTGTGTCATAAAAGAGTAGTAACATTACAAACATAATAGATTACAAAAAGTATCAAGTTGAGTGTTATTTCTCTTGAGTGATAAGTTAGCCCACAGAGTAATGAAATGCCAAGGGACTGTGTCTGACACAGTGTGAGCCGAGCCTGGTGAAAAAGAAGTCACAGATAGAACAGGTCTCCCTGCAGAAGACATTGAGTGGAGTTGTTGTTGGTGTTTAAGAGAGAATTCACAGCAGGGCAGGCGTCTGTGCTCCCTGTCTGTTTACCATTGACAGAGAGCAGCAGCCTGTGTGATAGACAGTTTTACCAATCAGTTGAGCTGCTCAAGCACAAAACACCAGGGATCCCTGCCTGTTTACAGCCTCAACAGGCCTAAAAGCACAGGCCTCACTGGGTGACTGCCTCACCTCTCCTATGCTCTGTCCTCCTCTCTCTAAATCAACTCCTTCTACTTCTGGATCACTATATGCACCTTCTTTCCTTCCTTTCCTTTCTGTTTCCACTTGTTCCACCACCTGATAGCTAAAAAAATTGCTTCTCATCTTTGCTGTCACACAGTTTGAAGCTGTCTACCTTCATAATCACAAGATGCAGATATTAACCCATAAAGAAACACATTGAAGCACACAGACGTATCTGCTTGGTGACGGCAGCTCCTTCATGTGTTTGTGTGTGCCAGCTCTGCAAGCCGTTTGTTATTACAACAGGATGTAATCTCTGTTATCTGCCATCAGTGTGGAGATTATTGAAAAAGATGAGGAACAAAGATAGTCACAGCTCATGACATTTATATTCAGATGGGCTAAAATACACACACATGCACGCAATTTTTCACACACAGATAGCTGTTTTGAAATAATCTGCGGCTTGATTGATGTCTTTACAAACTGGCCGTGGTGATTTGTCATCTTTTTACACGTTTTGCAACGTAAAAAAGGGTTCTTTTGCAAAGATGGAGCTGCTTGCGTTTCTGTGAGCGTTAGTGCTGATCCCCTTTAGGCGAGAATAAACAAGATGGAATTAAATTACTGGAATTAATAAGGCCGCGATTCACTTGACTGTCTCCTCTACATGTGACTTGTAACCAAATGACTTAAGAAGCTTGTGTGTGTATTTGTATTTGTGTGTGTGTGTCTGAGACACCACACACACACACACACACACACACACACACACACACACACACACGAACGTGGTGTGCAATCTATAATAGGATTTCTGGCTGAGTAAGATTCAGAGAATCCAACAAGTGATGGTGTTCATGTCAATAGGAGTGTTTGTTGTAGAGAATTCACTCCAGCTGCTGCCTCATGCTGGCTTTGTCTTCTTTGTGATCAGTCATCTGAAACCAAGCAGACAGTCGCACAGTCACGCATACACTCATCAGCTCCTCAGTCACATCGATCAGTCTGTCAATCAGGGAGGGAGTCATAACATAAAAAGAGTTGAGAGATGAAAAATTTGAGTTAAATACCTGAATGAATAAGTGCAGAAACACAAACACACATTCCTCCACACAGAGGTCGGTGAATAGTTTCAGGAGTATAAAAACAATGTAAATCATGTGATTTCGCCCTCGCCACATCCCAACCTGAACACCCATCGGATATGATGGAGCTTTGTCAAAACCCCTAATGAAGGATCATCCTTTGGGAGAAATTTGGTCATTTCCCAGTGTGATGTTCTATAATGTTTTAATTCAAACTATTGCATCATAGGCCCCCTGAATTCACCCAGCACTGGTGAATTCAGTGAGGGGAGTTGCCTGCGCAGAGCACAGAGGATATTAAAAGCATGTCATTGTACCACCTTGTGTGAAATGACAATTGAATGAATCTTGAATCTAGTGCTCAACAGACTTGGACAATCAATGTCAAGGAGCTTTGAAGCTGTTCTGCTCACCCAAAACCTTACTCTGACTGCTCTCAAACCTGTAGTCCATTTCTTTGGCTCAGACCGGGATAAAAATGATGCTTTTTATCCTTTAGTTTTGGTCAGATTCATGTGCACACTAGCTTATTGCAAAGACACCAGAAGTTTCAGCACCGTTATATAGACTAACAACTTACTTATCTAAGAACTTCTCTGCTTCTTTTGTGTGCTCCTTTCTTCTCTGGTGCCACTAAGGTGAATTCAAAAGAACAAAACATACTCTTCTGTAATATAAAGGGAGACAGTTGCAATGTGTTTGTTTTATTTTTCAAGCTCTCTGCTAGTAAAATGTCAGAATACATAACGTAAGACAAAGCACAACATATCTCTGCATAAACTCTTTTTCACCATCTGATTTCTGCACTGACATGCTGATGTACATGCATGTTACCATGGGTACCACATGATTTTACAAACATGAATGAGTTTCTTGTTGTCTGCTCTCTGTATTCAAGTAAATATCCATTAATAAATAATAAGCTGAACAAGCAAAACCTAGTAATCACTTATGAGCTATCTTTAACAATGTTTTGTTTGCAATGTAAATACACAAGAACCCCGTTTGCATTTTTTATCAATGATTAACAATATTTAGATATACTATATACATATATATTTTATAGCAGGTCTGTTTTTTCCTGGTGAGCTTTTTGTGACACCAGAGGAAATAAACACATCCCTGCAGCAGCCTGACATGTTGTCAATCACCAGCATTTGTTTTCCTCTCTGGGTTTGTGTTTAACTGCAGGATGATAGCACCAAAACTGTTTCTGTCAGTTCAAATGACTTAATGCGTCCTATTCTTGGTTTGTTTTTCATAAGCTAGCATAACGAGGAGCAGCACCAGAAAAAAAGGCAATGATGTATGACTCTTTTATCTGTCCAGTCTTGTCTACATGTGTGAAAGTGACCCAGGGTTCACGGTGTTAGTCTGTCCTTAAATGACCACAACTTACATCTGCAACATATATGCTTAGTACTGTCCGTTTTTGTGTTCTTATGTTTTTAAATTGTCCCAAGTTCAGATTACTTTGTAGAGCAAAGAGAACATTTCTGCTTTACAGAGGTGTGTAGTTTTTCTTTGTATTTCTTCTGCTAATATTCTACTTTTTACTATTTATAATAGCATAGCAGTTTCTTTTGTTGAAGTGGTGACAGGGTGGATACAGCTAAAGTCACCTGTAAGCTTAGGATGGTCCGCTGATCCCACTTTACTCTCAGTAAGCTGCATGTATCTGTCACCGTGTCGAAAACTTTCTGACATCTCAGACCTTCAAATGTCCTCCTCAAAACAAACAGCACAACTTTGAATTGTATAAAATGACCTTGCAAGGAGGAAGCGTTATTATTCATCACTTTTCAGTCAGTTTTCACTCACAATGTCATGTCTCCTCTATCTTTTTCCCTGTGCCGTGCTGTTTCATATTCAGTGCCACTAAAGTTTAACCATCCACTGCTTTTAAGTCCCTCTGCCTCTCTTCTCTTTCTGAAATGGAAAAGCAATAATGCCTCCTCTCTATGTCTCTTTCCAGCTTTTTGATGGAATCGAGTGCGAGTTTCCCATATTTTTCATCTACATGATGATTGACGGTAAGCCTTGTTCTACCCATAGCTGCTGCTAAAGATGCCTCAAGTGGGTCATTGGCGAGATAGAAGACAGACTTGTAGCCATTAAGAGGAAATTACATTTTGGTGTTTGTCAGGTTTTAGAGGACTTAGAAACACTTTGAAAGGATAAGATGTGTGAAATTTGTGTGCAAATCCTAGGGAATGGTCAAAGATAGAGTAAGAATGTGAATTCAAGCATGATTTAATTACCCTCTTGCCAGTTTGTACTACAAAGTGCAAAATAAACATCATTAATTTGTGTTTGGGTGCATGTGTGTCTGGTGGTGTGTGTTTGCCTTGTGTTGCAGGAGTGTTCAGAGGAAATAAAGCTCAGGTCCAGGAATACCAGGAACTCCTTGATCCCATTATCTTCCATTCTTATGAGGGTGAGTACTCTTATTACGTACACACACACACACACTTTATCTATACACATAAATACAGTGACAGATTGATATGGGAAATTAAGAATGCACACACACGGCTAACTTTATCTGATTTGGCATATCAATATGGCTCGTCTCAGGGCTTCTGACGGTGCCTCTGTTCTTTCTCCCTCTAGCAATAAAAAACTTACTCTTATTAAATTGTGTCATCCATATTCATTCACCACATACTGTGACTTAGCTTCACAGAGATGTAACGTTAAAGCAAACTCGATGCTTTCCTCATGTGCAGAAAGCCCAGCCTCCATATTCACCTGCACCCCATTGCTGTGAGTGGAGACGGTCTTATATGAGGCATGTCAAGAGCTTTGAGTTTCTACTGGTGCGCTTATAACTGAACAGGAATAATTGGAGTGTAGAAAGAATAATGATGTGAGACAGAGCTGACTACAGTTGCCCCAGACATCCCCTCAGTGCCTTTGTACTGGTTTTGTATGAATTAACAAAACTCCAGAAGCTAATTGGCTGGGTTTTAAAGGATAACACAAGTGCTCGTCTTTCTCTTTTTCATTAGAGCCTGTGGAAAATTTAAGCCCACAAATGCATTTGCTGCTGTCAGAAGCTGCTAATGTGTGTTCTGCTGCAGGTTCATCCGACCTCCCAAGAGTTATGGGCTCCCATTGTTCTGATGATACATTGACACATGCAGGGTGCAGCTCTGGGAGACATGCAGATTTACAGTGGTGAAGGAGAAACACTGTTCCATCCTTTGACTTTAGCTGGCTGTCAGATGGAGCTGGCTCTATGTGCCTTAAAAGTTTAAATTATGTCAGTGAAGGGATCAAATGCAGCTGATAATCAGACTGAATTACTATAATTATTATATCTTACATAATGCTCGTGTCATCAGTCATTTGTACTTAAGAGGGGGCCATTTAGTTTTGATCTTTTTTTCTTTTTCTAAGTTGTGCTTGGTAGAGTACCGAAATATATATACTGAAGTACAGTTACTTCATTTGAAAATGACCTAAGTAAAAATTGTAATTATTTTACTTGGTTAATAAATTACTTCAAGTAAAGATTACTTTTTTATTCCAATATTTTAGGATTTGTGGGCCAGTGCAAAATAATATAAAAATACATGCAATGAAACTGTATAAAAATAGAGCAGGTTGCTTTAATCATAACACCAAAAATTAAAGTTAAAGATGAAAATAAACACTGCAAGCATTACTCACTTCACTACATTTGCACCCACATATGCATGTACATGTGCATTTTTCTCCCATGTGCTTGCAGAGGTTAGAGAGGGGCCTCCAAAGGCAAAGTGCTCAATGTTATTATAGGGGAAACAGGTGGCAATTGTGTTTTAGACTTTGGTATAAAAGTGCAGCTGCATAAACATTAAAAGGACATTTTATTTTATGAAATCATTTACAATTTTGGGGTTTTCTGTAATTCATTACTAGATACCCCTTGTTTTGAGAGAAATATAAATTCCATAGTTCTTGTTATATTTCACTTCAAACAAGAGTTAGTTATTGATGGATTACAGAGAACACAAAAAAATTGTACCATCATTTAAGGAATTTGGTTAATAAATTCCTTAATTCCACCCCTAATGCTAAATATACTGTTTTCTTTTTCGCCATTTTCACTATTGAACCTGAATTTAAGTGTATTATAAGACTGAACAAATATTTAGGTTACAGGACATGCTTATGAGCAAATAGCCACAAAACCAAAGACCCCCCTGAGCTGTACTGTGATAGGTGCTAATCAGCCAATTTTAGCATGCCGACATGCTTAACTATGATGGTAAACATCATTCCTGCATCAGCATGTTAGAACCGTGTTTGTTAGCATGCTGACATTGGCTTAAAAGTAAAACCACGGCTATGTCAGAGCACAACCTCACACCAAGAGCTATTATCTAGATACTTGGTCCTGTTATTCCTTTTTTTCCCCTTTTTTCTCTTAAAAGCAATGACCAGTTGTCCAGTTGTGCAGTCCCTCTTGCTGTTAACTCAAATATGTGCTCTGGGCAGGTGTAGATGAAGGATACTCAGACCAAATTAGAGTCCTCATGGCCGAGGCTGCTAAAAGGCCATGATTCTTGACCAGCTTCACACCCATAACACTGCCACAATGTCAGCATGGGCAGTTGCTTTCTCTACTGCACAGTAGAGAACAGTCTGCTGCCCTCACTGGCCTTTTATTTTTTACTAGTGCAAATCTGGTCTATCCACGGATCCAAGTCTATTTGGTACAGCTGAGGGGCTTTTTTTGTACTTGTGTCGAGTTACTATTTTTGTCGCTCAACGTGATCACTGCTTAGCTGAGACGGGTGAAATGGCACTACAAGGGGTGCATTGTTAAATACACCCTGGTGTGGTACAATTTTATTTTCATCCTGTCTCGGCTGCCAGCTCAAACCAGGTTTAAGTGTGTGCAGCTGACAAAGGGCTGCATTTGTAGCTTTAAAGGAGAGCGCACATAAACAGAACTATTGAAAACCAAAGACAGGTTTGGTGGATGTTATTATGTTTCATCCCATGCAAAATAATTAAAACAAACTTGTTTTTTTTTCAATGCAACCCTCTGTTTCAGCTAATCGTATAAAATGAAGCTGACTTTTGTCACTGGAATCGTATGTGAATAACACAGTCGCAGTTAAGAACAAATGAATTGCAATTAAATTACACATAAAGAGATAAAAATTAAGAAGCCTTCTCACTTCTCACCTGGTTTAGCAATCAACGCAGCTGATCAGGTCCATGAAGTGTGACTCAGTATGTCATTTACACACAAAAGGTTAATTAATGACTGGAAGGTAAATTACATACACCCAAAGCTCCTAATACAATTCATTTGTGAGGTTAGGTTTCAAGTGCATTGTTCCTCATCATTGTTGTTAAGAAATAATTTGCATCAGGAGCTTTGAGTGCGCATAATTTACTTATGCTCACTCCTCAGCATCATTCCAGCAACTGATTTCACCTTATTGGATGAGTGTTCTTTGCTCACTTCGACATTTAATTAATGATGAAATGAGTTTCCTCATAGTTTTAAGTTGTATTATCTATGTCTCTAATGCATCAACTGATATGCCAAACTGGTTGCCCCCAATAATCCTTGATGCAGCAGTTCTGATAACACCAGGGGAAGAGGCAGTTATAATATTAGTTACATCTTCCTGAGCCATCATCATCATCAGCCCCATGGAGGCCTAGTTGTAGTACTATAAATTTGGTAATTACAGCTTAAAACTTCTAGACAAAAATGTAAGTTTCCTCCTGCGTACTGATTGGCTGGCAGTGCCGGTTTAGCCATTATGAAATGGACAATATGCTGCTCCACAGCAGTTTGAAAAGGTAACTGATTTGATTGGCCAGGTTGGCTGTGACACACATTCTTTTTATCTAGTCCTCCTACTAATGCACCACACTGCACCATCGCTGCACATGTGCTTGTGATCACCAAAAAACTAAAAAAGTTGGCTACACCTACATTTGCTGCCAGCTCACAGAACTGAGATGAGACCTGTTTTGGGCTGCACTACGACCGAGGAAAAGAGCTCATGGAGCTTTTCCATCATGATGGTTCAGCAGTGGTGCCTATGATGTTCCTCTAAAGATAATGTTCCTGTTCCTTTCTGTTTATTTTTTAATTTTTTTATTTAAAATTTCTTTAAGTTAAAAGTAAAATTGCATCACTGCTGCAGTCTGTGTGACATGTCCTCCTGTTTTCACTTAGACACACACGACACGTAACCAGAGAAGGCAGCTGCCTACACGTACACACGCACATGCACACACACACACACGCACACACACGCGGGCGCGAGCGCGCGCGCGCAAAAAGTACTCACTAACCTTGTCCCTCACACCAGGCCAGGCTGTGATCCCCAAATACTACTATGTGCCGGCTGACTTCGTGGAGGGAGAGCAGAACAAGCATGGAAGCCAGAAGCGTTTCCCTAGCAACTCTGGCCGTGATGGGATGTTCTTCCTGTGGGGTCAGGCCCTCTACAACATCGCTAAGCTGTTGGGTATGTCTATGTGTGTGTTTTTGTGTGTGTGCATGACACTCCAAGTGGACACACTTAATCAGTTTATTCTAGTGTCAATCTGCAAGTTCAATGATTGATCATGATATTTAGATCAATATGATCAATATGATACCATGTTGCATGTAGTATGAAAAATTTTCTTAACTGCACCAAAAAATTTCAAGTTCAGCACACCCAGGAGAATTTGTAAATAGTGTCAAAATGCTTCACCGAATGTAATGATGCAGCTTGACTACTCTTTTGTGTGTGTGTGTGTGTGTGTCTGCATGTCTGTCTTTGTTTAAATGATGGGAAACTAATATTTTGTACACTTGTCTTCTTGTGTGTTTTTCACGGGCTTGTGTTTTATATGTTTGTTAATAATTATGTGTATACCTTTGTGTGTGTGTGTTTGTGTGTATGCTAATTTTCCAGTGGATGAGCTGATCAGCCCTAAAGATATTGATCCCATCCACCGCTATGTGCCGCGGCAGGATCAGCGCAACGTCAGCATGCGATACTCCAATCAGGTAAGCTGTAGTGATCAGTTAGCGACTGACTGTCATCACTTGGCGTTTCAGCTGAACTCTGCACGTTTACTTCACAACTCGGCAATATAAATGCTAGTACGCACTAAAGTTAGTTATTCTCAGTGCAACTTCATGTTCAAGTGCTTCTTGTTCAGCTGTACTCAACTAAATATGAATTATTAAAACATTTGTGTGATTGTGGCGCGAGGCACTAACAACATACCTACATTATGACACACACATTATAAAAATAATCTATCTGTTATTGTATTATTTTGAAAATCAAGTAGCACAAAGCGCTTCATACTGTAGAGGTAGAGAGTGGGCAGTAAGTGGACTGCCCACTCACCATGGATGAAAAACTCTCTTCTATGTTTGTAATTTATTCCTGACAATTTATTTTTTTAGTCCTTTATTGAGAGTTAAAATATAAACGTGTTGTACATTCACGATTAAATCAAACACAGTTTTAATACACATTTTAAAATCCTTGCTGTTTAAAATTTACTCCTTTGGTGCCTCACAAACATTTAACTGTTGTTATGCTGTGACCAGACTTAGCTTAAAGACCTTGGAGATCAGCCCTGCATTCATCGCTGCACAGCATTATCAAGATGGTCAAAATGGCTACGTCAGTTTTTGTCGTAGCCATTTTGAAAGATTTCTTGCCTCACATAGAGTCTGTTGATTTGAAAATCCATGTTCACTCCTCAAGACAGCTGAAGTTACACTGTTGCTGTTCTCATCAGACTTTTTTTCCACATTCTTCAATTCACAGCTAGTGGTAAACACATTTAGAATAACAAGCATACAGCTGCATCACAAATGCTGGTTATACTGTCGGTCACCTCAAATCATTGGACTGCAGCCAACCTGGCATCTCAAATGCCCTCTCCATGTAGCACTACTGTAGCCACATTATTCCCAGTGTTTCTAGTTACATATTCAAGAAGGCGCAGGTCAGCTGCAGAGTAGCATATGGCATAGCTAAGCAGCTATATGCGTAGGCTTTGGACACTATGCAGCAACCCCCTAAAGCACTACTTTAAATCCACCCTCACTACTGCACCCTCTGTCCACACACTCCACAAATCCTTAATCAAATATAATTTATAGCTGCTGCACAGCAGTGAGTCAGGATCGGGAATTTTGAAGAGGAAGATTAAAGATTGACGGAAGGGGGGAGGAAAGATACAGGTGGATCCATCAGCATTATACAGACCAAAATTAGCATTAGACCTTGAAGTCTCATGTCTCTAATACACACAGCACCATGCCTGAGTGAGTAGTACATGTCTATTTGACATCACCTGGTTGTTAAACTCACAACCTTTCCCACCGGTAACAAGCTTGTTGTGACCTGTTGAGCTTATGTAGAAATAGGAATGCTGCTCTCGCACATGATTATGACAAATACATCAGAGTCTGTCAGCAGAACTGCACGGACGGCTAAAATTTACTACCTTAAAAAATAATAACAACAACAACGATAATAATTACAATCATAATAGCACTGATATAAACAAGAGGTCCCAGTATCAGAGATGCTCTTTCCCTAAAAATTCCCATTACTTAATCCGGTTTAACAATTTGCGGCATTATGTTACGTGTGTAAAGTTGTTTTACAGTCCATCAGTAACCTAACAGGAAAAGTCATCCTTTTTAGCCTTGCCAAGGGCCAGTCCAGCATTCATGGATTAAACCCAGTCCATTTCCTGTACAAGCTGCCTCTCTGAATGGCGATCATGTCTGAGGTTTAATCCCTATTTGAGACTGCCGGCAGCGCCGAGGATCACACAGATGCCGGATAGAGATACAAATACAACATCCTGATGTTCATTCTCTTTGTTGCACAATGTGAATTGATAAAGTCGCTCTGCCCCTGTGTTTTGTCTTTTGTAGCAGGGATGATGATGATGCTAGAACAAGGTGAGGTCTGGAGAAGCAGGATGAACCTGAGACTGAATCAGATAGTTTGCAGTGAGAATGATCTGAGAGGAGGACAAAGACAGTGAGACATAAACAAAAAGAACATGACAGCCAGAAGGAAAACTTTGTGCAAAGACAGAACAAGAGTGATTTGGCCTTTCCTGTATTGAAAATTATTGGAATGCCCAACTTTCTAAGTCACTATGATTGAAATTTTTTTTCACTTTAAAGTTTTGACATTTAGCTACTGTGTGTTGACATTTTTTCATTTGTCTTTCATTTGGCTGACTTATTACAGAAAGAAGTGGTTTTAAATATTCAAAGTCTTGCAAGGGGACAATCATGATTTTTCTTTCATTTCATCATGCAGTTGATCATTAACAAATCTGTTGCACCAGTTGCTATGCTAATAGAGAAACTATCTAACTGTAATTTTCTTAGGGTGTATTATGCTGCATAAAAACTTGTTTGTTTTGTTATCATGATAAGCACAATAATCAGTCAGCATAACCATGATTTAAATCATCTTTATTTCAAAGGGAGTCTTACACAAAATCATCTCCATCCAGATTAGTTTATTAGCATCACATTTTTTATACTGGGACAGATGACAAGGAGCTGTTACCAAAACTAACACTTAAAGTGGATTAGATCAATATTAGTAAGACTGGGACCCAATCAGGAAGCTTACATGATTGTCTGTGTCGTCAGTTCTAAAAGTATGCAGTATTTCTTTTTGCCAAAGTGCAACACAACCTCAGAGTTTTCAAACTAAAATAAAGTCAGCTGTGTTTCCAAAAGTCTCTGTTTTAGGGGTCTAAAATACTGGAGTAGAGTGAACAGCAGGTACAAATGTAGCAAAAGTTCTGGTATTAAAACAAAAATGTAGTAGTGTGGATGTAGCCTTATCAAATGGGGTTGCTGAAAGGCTGAAAGAGTCGAGTGCTCTTTTAGAATTTGTTTATCGGATCAAACAACAGAAAGTGAAATCTTGTCATTGTTAATGGAATATCAGATTATCGGCAAAATTGTACTTGTTCTACAAAGTATCAGTGTAGGAAAACAGGATGAGTACATGCAGCTCCATTGCGCAGGCAGCATAGCTTTCATCAATTCAGCTTCTAAACTCATATGCAGTGTGAGCAAAGCCTCAGGTAGGCTGCATATTTTGTCCAGATTACTTTTATCACAGTAACTCTTTGTTGAGACTGAACGTGTAAGCAGTGTGACAGCTCGCCATGAGCCCAGCCTCTGATTGCAGCGGGCGCAGCTCTGCATGCAGCCCATCAACAAAAGCCTATCACATTTAGTTTGATGTTTTCAGCAACATGCAGTCCCAGTAATTGTGAATGTGAGTGAGTGTTTTTACTTCGGTTTTCATTTCTTAGAAAATTGAAAGCCCTGTGGTTCAACACAAATACAGCAATATCTTTTTATTGGCTTTGAAATATAATGTGGGGGTCTGCACAAATTCTACGGTGAGGTGAATGCAAGCTGTGAAGTGTGTTCACAGTGTGTGTTCACAGTGTGTGTTCACGTGAGTGGGTGCAATCAGAGGTGTGGACACCAGTCACATGACTTAGACTTGCTATTCAACATTACTAAATTAAAAATACTTGCAGCTTGATTAGAGGTCTCTAAGTCAAATCAGTGAAAGGACAGGATGTTATTGGATGATGCAGTGAACCAGCATGGGATCATGGGAGTTGTTTATTTCATTGCTAAACATCCACTATTGCGGATTAAATTCTGTCTGACTGGCTCAGGCACAAATGTTTACAGACATGATAATAAATTTAACTCTTTTTTCATATTACATTTCATCGCTCTGTGATTTGTGTTATCTGTAAATTAGCCAAACTGCTTTAGCACAGCTTCACTTAAACTTGAGCCTTTAAACTTGAAAGTACTTCATACCTTTCCCTTAGCTCAAACATTCAAAAAATGTCATAAAAAATTGTGGCATGAATCAATTTTTTCCCTTCATTTCCTACATTAACAAATATCAATGCGTGTTGTTTGTTGTTATTAAGCTAGATACCAGTTGATGGACTCTCGCATTACTTTCCTACAACCATTAAACATCAGTCATGTTTAAACTTGCTAAACTAATCTTTTCTTGGCCATTTTGAAACAAGTTGTGAATGCAGCATTCAGTGAACTTGTTCGGCTGCCTGGTCAATATAAGACAGTCACTCTGTGTAGCTCTGTTTTTGGTTTTAAGTCATTTGCAAGGAAAACATTTGGCTCATTAGCCGTTAAATGCTCTGTTTGTTCTCACCAGCAAGTCTTTAACTGTGTCAGCTGTGAAGTGGTAAGCAGGCAGGGAACACTATATAGTGGGTTTTCAGAGCTTTTTTTGAGCAGAAAAAAAAACTGCAAAGGAGTTATGCTGTGCATTTAATGGAAAAAAGTCATAATGGATGAAGGAATTGAAGTGATGGAAGTCACAGTGATTCGAAAGGAAGGCATCATTTCAAACACAGGTGTTGCAGGTGCTCCTTTCTTGTCTTTAGAATTCAGTACATCTGAGAAATCATCTCTCATTACCAGAAAGCGTTTTTAAGCAATCCCACCTGAAAGCTGACAAGAAGAGTATTTTATTTTCCTGAAAGATGTGAATGCAGCAATCAACAGACTTTCAGTTTCAGAGTGAACCTGTAACCTGCCCTCAGTCTCGGGACATTAGATGTGGTTGTTTATTCATATGGCTGGTTTGAAACTGAACGCCTGGCAGGGTTAAAGGGCCAAACACAAAATGCACATACACCTTTTGCTTTATTCCTTTTATTCTCCGGTGCTTCTCTCAACTGTGTAAGTTTTTTAAAATTTTTCATTGCTTTATACTGTTTCTCTCTGGTTTTTAGTCTCTAAATCTTCCTCCTTTTTATCTCTTATCTCAGCTAGATGCTTAGCTTGCACCTAGCATCAGCAAAGAGGCTTAAGATGAAAAGAGAGAATATAGAGATTGCTGAGGAAAAAGAGGAAAATTTGAGAAAAGGGGATTTGTACTTTTTGAATTTCCTGTTTCATGTTTTTTGTAAGAAACACTGCAAGTAATAGGTGATAAAACACAAATAGTGCATGTGGGTCTGTGTGTGTAACACTGTCTTGTTTCCTCTGCATCACTGACGTCCAGTGTTTGGTCTGCAGGCAGGAAAGGCACATGGGCGTGCTGGGCTTTCACTTGCAGTTAAGGCTTGATTTGTGCGCTCCTCTTTCTTTCTTTTTCTACGCATGTAATTTGCTTCCAATGTGGTGTATCCAAATAATAAAAAAAAAACATTTGAGTATGCATCAGTCTTTGCATATCACTATCTTTGCCTTTATGCTTCTATGAGAGAGACTGTGTTTCCTCAGGGCGCAGTTATATGCAAGTATGCATGTGTGCATGTTTGTTATTCATAGTTCCATTCCATCCAAATGTTATGCTACAACTTAAAGTGACTGCATCAATTCATTCCACAGCTGGAGAAAATAAGATGATCCACAATGTTGAATCCATGAATAGCCAGCAGTATTGTACTGTTTGGTTCCACATATAAGCTTATATAAGGTTACCTCAGGGGTGTTTGACATCAGCTCTTAAACCCGCCAGAGAAATGTGTTTGAAATGAACTGGCAAGGTTTCACTCTCTTGTATAACATATAAATACCTGATTATAAAATAATTAAGTAATTCCCACCAAAAAAAGTATTAAAGATGTTCAATTTTAAGAGATACAGTTTTAGCTATTCTCATGTCTTAATTCTAAACTTGAGGATAAGTTGCAGGAAGGGATTTCCTGTCAGTCTCCATCTTTATTCTCATTATAATATGAGTGATTACAGAGTTATTTTTAGATGTCTGTAGTTATTCAAGTGTTTTATTATTCACATAACTTAAATCCCAGTCTTACATAAATCCTTGCAGTGACTCCTGTAATGCACTGCAGAAGAAATGACTTCACTGTGTTGGTGGTGACGTGACAGCATGTTTTATTATTGCACGTACCTGAAAAGTACGCTTTGAGAAAGTGCACAACACAGCATCATTTTTACATTCCCAGTCTAAATTTAAAAAATGTTGACACGGCAAACACAGAATCCCCATATTGTAAATATTGTACTTAGGTAACGTGATGCATTAACTTTGCATCATGTGTGCATCTTAGCAGGAGGGGGAATGTGGTTTTTCCTCAAACAGCCAGCATTTGAAGGGTGGGAAGTTGTGATTTAGTTGGTAAATGGGTGTTTATGCATCTTTAATGCATAGCGACGTTTTATGCACAGGAACCTTTTACTCCCATAATGAAGTGCAAGCCTTTTAAATAAAGTATGAAGGTGTAAAATAAAGCTGCGCAAGTTAAGTATGTATGTCACTTAGGTGGCAAATGGGGAAAAATCAGCAAAAGTGCATTATGATGGTGCTGCTGGCACCTCTGTGTTCTAAAGACAGATGCAGATGGATGATATTTTTTAGCTTTTCCCTGTGGATGAAAGCAGCTTTCCTTGATGTTTAGCAGCTACTGCAGCACAGGGGTCGACTGTGTCTGGTTTGTCTGCACGAGAGACAAGGCCCTGCCGGGGCTGTGAGGGTGAGTCAGATCAAACGCACCCTGGAGAGTGTGGCGTGACATTCTACTGACAAACACGCAATAATACACAGGCGTACATACTGGAGGATCTTAGAAGTCATGAATGGGTGTAAAAATGAATTAGTTGGTTACGTCGCACTTGCTTTTAATGTTAAACCTTTTTCTTCTCTGTTATTCAGCCTCGCTCGAAGTGTCACATTATCTTGTCTGTCTTTTCTCGCTCTCTGTCTTCTTTCCATCTGTCTCTTTGAATTTTGTTTTACTTTTTTGTGAATTTAACAACGCACAGACACCCACATGCTGCAAGAAAACCACATGCAAGAATTGCACTTTTATACAAAGATAAAGCAGCAAAACCACTAAACTCTGTCACTGTAAAACTCCCTTAGATCCTTTTGCTTCTATCAGTTCTATCTTTTATTTACAAACACACACACACACACACATATGCGCATTCATACACACGCACGCACGCGCAAATACCCACAGACACACACAGACACACGCACCATATCTTAGTCTGTTAGAACAAGGTTAATAGAAAAGTTGCTTGTGGTCCACACTGCAGGAGCCGCCAGTCATCAATCAGAGATAAGCTGTGGGTCAGGACAAAGGCCTGATGGGATGGCACAGCACTGGGAACAAACATGCCTTCCTGCAGGAAGAAAAGAAAGGAGAGAGAGAAGAAAGCACTGCTGGTATATGGGCACAGAGGCAAGGGGAGGAAGATAGAGAGAGATTATTGTTTAATTTTGTGTACTTATGTTTAAGTGAGCAGTGAGGGCACAAACACACAGATTCTTTTGGGAATATTTGTTGACTCAATCTGATGTAAAAGTGTCGCTAGTCCTCCCGATCCCCCAGAGAATCAATGGTCCAGAATAACTCTTTACTGCTTGAATTGTAAATGGTGAAATACTGTGAATTTTAACTGAGTACTTAAGCAATGTTTTATCACCTATTACTTGAATTTGTGATCTGTTTGATTATCATTCAGCTGCGACTGGAGATGGGCCCTCCACCTCCTGTTGCTGTGTGCTGTGTTTTTCAGTCCGTTTGCTTTAGGGCCCGAATGTGCTTTATAGAGTGGTACGTACAGGCAGTTACACATTTAGAGTGTGAAGAATTATTCGACTGTTATATTTTTTTGTGTCACAGAAAAGAAAAATTATGTGTCACTGTTATCTTCTTGTATGTCTTTACCAGAAAGATGCATTACTGCAGAAGATGTTTCAGAGAATGTGTGGCATAGTTTGATCATGTGGAGACGTGTTAAGAGACTCGTAAAATGGACATAACTCAGGATTCAAATGGAAAAACATAAATTAAAGGTCAGTGGTAGGACACCCTTGAGTGGTCTATGGACCGACGCTGTCTGATTAGCAGAAGGAAGGGTCCCTGAGCAGGATGGAACAGATGGATGTTAGGGTCCTTCTGATCCAAGCACACGTGTGGATGCATACATGCATACACATACACACACACAGACACGCACTCACGCACACACACATGAACTGCATTTTAAACCTACATGTATGTCCTCCAACTTCATACAAACCCTCCAAACCAAGTCACTCATATTAACACATGTATAAACCAACATGTAGTATCCTTCTGTATCCTTTGCTGGATTTACACAAGCACACACATGCATTTATGTGTGTGTGCGCACGCAGACATACAGATTGAGAGTGTGCTAAGCCCTGCTGTTTGCCAAATGACCTGATGGTGGGCAGGAAATGTCGAGCCCAGCGGTCTGTGACAGTAAAAGCCCTGGAGAGATGGCTGGTGACCTTAACCTGCAGGGAAATGGACATCGCTCAGACACACTCACACACTTTGCATGCATTACGTCCAGAAGCACCACCCATGCTCAAATGCATCCTCTGATCACAATCATTACAACACACACTGCTTTTGCTTCCCAAGTAGTTTGTGTGTGTGTGTGTGTGTGTTCTTTTCAGACACACCTCTGCTACCTTGTCTGTGTTACAAGCTGTTCTCTGTGCCAGGGGCCCCATTAAGGTGTCTGATTGGTTTGGCCCTTCCTGTTCCTTTTGACTCACTGTCAGTGTTATTGGCCTGCTCTGGTGTTACAGCAGCTTCCTGTTTAGAGCTGAGGTATTGCACAGAAACATAAGGGAAGCAAGCTGCCAGGATACACAACCACGGGGAGGATGGCAAAAACACCTGAGCAGAAATCAAATATCTGAACCTGCTGCGTTCAATTCATCCAAACCCTCACTTGAACAAAAGACTGTCACATTGCTCGTACATTAAGGCACATCAACCCCTCCCGCAGATGGATTCAGAGCATTAGATGAGTGTGGGATTTGTGTTTGGAGCCAGGTGTGCTGAGAGGGAAGCACTTCGGCTTCTATTAGCTGCTTGCTGATGGTTACTGCAGACAGTGAACAAGCCCAGGCTTCACACAGGGGGGCCTTTTCACAGTGTTCACAGCACACACTAGCTCGGCTTTAACCCCGAGGCTTGTTACAGCAAACAGAAGATTAAGACACTTTTGTGAAATAGGAGATACACTGCTGGTCTTTTGGAACATAAGAGCGAGGACTAAAAATGGGAACATTGTGCTCTGTGCAAGAGAAAGAGGGATCATTTTTACAAAGAAGAAATTCCTAAACGTTGTATTGTATGTATGTGTTTGAGACAACAAAGGTGTGTTAATGAAAGCAGAATGATGCAACATGAATGCATAGCATGTGAGACCTGCATGCCTCCTTTAACCTGATATGCCAGAGGGTTTGTGACATGGAACCAACCAGAAAGTTGATTGGCTACTGGATGAATCATTGTCTTTTCTGTCTATCAAACAGCAACAACACAACAACATACATTAACATTGTAAACAACATCTTCTTAGGATCTGCGACTGCATCTATAGGTGCAGATATTTGCTTCAGTATCCTTGTAAAAAAAGCAAAAAAATATTGTCAGGCAATTCTATTTCGAAAATGTGGCTGTTTTCATGCTCTGCTTTTAAAACTCTTCCTGTGGACATTAGATGTGACAAGATTAGGCCGTTAAGCTGTAAGGCTAAAGAACTCTCTTTTGTTGCATGCGGTTGACATAAGTGCGTGCTGTTTTTTTTTACATAAACTGTGTCACAACCTTAAAAAAATGTTGGCCTTAACTTTACTGTTACTGCCTCCCCTAAGCTCCAAACATTATAATGCACTCAGCAGAATTTAAAATTATTCCACATAATCCATTTGTAATGGAAGAATGTATCCTGAAACCCAATAATGATGTGAGCAGCCATGCAGCACGGCAACTGCACAGTCGAGAACATAAAGAGTGAGGAGTAGAGTCTCCGTATCAGTTATGACAAATCAAATCATCCTTTGTCCTTCTCTGCATTCATTGTGGTTAATTTCCAAAGCATCTCCAGAGAGGACACTGATCGACATGCAGGAAATGCAGCAAGAAATAGTTTTAGCAAGACACTCAGAGGTTGTACCAAGGTGTAAAAAGAGGAGCTTTTATTTCATCTGTGCCAGCGACACTCTGTAAAAGCATACGGGAGGATACACATCACAGATTGCACCTCTTGTAATGGCCTCGGCACTTTAGCCTTGGTGTTGACAAATGGCTGACAAATCCCTTGTGCAATAACAGCTGTGCGCTCTTTGATGTTTTATTTAATCTATTGCAAATACATCTGAGTACACCTCGCCTCTGAATGTGTGTCCTGCATGTCCAAAGAGAATACTTTGCACTGGTTTATTACTGCTTCTCTGGCAGAAAGCATAAAAGTGCATTTTATTGTCAAGTAGTTTTAGAGGTTTTTGCGAGTATGTGTGTGTGCATGAATGAGGTAGCACATTAGAAACATAATGGCCATCTGTCTCAGAGTTTGTAATTATGTGTGTACAGCAGCGTTGTTGTGCATCTGTCTTCAAAGTTTGTCATTTTTAATGACTGAATGGTGATTGTGCATCTTTCTGTGTGTCCATCTGATGACAACGTGACTAACCACATATTTCAGTTCCAGAGTCCTTTTCAGACTGCATGTTTGTGTGTGTGAATTACAACTCCCTCATAACAACACACACTAACACACACCCTCCAGCATTTTAGGGTCAGTTCACGTTTTGCCGTTTGCTGGCTTCTGTTTGTGGCTTTGAAATGACAAGAGATTTAAAGTTAAAGCATAATCCAAACACACACAAACATACAAAAAAAAAACAAACACAGGAGACAACCCGTCATTACTTGGCATCAGATTTTCACAGGTAACTGCATGAATGCTTATTTTCACCGTGGTAATCGGGCCGTTATGCACACTAGTTGTCTCCATGCCCCTCACGCACACACACGAAGACAGGCAGACACACACGTACACAGACAGCAGTAATCAGGACACTTATCGTCACCAGCCTTCCCGACTCTTCAGGCCTGATATCAAACAGGGGCACCCTGACAAACTGAGGCTTCTGTGGCTCACGCCGTGCTCGCCTTTAATATCAATTGATTTTCTTCTTCTTCTCCTGCCTCACTCATAAGAATTCTCCGGTGGTAGATAATATTTCTGAGCTGAGTCCAGGGAGCAATGTATCGCTTTCTCATTCTGTGCACCTTTACAATTACACCAGCCAGCGGCGTGCAATCTAATTCTTCACTTGGTTCTAGTCTGCTAAGGTAATTCCACCCTTCGTCTCCCTCCCTCTCTTTTCATCTCCAGAACTGCCAGTTTCTTTTTCCTGCGTGGTGGTCAGACTGGAAGCGTTTTCCTAAATCAAACTCCCGCCTCATCACCTCCCTTCTCCTCAAATTGTGTTCAATTTAAAGCTGGCGACTGATCCTTGTCATGAGCTCATCGTTATTACCACCAGATGACCTTTTGAAAAGATCCAACTTTAAAAAAAATATATACACACAAGAGCATTTCCTCTCCCACATCCCGGATTGAAAATGACTTAGCATTTCTTTCATGTTTTTTTGCCCCTCCCTGCGTATTTCTGTTAAACCCCTGACACTTTGAAATGCCCTCATCAAAATATGAATCTCTGAGCTGCACTGAGACCAACTTCCCGAGGACGATACAGAGCCCGGAGTCATTCGTCTGTGCAGGGGCATGAAAAGAAGGGATTATATTTCATTCAAATAGTTTTTTCTTCTCTTTTTTTTCGTGGCATATAAATTCCCTCGCTTGCTTTTTAACTTTATGAAAGTCTTTGAATGTTTTATTCCTTTGTGGTGTGATGCTCGCTGGTGGCTGCCTCCCTCGTGCTGCGCTTTGCCAGCCGACACACTGTGAGGGATCTGACCTTGAAATAACGTTTGTGAGTCTCACTGAGTTCAGCAGGATTTTTTTTTTTTTTTTTATGCTAATGGTTAGATATTAAACCCAAAAATAGAACTGTTAAAATCTCTAGTAGAAGTGTCAGTCAATTAGTAATTCAGTATAAATATGTATATACTACACATTGCTATGAATCACTGCAAATCACTGTACAGTTGTTTGAAAGAAAAGGACAAAATAAAAGACTCTAATGTGACTGTAATTCTGTGTGAGTGCATGTTTGTATGACCTTGAGCCTGTTATCTCTGCTAAGTAGACATTCAAAACAGCGCTCAAAGCTATATGTAAACATTCACACACACCTGCTGTACTCTCCTCCTCAGGACATAACTACAAATGCACACACACACACTAATCCCACCTGAACTTTCTATATTCTCCTTATCTGTTCAATCCTTTTCATACCTATGTTGAAAAAATAGCATAATATCAAATTACTTATTTATAGCCTATAAATAAGTAATTTGATATTATGCTATGTTTTCTACATTCAAACACACACAGCAGGCACTAACAAGAATGTTCCTCCATAACTGATTTTTAAACGTATTGAATTTATAAATAAACTTTTATAACTATGTGTTCAAAAATAGCAAACTGAAAACTGAAAGAAACGAAACAGCAGAAATGTAATCAAAGAAAAACTAAAGCCCAGGTTGTTAAAGAATCACAGCTGCTGCGGTGCACGTCAGCTTGTTGACATTGTGTGAGTGCTCAGGTGTCATTACTACATTCATACACAAGCACTCAGTACTCATGGGTCAGACTGCATCCATCTTTGGCTTGGCTTTCAGTTGATTTTACCAACACAGCAGTAAAATTTTAGCTGCATCTTGACACTATGGAGTAGGTAAAAATCTGTCTCCAAACAGCTGATCATTCATATCTTGCCAGTAATGACACAGTCTACACTTATGACTAATCAAGTTTAATATTTTACAGTAAGTCCTCATAGTAAACAAAGGAATATTCTGCTAAACACATATCTGTCTGTGCTAGAATGGATGAAAAGTTGACCATGTGAGGATGGTTACAATTTATTTAATACAGCTGTTACAGTTGCTGATTCAACAAACTCCCTCCAACAAGCTCCCAGTGACCATCACCACTCCCATTCCCATGAATATTACTGGGCCACTTAACATTGCCATGAGACCCATGGAAAGCATGCCTTTTCTATCCCATGGTCGGCCTTCCTCCCCTACTTGGTAGAGTTTTTTTGTACAACCCTGATTTTTTTTTTAAAATTAAGACAGTGTGTAAATTTTCCTTTTTTTTTAAATTGAATGATTTGCAAACCTGGTGTGATCCAATAAAGAAAAGGTCCGTAGTCATGAATAATATTTTAGAGTGGACAGGAGTGATTGAAACTGGGATACAGAGATTGTAGATATAAAACAAATGTGGGGGTCAGGTGTGGGGGTCAGAGATCTTCTACCCCTTCACTTCCAGTGTGTTTGCTTAGACCACACCCATCTTCCAACCATCAAAATCTATTCACACATTAACACCTAGCAAAGTACTCAAAACTTCTTCTGTGGTAGTTTCTCACAAGATAAAAATGGAACTGTCTGTCGCTGGAAAAATTAATTTATGAACTCTGTTCAGTACACAACATTAATCAGATGTGGGGATGCTTTGTCAGCCACCTGATTTGCAGACTGAGCTGTGTACATGAATCTACTGCTGATTCAAACATTTGCATTCTGTGTGTGTGTCTGCGTTTGAGTTCTGGCAGGATTATTGACAGATGTGTTTTGACAGAAATGACTGACATTTAACTCTGTGAAAAGCTGTTTGTTTGTGTTTGATTTACTTTTGACCTGTAAGGCCAGTAAGTATGGGAGGAATAGAGATTGTCGAGGAAAAGAGGAAAAGAGAGAAAAAGAAAGAAAGAAAGAAGGGAAGAAGGGAAGAAAGATGGATGGAGAAATAAGGAAGGAAGGGAGTGAACAAAGTACAGGAAGAAATAATCAATAGGTAGGATGTAATGATAGAAAGAAGGAGGGAAGAAAGGACAAAAGGGGCATTATAAAGGAATAAATGACTTAAATATGAAAGCAAGACAGAAAGAATGAGAAAGGAGGGCAGTAAGAAAGGGAGACAGAAAAAGAGAGAGAGATAGAGGGTGAAATAAGAAAGAAAGATCTCACACACTTCTCATCCTGTGTCACAAGTCGGTGCTTTTAATTTCGAGGGAAAAGTCAAATGAAGCGGAGCTGAAATTCATTTCTTTTCTGCAGGGACTCACAGCAGCGTTCTCTGCCAAATGACTTTTCACTTTGTCAAATTTAGCACAGTCGTATCTCTGAGGGACAGGATGCAGCCAGGCCTGCTGGGAACCACTGCAAGTCCAACCTACAGCTGAAAATGTACAGTTGCACTTGTTACACAATCTCATGTCTCAATTTGTCCCATCTCAAGATATCTTTTATTTCTTTATTCACCTCCTTGTCTGTGTGGGTTCAGATTTCCATCTTTTTTTTGCCAGGACAAGGTCACATTGTGCATTTTTCTGGGTTTCTTTTCCATTTCTGCAGCTGCAGCCTCTTCATGTATCATTTTCCTGTCTTAACTCCAGAGCAGTAACTGGAAGTTTATATATTTACTGACCTAAAACAGCCCAGGTAATAGGTTTAGGCTGAATTATAGTTCTCCTTTTTCTTATGTCTCATTTTTTCCATCATTGTATGAATCTGTTGTCTCATTTTGCAGAGATGAAGAGTCACAAGTTCTTGTATTTTATTTGGTTTTGGTGACACATGTGCCTCCGCCATCTATTAATTTGTCTCTTTCATTAGTCAGTTTTTGTTTGTATTTCTCCACACTTAGGTAATCATTAGTGTTTGCTCTTCGTATCACAGAGAAAAGCGTGAGGTTGGTACACACATACAAGTACACTGGGAACAGGCAGTGTTATTAGACTGAGACAAAACAAAAGAGAACACAGCTCTCTGCCTCTGTCTCTGCCCTCTGCATGTCTCTCACCCACCACTCTGCATTTAATTTTATCAAGCAGCAACACAGTTCCTCCACATTTGGAAACCTTCTCTAGTATTTGAGACACAACACTAAAGGTTGTTTTAGCTGAGCTGACAAAGCCAGCAGGAGAATAGAAAATCTGAGTTAACAAAGGCCAACAAAACAGTTAAAAGACAGTTAAAAGCCTAACTTACTAAAGTTTGTTACCACCTAGCTTTCTAGTAAAATGGGGAAGCAACATTAAACCAAATGTCTTTTATAACTTTTATCAACAAGGATTCTTGACAAATGAAAAATGGGAGACCAACCACAAAGGAAATAGGATTCCTGGGTGGTGTCCAAATCAGATAAATGAATGTATTATAAAGAGAAGGTTCAGTTTTAAATAAATCCAGTTCTTTTTCGGCTGCTGTACACTCTTAGAAAGTTGTTTCTGTTTAACGAGTTTACCCAGACATGCTGTGGTTTGTGGCAGTAAAATCACTCGCTTTCCTCTTTCTCTGGGCTAAAAACCTAAAAAAGATGACTTTGCATAGCCTCAACCTAAAAGGCCTTTTCCACATGGACTAACAAGAAGACTGTCTTATGTGTTATCAGTTGACACAGCAGCAGAGAAAGTGAAATTACTCTCTTCTCATTTAAACAAACTTTAATGTGGTCAGGCAAACACTTCTTAAATTACTTAGCCAAAATGAACTCTCACAGAGAGTAGGAGTCATTTGTTTGGCTGTTTTACTTCAGTTCTCAAACAGGGTTCACACTCCTTGCTGAATTTAAGGAAGTCTCATTCGAGACTTTTTTATGATTCCTAAAATTTTTTGTTGTATGTTTCTGGGACTGTTTCAAAACTGCATTTGCTGCAGTGTCTGATCATATTCAAGGCTGTCTTCCAACAGGACTGCAGCAATGACCTCCCTTGCCTTTTTAGTTTATTGTGTGCTGGAGTAAAGGAGGCCAGACTTGAGATGGCCACTGCAGGCCTGAAGCGTTTGGTTCAAATGCACAAAAACAGGAAATTATGGGAGAAGTATGCGCATTAAAGCAATGTTGTTACTTTTGTTAAATGTACTGCAGGATGGGTGCAGTAGATGGAGACATACCTATAGCAGTAACTGTCTGATGCAGACAGCACGTCTGCCTCTGTCTGGGACTCAAGCTCAAGCTGACGCAGTCTTACGGCTTTCAGCTTCATTTTTTTCTTTCAGCAAAGTTTTGTCCATGCAGACATTACTGACAAAAGAGAAGGCGGTCTTCTTTCACACGTAGCTCGACATCTATGCCTGTAATTGCAAGAGCCTCATGAGGATCATCCTTAAGTTTACAAGCACTGTGACTGGTGTCTCAAACAGGAGGACTGAAGGAAAATCGACTCATGCCGTCATGTTAGTTTACACTAGTTGGCTTCCTTATGATAAATGAAAAATTAATCAGTAATGCAGTGGCTTAATAGATTTCTTTAAAACTGCACAACTTTATTGAACTCTGTTGTCTCCGTATTGTTGATTAATAATGTTGATAAGAGCTAACAAGAGAGCAATTCACAACATTAAACTGCATTTAGGTGCCAGTTTATGAGCATATAAAGTCTAATACAACAGCAGTTCACTAAAGCCTGCCCTTAAGAATGTCTTGAATATCTTTTTATTGGAGGTGTTGTTTCATCTTAATGGGCATTTTGGAGACTGTTCAAACAGTAATTAGTTTACTTTAACCAGTTACCCCTTAATTTCATTGTTGACTCCCTGATGATGAACAACTGCAGATGTAGCTGTGTTTGTGTCTGCCTTCTTGGCAGAGCTTTGAAGGCACCTTTCTGACATTTTTGAGCATCATGATCATTGTCCCCTGAAGAGCACCCCTGGGTTTAAGCCAGACCAGTAAATGCATCTGCAAGTTACAGTTATGATGACAATAGTAGATTCAAATCTATCAAAGTTAAATTTTCTACTGGAGGCTGAAAGTTTAATTGCACACATTTGAAGACAGTAAAAGAAGGCTGTTTTACCTGAGGAATTGTTTTTTATTGTGATTTATTATGTGGTATCTCAAAGGGATAGTTAAGCATTTTAGAATAAAAAAAACTTTTTTGTTTTTGTGTTTTAGACGAGAAGATTAATATATCCCTTGTATTTTGTAGTAAGTATCGAACTAGAGCCAGGACGTGCTTTCTAAGCTTAGCATAACAATATAAAACAGGGGGAAACATGTAGCCTGGCAAAAATCCGCTTTCCAGTAAATCTTAATCAACTGCTGATTAACGTGCTATATTTTGTTAGTTTAATCAACACGAAATTGAAGTAAATTAACTTAATATAAAACTGGGCAAAGTTTTACAGGGGACTATTAGTGGACTAGTTCTTGTTTGCCCCGAGTGGTGTAGACATGAGACACATAGCATATTTCATATTTCAGCATATTTCTCCAAATGTCAAACTTCATCTTTAATAGTGAAATAATTCAATGTAATATTAATATATGAACAGAATCATGTTAATGCTCATCAGATAGCATACTGATTCAGCCTCCATAAGCCTGCCATGTGCTCTTCTGCTGCAGTTAGTTATTTTCAGTGGCATTCCCCAAGAGAAGCTGGTTGAACTTGTAATGTTCGCAGGTCGTGTGTATGTGTCATGTGTAGGTGGAGACAGCGCAGTAAGATCATTAGAGCGTGTTGTTGTAGTTAAGACAAATTGCATTCATAAGCTGATCCATTTTAAGTGCAGTCTAAGACAGGGTTGGAGCAACATGTGAGCTTCCATGAAATCTGCCTCACTGTTTTGGACGTTTGAGTCCATTTCCTTTTTGTACATTACAATTCAGTGTTTGTTTAAAGTTTCAGATCTTTAATTAACTGCATGTAGTTGAAACTCAATTGTTTTACCACCTTTTTTTATTTCAGTAATTAGTCTCACATCCACATCAGGGGAGTCCTTTGTCAGTCTTTCAACTGTTAGCTTTGGCCTGAGCTGTGCTGACATCAGACCAACAGTCACACCATCGGGTGTATCCGGGGTCCACTATGATTCGTTGATTACCTTTTAGCAGCCGGCAGCAGAATCGCTTTGGTGACACAACACATCTCTCCTCTTCCCTGTCAGACCCAGCAGCATTTGGGTCACACTGTATTCATGTTTTTATGGTGCATCTGTAAAGGTTGTTTAAACAATCAGTTGAAGACTCTTTTCATTGTCGTCTCTGCGGTTCCACAGTCATGTTGTGAGGATTCGATTGTAGTGCAGTGAAGAGGGTTGATGAGAGGGATCCAGAGTGTGTTTCCTCCCTCATATCCATATTTTTTCCTTCGCAGTAGAGGCCTTTGTCTGCTAATAGTACAACACTGATGAGAGAGGTGCATTGCAGCGTTTTAGAAGCAATTGCTCCCCAATTCATCAAGACGGATTTGTGTTCAGATGTCTGTTTTTTTTTCCTTCTTAGCCACCCCCATCTCTCTGTTCTCTCTCTCTTCTCTCTGATTTATGGTAACAAGGTTGTTGGCTAAAAACAGCTCTTATCGACCAAACAAAATGGCTTCTAGCTTTCTATTTGTGTGTGTGTTTGAGAGAGAGTGTGTGTGTGTGTTTGTGTGTGCATGCATCCACAAGTAGCCCATATGTGTGTGTGTTGTGCCTTAGCTCTTTGTTCTGTAACTGACCATGAATTTTAGCATCTGTACATGCTGCTGTCAGTGCTTGTGTGCTTTTATATGCAAGAGTGTTCCCACATTCTATGTGTATGCATGCATGTTTGTTTGCTTTGTGTATGTGTGTCTGTGTGTGTGCATCCCCAGAATGACAACGAGATGAAAGGCTGCTCCTCTTGTGAGTCACAAGCTGCTGCCTTTTGCCTAAATGGCCCTGAATAGACCGTCGCTCACTAAGATGATGATGATCATCTCTGCTGACAATTCACTTGTGAACCCAATCATGTATAAACTACACTTATGAATTCTACTTTCACAAGTAAATCATGAGAAGATGAAAGGCACTTAAGGACACATTTAGTGAGACATTTGCTTGTGAATAAATATAATTCACTCAACTTTTCAATGGGAAAAAACCGACATAATGAACTGCAACACTCATAAAGCTATGATGAATAACTGTAGTGGGGAAACTACTGAAAAATGTGAGATTTTGCAGGCAATAAGGCAAATAAAAGTGATTTTTCAAGCCAAAGATAAAAGTAACCGCTTAAAGATTTTTTTCTGTTACATAAATATAATATCAACTTTTGTGAAGGAAAATTTTAGATTCAAGTTTTTTTACAATCAGATTTGCTTCATTTGCATTTGATTTTGTCTGTGTGATGTATTCTGTGTGCTTCCACTACAAAACAAAAAACTGTGATGATGTCTCTTGTCTGTGTTTTCCCTGATTGTCCACAAGCCCAAAAGGTCTTAAATTACTGCAGAGAAAAACTCTCTGAAATGACTGTTTGTTCCATCTTTTCTCTTTTTTTTCTCTCTGTATCGTCTTTGATGTTGTCTCTCACCCTGCATTCACACTGCAGGCAGCATGACTGTCTGTATGCAGTAGTTCTAGTGTAGTATTGCCTTGATGGGGAAGCATGAAGGCAATGAACAGACATGTGTTTTTATTGCTTTGGTTCCCTGATGTTACAGGGTCATATAGAAGGCATTATTCAGGTGGTATACAATACATGAGCCAATGATTTTGTTTTCTCATGATTCTGTGCCTTTGTCTGTTTTTTTTTTAATTTTCATTCTGTGCTTTAACACAGGTGTTGGTTTCAAATTGCAATGCAATACAGCAAAAGTCCAAGGCTCAGTACTTTTCAGCTTCCCTATACTGCTGTGGCACTCTGACCCAAAGCCCATTTGTTCTTAATAAAGATATTAATCAATAAAAGCAGGTCACAGATACATAATTTAAGTTTGAAAAAGCCTTAATAATTTCCCCAGACAGCTGGGCATTGTAGTTGCTAGCAAAGGAGACTTAAATAGAGTAAATAGTGTGTTTATGTGGGACATTTATGTAATTAATTAATGCACATTTGTTGTGTAAGTGAATTAAGTTTATTGTTACTGTAGTTGTATTTGCATTAGCAGGGCGGTGCACATGAGACTAACTCAAAATAAACTACACTGTGAGTTCATGGTAATGAGTTGTAGTAATAGTTTATTTAGATCTTTATATCACAGCAATAATTAATACAGATCTTTTTTTGGTTTTAAGAACAACAAGAGTAATATAAAACATTTTAATACCATTATTCCTCTCTTGGATGTGAGTGGTCTGTTGTTTAATGAAATAACAAAATGTGGGTCAGGTTTTAAATCAGTGTAATAAAGAGCTGGGACATTTGAACTGCCAGGATCCAGTGACACAAAAACCTCAACCAATATGTTGCTTGGACATGTAAAAATTTGATTGGCTGTTGGTGGCTTATAAAGCAGGAACCATTTAATTGTAGATTATTTGTCTGATATTCTCTCACTCTCTCACGTTTATAGTGAATCATTGATTTCAGAGTGTTTTCGTGTTGCTTTTAGTCATGTCGCTTCTCTCCAGGATATTAAGCATTAGAACGATATGAAAATGAGAAAAACAGCAAGTCATCTCACCACAGAAGCTACGAGCAGCAAATGTGTTGGATTTCTACTTAATAAAAAGCTTTGATTTATTATTAAAAATACTTTTCAATTAATTTTATGTTATTTCTTTTTGTCTGTATTTCACTTTTCTATTTAATGGATAAGTAGAACACGGAATTTTATGTATTATATCTCATCTCACTGTGTGGGCGCTAAAACGGAGATAATGTCAGTGTAACGCCTTCACACTTCTTTCAATTTCTTCTCTTTCTTTTACATTTTCCTCATCCTCCATAAATCCCAGGTCCTTCCTTCATAGCAAAAAGCTTCCCCATCTCTCATCAACCTTTGCGGGTTATTCAGAGTTTAACTTTCATTTAAATTGTGTGAGATTGGTTGCAGAAAAGTTACAGTATTGAATTTTAAAAACAGACACACAAAGACACACACACACACACACACACAAAACCGTTATTTTTAATTCAGCTCAATTACATTTTCTTCTAGCTTGCCTTGTTTCCATTGAGGTTATATAAACAGCATTACTAAAACAGGGACATAAATGTAAAACATTAATCCTTACTAACAAAATTCCACCAAAACTAAGTGATTTGCAATGATTTGTGTTTGGACTGACACATAACAGCAAGTACTTGGATCTGAACAGTTATAATCCGTCCAGTTTCTACAGCTTTTTGTGTAGTTCGAGTGTACATCTACAGAGTTGTGGAAGAAGGAATATTATCAAGAAAGAAAGCACACAAACCCCATGTAACACCACCACTGATGACCTCTGAACCAATGGATGTAGTTAAAATGTTGTTCCTTCTGCTCTCTGTCTCTTTCCAAGGGTCCGATCGACAACGATGTTGTGATTCACGTGTCCCTGATAGCAGAGAGCCAAAGGTAATGCACAAATGTGTGTTTTTGTGTGTTTCTTAATGTGTTGAAGGCCATGAAGTGAGATTATTTTCTGCTTCTCTCTCCTATGCAGCTCTTAGTGCTGTAATTGTGATGAGCTCATAAAGCCGGAGCTCAGCATGACCTCTGCCATCATCTGTCACTCTTCTCATTGTGCGTGGGGTGGTGTGAGTGTGTGAGTGTGTGTGCATGTGTGCGCATGCTTAGATACATGTGGAAATGTGTGGGTGTATGTGGGTCAAATGACTCTTGAAGCTTGTTAACCTGTAGCATCAATTACTGCTGCTGGCAAGTCGACATCAGGACTGCACAGCATCGTCTTACTCACTGCAGTTCTCTAGTGTTTTTCTACATATATTGCTGATCATTAACTGCTATATTCTCATGGCAGACAATTTACCAGAGGCCTGATTACATGAGTTTTGAATTTGCAAGAACACAAAGCTAATAGATTTATTAACTTTCTATTGTTCCTGACAAAGTCAGGAAATAAAAACTCATAAAGCCTGGGTTTACAAAGTTAATGGGTGTGGACGGATTTAAAGGTCAACAGCTGCCATGGAATCACAGCACAGAAAATTTATTAGGACATAATTAGCTAAAGTAATGCCAACATTTCTTCTCAAGAATTATAGTCATAAAAAATTTAATACATATTATTCTGTGCATGATTTAGGATTGCATATAAAGGGCTGTTGTTTTTTTCCTCCTTTTTTTTTCTTCAACAACCATCATGTAGGAACATCTGTCAAGTTTAAAAGGGCACAATGCAAAAAAAAATCAAATGCCTACGAGCTTAAATTTAATAATGTAAATGTGTGTGTGTGTGTGTGTGTGTGTGTGTGTGTGTGTGTGTGTGTGTGTGTGTGTGTTTGGTGTGTGTGGCTGTAGACTGCAGGTGTTTTTGAACACTTATGGCATCCAGACCCAGACGCCCCAGCAGGTGGAGCCCATCCAGATTTGGCCTCAGAAGGAACTGGTCAAGGTAACGCAGACACACAATGGTCGTCACTGGTTGGTTACCAAGTTACAAGCGGTTTACTGGGTCTCACCCCCCGCGGGTATCATTGTTCTGCCCAGCATTCTAACACACAGCACACATACAGTTTACAATTAAATAATTTTGTAATTTGGAAACAATGGGTGTTTTAATTTGGAACAAGTAGACGAAAGATGGGTTCTCATTTCTGGCCAACAACTGTTGGTATTGACTGTTAGGTATGGCAGCTGGAGCAAGGAGATGTTTTTCCTGGCTGCAACAACTAACCAGCTTGCTAACATTAACTCTGTGTGGTAGACAATAAATCACCCCAAGCTGACTTTTAATGTTTCTAGCTTGTATCAAAAAGAGAAACCTTTTTGATACAATCCCAAAATGTATTGACCGGCCACGTGCATGGCACAGTTCTAATTTAAGCCCATTTAAAACTGCATTTTTGCATGTCAGTTGCCCAATTGTTGCTTGTTGATCTTCAAATAAAAATAGATGGTAAAGGAGCTTTAGTCTTTGATTACAGAGTAGAGAGCTCGTTCGCTCTGGTGTTTTCCTACAGTAGGAAAAAAGTAATGTCAGTTTGGTCAGTAATGTTATTTCTCTCCTACATAAAACAATAATGCATCGCTCGCTGAAAAAGGACATCGAAGGACCTTAAATTGGGGATACAAACTACTGTCATGATACAGCAGCTTTTGCCTCTCATTTTCACATAACTTTGCCTCCCAGTTAACAGGTTTTGTAATATAATGCTTCTTGTAGAGATTATTTATGACAAATGACCTTGGTATTTGGTCTTTTTGTTGTGGAAGAAAAAGGTAGGAGGTGAAGTAGAATCTATTCTTGGGTGAAATCATGGATACTATAGCAACAGACCCAAGGGACTTTCCCAAAGCTGGAGTTAAATAAAACCTCTGATTAGGAACTTTGCTGAATACTTGTATGTAAGATGAACTTATTTTTTCAGTCATCCAAAAAGCAAAACACCTCTTCTGGTGTTGTATTTCCAGAAAGACACAGCTAATCAGATGGTTTTCTCTCACTGACAGACTCTGCCGCGGTCACTGGCTCTTGGCTGACCATGGACTTGACCTGTCAGACCTTTTACCCTGAACTCCTCTCACCTCAAGCTATAGCTTCTGTGACTGATGTTGCACTCGCTGCCACACAATAGATGTGTCGGTCTTGTACTGAGCTTTTTGTAACATAACCTGCCACTCAACACAATAATGTCATTTGCTAATTTCATGCTACCTGTTGACTTACTCTTTATATACATACAGTATATATGGTAAATTGCACCTATTATAGCCTCTTGAATACCACTTAAGCATGTGGAGAAATTCAGAACTCGACCGACCTGCTGTGACTTATAGTTGCTAAGCTATGATTTGACAATTATCGTTTCAGGGGAGGGGGTCCACACTTCAATTTATACCTTGCTGGTTACGTTTCAGCAGTTATTGTATCCATCAATATCCCTGCACAACTTGGCTCAGTCAGTCCATTTGCCTGTCAGTTCAATATTTTCTGCTCTTACGATTTTTCACTTGATTGTCCCATCAATCACGGAAAGGCTGCGGATCGGTTCAAGTGATTGATCGGTCAAACAGTGATTGTTCATGTTGATTGATCAGGGTGATGGTGGAGCTGTCACTGTGTCACAGTGTGGCAAATTGGAGATGCAAACTTTGGTGGCTAACAAATGTGTTTTCAGGAGCACATTGTCGACAGTTCTGTGACATATGAAATCCAAATGAATGACAATCTGTGATTTTCAGAGCAGTTCATTTAAAAACACACCCACCCTCACTTCAACAACCGTTTCACTCCTGCATTTGAGTACTGGGATTGAGGAGCTCTGGAAGAGAATCCAAAAGGTCTGTGTGCTGCAGTCAGATGAAATGCCAGCTGCTTTGAAAATTATTGAGAAAAAGTACCAACTGATACTTTCTCTAATAATTAAAGAAACCACCCTCTACGAAACCAAACCCGCTATATTTTGTTCAAAAATCACTTTGTAGCTTCAGTTATCCTTGGTGCCTTTTTAATATTAACTACATTGTTATAGCCTTTCTATGTTAATTGATATTCTATTAAAGTATTGAAGTAAATAGTTTTTGATGAAACATCAAAAAAAAAGGTAAAGTTTCATTTTAGCAGTAAAGTTACTCTTACAAGTCAAACATTTTTTCTGCCCAAGTACAACAAAAAGTGAAATTTGCTACCCAAAACATAGAAAATCTATAAAAATCTCTGAAGTGGCTTTCATTATTCATAGTTTGTGTTTTCAGAAAAAGGAAGAATTCAGTAGAATATTATCAAATCAAAAATAAATCCACTGAAAATCCTGAGAATTGAAATCAAAACATCGTAAATGTCTTATCAAATTATTGAGGTTTATTCAGGTTTAACTGTAACAGAAATTACAACTGACCTTGAATTTAAGAGCTAAAACTCAAAGTTCTAAGATGAATTAAATATTTATACTTTAGTTAAGTTACTGTCATATTCTCGTTCATTACTCTTTGGTCATAAAATGGGAGAAAAATAGTATCAGATTTTAGGAGAGATTTTTTTCAGGGCTTAACTAGTCCTTTACTAACTTTGAACTGGATCCAAAATAAAGCCATATATTAAAACCCCAGCCTAGATAACAAGCAGTAAGGAATATTGTGATGACTGAAAAAGAGGTGGCTTAACTTGGATGGAAATACTGCTACTGCTACAGATAAAAATGATACTACAGAACAGTGGGCATCACATTTCCTTTATTAACAGTACAAGTCTGCTGTCAGCAACTTGGGGGGGGGGGACTTCCAGCCTATTGAGAATTTAGTGAGTAACAAGTCCAGCACTCGCTGCTGTTTCCATCCTGTCCACTGTGCTTCTTTCATCTACAGCAGATTACACCATTTGTTCTGTCATATCTCTGACACCAACCAACACCTCCCCTCCAAACTCTGTTTCACTCCCATCGTGTCTGTCAGTCAAACCCTGGTCTCTCCTCTCCATACTGTCCCTCATCTGCATCTGGATTGTTTGAAGTCAGCCGTCTCCCTCGTCCTCTGTCTCTTTTCTGTCATATCCATCACTCAGACACCGGTCTGCTCCCTAGCCTCTGTTCCTCATCTGTCATGTCTGTATTGTGGCGTCTATTCTCCAAGCTTACCTTCCACAAACAAACAATTTTTCCTATCATGTCATCTCTCCGGGCTCTCTACTTTACTTCAGGCCTTTCTACCTTCTGTCCATTTCCTGCTTTATCCGTCACATCCGTTTTTCTCACCCTATTCTCCCCTCTAGGCATACACCCTACCCCGCCCCATCATGTCCATAACACCAAACAACTCTCCCCTCCAGGTCTATCATCTGCCTTTGAACTGTCATACCTTTTACTTTTTCCTTCTCTCCTGTCTGCCTCTTTCTGCTGCTACGAGGTGCTCAGCCTCTCAGATGGATATGCAGTCGTGAGTCAGAGCGAACGCTGTGTGGAATATTAAATCCAAAGCGCAGCCTTCCTCGACAGAATCTGTTTATCTCAGAGTCACCACCATCTCCAGTGCTGCGGGCTGGATTTGCTCACCTCACCTCATCCCTCGCAGCCATTTGATTGTGTTGACAACAGCTGCCTGACGATGGAAGAGTGGCAATTACATTTTGCAATGTGTTATTCCCACCCGTACACCCTAAAGCTTGTACCCTTGCAAATTACAGCTTTGGTCAAAAATAGACTCCCTTTTAGCTGTTTGTCTCTCAGTTTCATATCTGACAGTCAGTGTGGACATGGTGTGGATGACATTTTATTCGTTCAGACTCTGACTTTCACCACATGTTGCAGTTACAAGCAACACCTCTAGTCTTCTGAATGAGGCTTTAAAGAGACACTGCACAATGACTTCAGGTCCTGTAAGTCCTCCAAGAGAAACTTTTGCCTTTTTTCTAGCTTGGCATTATTCTCAAACCTTGAACAGTAAGAATTTTTTGTCATTATGACATTTTACTCATAAGCTTTAAGATTAAGGAAATGTTGGGCAGAAGAAGGCCTCTGCAGTTCTTTTGCAGTCAGTAAACAATAAAAGTAGTGAAGCCATCACAGTCGTACAGCTAGCTACTAAAACAAACTGGGGACTTTTTGTGTTTCAGTAGGACACAAAGTTTTCAGTATTTTATCTCTAAAATTAAAGTTTCTTGTACTTTCATTGCCCTTATAACTGTCAATCCTGCATTGTGGTGAGGGAAATGTTATTATGACTTTCAGTCATAATTGACAAAAAAATTACTCAGCTTGACAAATACACGATTTACCCTTTTTTCTTTTTCTCTAATTTTAGAGTTATTGTTGGCTTTAATAATTTATCCTCTTCATACTGGCTGTAAAAAAATCTCATGCTAATGTGAGTGCAGATATGGGGGTCAAAATCTGCATGCCTTGTTTTGTACAAAAGTTAATCAGAAGCTAAAATGGGGCTTTTGCAGGCAGAGTTAGTCAAGTCAGATGGATATCTTCCATAATCTTTTCAGTGCAAAATTCCTGCTTTGTATTACTATCTCTCTACCACAGCTCAGCAAGGAAGAATTGTCCTGGGAAATGTACTAAAAACCGAAACTGTGGAAGTTACCTACTTTATTTGACGAACAGTGACTGCAGAATTAGCTTTGCCTGAAGTTTAGAATGCATTTTAGCACAGGGGGACTGTGGATTTTGACCCTCAGTTGTCAGTTACTGTGGAAACAGATTTTTTTCATGGGAATAACATCTGCAAGAACCAAAACCTGTTTCAGTGTAAGTCTGAGGATGCAAATTTTGTTTTGAATAGACAAATGCAACCCTTTAAAGACGTCTTTTTGGGGAAACCGATGGTAACAGAAAATGTTTCAAATCCATCCCAAATTCAATAGGCATATACAGTTTCATTTTTAAGCTTCTTTGCAAAATGCTGAATCCCCACCTGCATGATCACTATAAATCCCTCTGGATGACAGCATCATCTGAAAAAGTAAATCTGATGTGCAAATGTTATGGCAAAGTTACATTTACACTATTTGGGGCTGCAACTATAAAAATGTGCAGGAACCTCTCCCTGTCTGAGCTCCTATCAAACCGAGACATGTCCCTGTAGTGAATTAAAAGTTTTTCAAAGGTTTGTCATTAAACAGTATATTCTCACACCTGCACTGCCGAAACATAGGAAAGAGCTTTTAAACACGGCTTTTTATTATCTCTCCCACCTGTCAGGCTTGCTGTTTGTGCTGCGGTCAGTGAAATGTGAGGAAATGAAAGGATGCTTTGATAGGCTGCCTGCATGTTGTCGTTCTTCATTGGTATTCTGCACACAGGAAGTGTTGGGTGCAGAGGTTCTCCCAATCTCCCCTGGCTTTTCTCCTCTAGGTCTCATCCTTGCCTGTTAGGGCAGTGATTTGCGATGCCACTTAATCCCCAATTAACATTTCTCTTTTTTATTTAAAGACTGTTAATTTTTTTCTTGTAGTGTAATTTCTTTTAATTGGTCCAGCCCTTGCTTCCTCTTGTTGTGTGCAGCTCAGCCTTTTCCAAACAGTTAAGAAGCACACTGGAGTAGCAGAGCACCACCTTTTGGTTGATGCCATGAATTGCAGTGGGTTCAACATGGGCAAATGCGGCATGGAAGGCTTGATAGGCAGATTTCCTGCAGTGTTGCTTGAGAGGGTGTGTGTGCTGACTGTGGTTAATGATAGGACACATTAGGAGGTATTTAAGTTTAGAATTTATAGGGTGTCACAAAGGGAATAAGTACTTTGGATTCACACTTAGTCAGACACATCAAAAAAGTAATTTGCACTTGTACACGATGGTGCAGATGCTTCAGCTCTCTCTCTCCGCCTCTGTCTCACACACTCACACACACACTGACGCACATAAACGGTAAACCTGTGACTGTTTTCAAGAAAATAGTCAAGAAATCAATGTCCATCTTCTTTCTCTTTGCATCTTTGAATCAATGCAGTTTGACAGCAGAAGACACAGTGTTAAAAAGCTTTTATATAAGCACCAAAGTAAAGCTCTGAAAACTGTGCTCTTGTATTTTTCCTGCTGCCATCTCTGAACACATTCTAGAGCCAACTTATTCAAAGGGTTTGACCTTTAACCCTGCTCTGTTTTGACAAACTCCCTTTTTAAAGGAGTTATTACTACAACACATATGAAAACAGTCAAAGATTTCTGTCTTGCATCTTGTACCTGGGTGATAGTGCACTAAAATGACCAAGGCCACGATTTGTGCAGAGACATCAAGTAACAAATGTTGTTGGTGAGCTTGTGTTAGTGTTAAAAGTCTAAATTGAACGTACAGGGGAATACTATTTGTACCTGCTTAATTGAAACTTCAGAATTTTAGTCATAAAACGGTGTGAACTTGACCTCAGCTAATACAAGCACATCTTTCTATGCTCTCTCAAAGCCTCCGTAGACTGTACACTTCCTGTAATGCTTATGATGATATTTTTTAAGCACATTAGTTGCTTTGTGCTTGGAATTTTACCTGACTTACTGTTTAATACTGTGGGAGCAGGATGAGTCACTTGATGTGACCTCTGACTTGGTTAAACTGCATTTCTTCTGTCGAGGAGCTGCTGGTGAACTACAATGTGTGGGGAGATTATGCATTGATTAGATAGAAACCACCTACTACCGAGCTCAAACCAGTCCATATAACCTGTAAGATATTTGAACCAGCTCAGTGGGTGTTCCAGTGATGTATTGTAGCACTGCACTTTCATAAGGCTGGATGAGTCACAAGAGACTGATTATAAAAGGAAAAATCTAAATCAATATGTCAGAGACTGCGATTTACTGTAATCAATGGGTCAAGCTCTAAAAACACTGGAGCCTACATTTCCCATAATGACAAGGTTCAGCATATTTTTTCTCTTTGGGGTCCTTCCATCCTGAAGTCACCTTCAATCTTAGTCACAAAACTGGATTTTTTTCTGCATGATATTATCATCATATCTAGTCAATTTCACCTTTAATTTTATTGCATGTTTTGTATCTTCTGATAAATGAATTACACTCAAACTACAAGTATAAGGAGGTGGAGAGAGAGTCTGTAACCATGGCTGTATGAAAAACACAATTACACTTAATAATGTTTGTGTTTATTTTATGGCAGGATGTACGCAGCATTTAAGTGCACTTCTGCCACCTACTATGATAAAACAAGAGCAGAAATAAACACAAGGAATAACAGAGACGCTGTATTATTTACACAATATTTTCATGAGTGTTAATAGCACATATCAATATTTTATTTTTTATGCCTCAGTGAAGAAGACAGCCGTGGCCAAAAGAATTATGTTTTTTGGTATTTATCTATCTCATTTACATTTGTGATATCTATCATCAGTGCTTGGCGGAGGCACACAACCACAAATCTGGACATCAAGCTAAATATCAGTGTTATCTCAAACTCCTCTACTGTATCATAGTTGAGAGTAACAATAGCCACTCAGTCCTGCTTTTTATTTCGTTTAGAAAAGTTTACAGTCCAGCCAAAAGTGAGAAAGCATTTTGTTTGCCAAACTCATGGGTTTGTCTTCATCCTCAGAGAGGCTTTTCTGTTTAAGAAATATAGCATCACAGCAATGATGTGCTATAAATTAGAGCTAATTAACTCCAATCTGAAACACAAGAACAGTGCTTTTTCTTTACTCTTCTCAATCTCTTATTGCCAAGTCATCTTGAAACATACACAGTCAGCTTTGGTGGCTTATAAATCAATTCACGAAGATAGCTTTAATTAACAACCAACTGCTACAGCTGAATAAATCTGTTAGAACAGTTGTCATGTTAGCCGACAAAATCAGCTGCTGTAGAATTGAGAAACCTGCTTTTGTTTACCTCTGTGTCGAATTGAAGACCCATTTTTCAAAAGTTAAAAAACAATAAGTAGTAAAACTGCCACTATTGTATCATCATAAAATACATATGTAGCATGTTGGAATGAAAAGCTCAACATGTAACATTAAGGCGAAACAGGGCCTGGAGGAATATTTTTAGCAGTTTATAATATGCTAATAGGCTCATCAAACAGCATGTCGTCGTTTATTTATTCTAATGAGGGCACAGCTAGGTCTCCATCTCTCTTCTTATGGGCCTGTGCATCTCAGTACAACAGTTTTATCAGCTCCGATGCCCATGGGTGTGCTTGGGTCCACTGAGCACTCTGCTGATGGCAGCACAGGGACCTTTCATTATCACCGTGTCTCATAACTTTACACAGAGCTAATATCAGTAGGTGGTTCTGCCATATGGTGGTAATTTCAACTTATGAGTTGCAACAACAGAAATGTCTCAGTGGGACAGCAAGATGATAGACTCGCACTTTCATTATGATATGGAATGATACTGCGCGGCATGACATTTCAAATTAAATGTGATATTTTTTTTATCTCAAAGCAATACTGATAAGATCAATGCACGAATAAAGATGTAGATTTTAGTTCTCTCTTATGGCTATCAGATCACGTGCAGTGTGACGCTTGTGTTTAATGATTATGTGTCTCTTGGAATATGTGTGTGTGTCTTTCTGCAGGCATACCGTTTCCTAGCTGTCAATAAGAAACTGGGGTTGAGTGGGCGTCCAGAGAGACCAGTGGGCTGCATTGGGACCTGCAAGGTATCAGTATGTGCAAACACGCCTACACACATGTACACACTGGTACATGCATATGTTGTCCTGCTGCACAGGTCATGGGTGACCACTAGGAAACCTTCCATATATTGATCTGCATACATTTCCAAGTGTTCAGAGAAGTCGACTACAGCTCAGAAACTCAACCTATGGACAGAACAAATATGCAGTTGCACAAGTTTCTCTCTTCTTCAGACACACAGTATGCATCAGTGAATGCTGAATAGATGTTGCTTATTCTCGGGACTTATCGCATTTTAATATGCTTAGCTGCTGTCAGGCAGTCTGTTTGTGTGTGTGTGTGTGTGTGTGTGTTTGTGCACATTATGTGTGTGTGTGTGTTTGTGCACATTATGTGGCTGTGGAAGTGTGTTTTTATACAGTTCATGTGTGTGCGAGTTTCTGTGCATGTGTGTTAATGTCTTTTTCTGATGCAGTTGCAGTTTCTCCCAAATGAAGGTCACAGCACGACCAAATAAGTTGAACTACAGCAGCTTTCTCAAACAAAGGCATTGCCAAACAAATGAATCATGGCTCCCAACACATTGCTAAGACAATATTATAATGAAACATTTATGGGGAAAATGGCAGACTGCCAGAGGGCATTATCATCATCAGTGTGTCTGTATGTGTGTGTTTGTACCCCTGTGACAACCTGTATGTGGAAAAAGGAGCTTTGTACCAGTTGTGTGTGTGTGTGTGTGTGTGTGTGTGTCCCTCTATCTTACAATTGATTGGCTGTTTTATACTCTGCTCAGAATAATGTATACGTGGCTACTTGAGGGCCATCCGTCTTCTAATGCAATATAGTGTGTATGTGTTTGTGTCCATTTAGATTTATCGCATCCTGGGCAAGACGGTGGTGTGCTACCCAATAGTGTTTGATCTAAGTGACTTTTACTTGTCCCAAGATGTTATGCTGCTGATTGATGACATTAAGGTAAGTCAGGGTCACACTCTTGGAACTTACCAATGCCTCAACTCCACAGTTCAGCACTTTGTGCTTGTAAAACTTAAATAATAACTGAAATATAATCTGTATGTGTAGTCTGAAGATTTACAGTGAGTGAACCATTTGTTAAAAAGGCAGGAAATCCACTGGTTTGGTCTGATTGCTTACTCACTTTAGGTGGCCCCACAGAATAGGCACATAATTGAGCCATACCCCATCTAGTAGCAGTACTGATACTGGCTTATGCTCAACTTAGTTTTCCTTTTCCTTATTTTTTTTGAAAATTTGTTTAGTTGCTTAAAAATATAACATGAAGTTGCCATATTCAAAAACCAACATCGCATGTTCATTTGTCCAGTTAAATACAGGAAATATGATGTGTGGTAATTTACTGATTCTCTGTAGCTGTTGTGTTATTCTCAAGAGCCTAAAATGTCTTTTTCCTCAGAAAGTGAAAGCATTGCTGTCACACTGTGTTTTTTTCTCTTGTCCTTGTTTTTCAAAAGTCTCAAATTGATCAAAGTTTCATGGTTCCTGTTCATTTCATTTTATCTTGTGTCTCTTGAAAACAACAGTCAGATGAGTCCATGTTAGCATTGAAACAAATTTTTATTCCTCCATCCTAAAGCACTTTCAGTGGAAGACACAGAGGTCTAAACACAGTCATCTTATTGAGCACAAGTTGTGCAGAAGGATAAGAACGAACTGGGTGTACAGATTATTCATTTATATTATATATCATATGTATTTATACACATCATTAAAGATTATTTGTTATTCATTTATTAATACAAAATATTATTATAGAAAATTACCACAAAAATGTGCTTAACCAGTAGTTAAACCCTATTTTGTACTGTGCTTTACTTGTAGCTCTGCAGTTTTAGCTCCTCTTGCAGCGTGTTTAAGTGGTTCCAGACAGAAACCAAACTTGCTGTGATTAATGGCTTCATTCAAGCACAAGATTTATTGATGGATGATAAAGACTGCGTACAAACCAAACTAAAGCATGTATCTCATTCAAATTGATTCAGTCATAATTATTCATAAAGCTCTTCTCTCCTGGAACAAATCTTTGACTGATGAAGGTTTATACTACTGTTATCACTACGCCCTGGTTCGATGCCTGAAACCCTTTATATATCATATACAATATAATAAAGCATAGATATAATAAATAACCCAGTGCTCTATTTTCAGACAATGTTGGGTCAGATCCCCTGTGTATTTACTGTACCACAAATGACTGTGAAATCAGTCAAGAATAACTAGTATATTTATTGGTATATATGTAAAAATACTTTTCAGTTTAGTTTTATGTGAAGAAGAATGAATCTTGATGATCAAAAGCTTTCAAATTCAAACTGAAGCTTTGAGCAGTTCAACAGAGAAAAAAGGTTGAAGGTTTGGGGACCAAAGGTTAAAGAAAGGTCAATGATTCAGTTCATGTGTGTTTTCATGTGCGTGTGTGTGTGTGCAGAATGCCCTGCAGTTCATCAAGCAGTGCTGGAAGATGCAGGGACGTCCTCTTTTCCTTGTTCTCATCCGTGAGGATAACATCAAGTAATATACACACACTTAATAAGAGCTCCTTTATCTTTTTTCTGTCTTCCTGTCTTCTGATAGATTTCTCCTACCATTCTTCCTCCTCCCATCTCTCTATACATCATCTTTTATCTCTCTTTTTATGTCTGATACTGACTGAAGCGCACAACAAAATGTCTCAAAAGTCATATCACATTTTCAATACAACATTTTCCCTGCATTTTTATCTTTTGTTCTCTCCTAATTTAACATGATGTCTATAATGGCAGTAAGGTGCAACTGTATTTGCCTGATGACTGGGTGATAATGTTTCTCATCTGCATCATTATAACCTGTCTGGTGAGCCGACTGCAGCAGCTTCGGCCATTACTCAAGATGCCATATGTTGAATGTGCTAAGAACACTTAAACAGTCACACTGCAGCATCTGGAATGAGTCGATGGGCTCCTTTAAAAGCAACTCAATGTTCATTAGTTTGCTATTGATCAGGATGATGACCTGGATAAAAGGCGACAGCAGGCTGAATGAAGCAGTGAGGGTTTGGGTGAAATGTGTAGATTTATTGAGAAAAAAAATTGGCTTTGAGGATTTAATGCTAAAGATATATTTAATTAATGTGTTTGTAATATAAAAATGAGCATGTAGTTTTTTTGAAACAAACTATAACAGATTCCCTCACAGAACTGAGAGTTTTTAACTTTCGTTTCACCAGGGGGAGCCGCTTCAACCCAGTCCTGGATATGCTGGCTTCGTTCAAAAAAGGCAACATCGGAGGGGTCAAAGTTCATGTGGACAGACTTCAGGTTTGATGATCCAGTGAAAATCCTGTGCTGATTCTTTAATGTGGTTATACTTAATCAGGAATTTCCTTATTAGATTTTTGGCTGTGTTAACATAATTACAATAATTATAATAGTATCAAACTTTATTTATATATTACTTTGCAAAACAAGTTTTCAAAGTCCTTCACAGACATTAAATTAAAAGATGGCCCAATGCAATTAAAAAACAAAAGTTACATGGTGGTGCTGACTTACCAGCTCAGGAAATTCTTTTCACCTGTACTGGTTTTTGTCAGATACATTGATCAGATATATGGAAGATCAGATACACAACAATGACCAATCACTCATCAATTAATAATTCACATTAGTTTTGTAAATCTGATCATCAGACTTACACTCAGACAGTTGTTTCTGCTTGTGCTCATGTTTAGATACATCTCACACCTACAGTCTGTATTGTTCTCTCTTCTGTGATGAACAAACAGGACGTAATCATAGATATTGCTGGTCTGCCACAGGATCAATAGTTTGCGGTATTAACATGGACAACTCAGTGACAACTTAATCAATGTTACTATTTCTATAACTGCACTTTTGATTGCTTAAATATTATGAAGGGTTTTCATAGAAGCAGCTGGTAGAGGAAAATAAGCCCCCTGATTTCTCCTGTTGGCTTAATTAAAACTAAGATTACAGCCATCTCTGAAATGGTCTATGGCTTGATATTACAAATGTTCCAGTTGTTGTATGTCGTGGGTCTTCAATTCTATTTAAAAAAAAACAAAAGAAAAAATCATAGGCCTTAATCTCTATTCACCATTTTTATTAGTGTGTGCAGTACGAGTGTTTGTCTGTGTTCGACCTTGGTTTGTAAGATTCAATTTGGAAGGCAAATAATGTTTGTTTGCCTGAAAAAGGTGAAGCTGAATTGAGCCTGAATAGTTTTAAAAAGGAGATGGCTATCGGGGTGAAACCTTTCGTGGTTTGTCATGACTTTAGCAGAACACAAGAAATTAAGTGGTGAATTTGTAAATTAGAGGTTGATCCCTGTAATGTATCCTTTGGCCTGCTGACAAGACTGTAGAGACTCGACCATCAGTGCCAACAAACATTAATAAATCAATCGCCATTACTGGATGGTACTGTGGCATGAAGGCACAAATACAACAAGAATAGCAAGTATCACAGATTCTATAAAGTCTACTTTGTGAAGCAGTGTTACTGACAAGGGGTCAGACAGGGTCCCTGGGTCAGTGTCTCCATCGTAAATATTGGAAATCCTGCCCAAAGCTTTCAAAGGAGAAATAAGGGTATCTGTCAATGAATGCTAATCACATCCCAATCAAAAGTAAAACAAAACAATTTGGATTCACATTATTAGAGGTCCAGTTTGCTAAGTTTTGCACCCATTAATGTTAACTATTGGGACCTTTGCTCTCCAAGTCAGTGAAGAAGCCATGAAAACAGGACACTTGAATTTCTTTAAAGTTTTCACAATCAATATTTTGATATTAACAATGGTCCTCCATGTGATCATATGTACTCTCATCAACCTCAGGCAGAGACATGCAGCTGTTTTTGGTAAAAATAGTTCTTAAAACCACTGTATGCTCCCTGCCCTGCAGCAAAGCTAAAGCAAAGCTAGCAACTACTTGGGGAACACTGCGAAGACTTACAAGCCAAAGAGACAGATATATCCCTGTGGAGATGGTGGAGACCAAAAAAAGAGCAAAGAGGAAAGATCCCACTAGTCAGACACAAAGGAGTTAATGACTTAACAACCAGCTGTTTGCCAAGTTCCCCAAATCCACTCAAAAGGTGATGCTAGCTTGAACTGTCTGTGTAGCCCCACAGTAATAAAAAAAAAATTGTTAATTTTTTATTAAAAAAAAGGTTTAATTCATAGTGAACCATAAAAAAAAAACTACTGCAGATAATTATTTTTGTTTGCATTATAGGAATCTGTGCAAAATCAATCATCTTAATGGCAAAAAGCAGGAATATGGAGCCAAGTTAGACCAAGAATGAATTTTCATGTTGGTTACTCTAACCAACTGCTTTGTGAAACTTAAGACGGGTCTTCCAACCCTAACTTCTTTCCCCATGTGTTTGTGGTGCTCAGCAGAGACTTCTTCATGGGAAACTTTTTGTTTTTTGTTCTGTTTTAAAGTTCTTTCTTCCATTCGCCTATTTGCTATTCACTTCACAGCTTCCTCCTACAGCTTTGAAACAAATCTCCTCTTCATCATCTCATTGTTATGGGGAGCAGGATTGCTCCTCTCCTACGCGTCTTATTTTTGTTTTGGAGTTGACTTCAGTTGGAATGGCTAATATCACATTTAGACAACAGGAGCAAGTGGTATTGAACCGCACTCTTTACTCCTTCACAGCTGTGCTTTTAAAATGCTCAAACTTTTACTTTCACTGTGACAGAGACTCACTTGTCACTGCTCCTGTACACATTTGTACAAACTACAACAGTGAGCTAAGTTCACTACCTACTACTCCATGCATTATTAGTTATAAACTGCATTATTCACACAGTTGTTTTGTATACTGAATTACCTGACAATCTTCCTCTTGGGGATTCATGCAGCTCTGTTTTTTTTTCCCAGTTTGGTTTCCCTTCGTGCTCTTGAATGTGCCTTCAGATATGACTTCCTCATACATTTGTTCACACGATGTGCAAACTGTATGTCTGTTACTGTGGAATCTTAGAAGACTCAAGGACAGAATAATCACTTTGCAAATCATTGAATGTGTCTTTTTTGTCCTGTAGACGCTGATATCTGGAGCAGTGGTGGAGCAGCTGGACTTCCTGCGTGTGAACGAGGCAGAGTAAGAGCTTCCTCTAACCTTTGATGCTAGGTCTGTCAGAAGTCAGTGACCTGATAGTTTGTTGGCAGGGAATTTTAAAACGCTGACTGAAATTTTAATGATGTAGTAGACAAACAGAACATCCCACCCATATTTCAGATCTAATATGTATACAATCAGATATTATGCAATATTTTTGCATTGTAACCAACATAAAGACTACATTTCAAATGTTTTCATTAATCAGTTTGGTGTAAAATAATGTCAATAGATGTTAAAGGTAAGATACAAGCATTATATGTGTTTGCTTCAGGATTAAAATGTGGCATAATAGAAAAACAAGCAGTAGGACAAATGCACATGGATCTACTGTCCACATACAAACAGCACACATAGTTTAACTTGTATGTGTGTTTGTATTCAAAGGATTCCAGAGTTTAAGAGCTTTGAGGAGCTGGAACTACCCAAGCACTCCAAGGTGAAGAGACAGACGAGTACTCCCAACGCCTCCGACCTGGAGCAGCAGCCAGAGATCAGTGTGGAGGAGTGGCTGCACAAGCCCACCCCTGAGATCATCCAGAAGTTCCATGTGAGTCGACTGGAAGAAAGCGCCAACAATCGAGATTGGAATTATTAGCTGCTGGTTGTAATTATGTTTTTACAAATGAGAAGTGGGAATAAAGAAGAAAAGCGAAAAACAAAGTTATGTAAATACATAAATTTCTATTAGCATAAAAACTTAGAAGCTATTATTATTTAAAACCTTAGGGCAATGTTAAAATATCTAAATGGCGATACTAAAAGTGGGGAAAAGACTTCCAGTCAAATAAGCAGCAGAGGAAAATGGATTCTAACTTTCATTTTTGCCATTTTAAAAACATTTGTTAATCATTTAATGGTGAGGGTTAAACGTAAATGACCTTTATATTTGTCAAGATTTAATTTTAATAATAAACACAACCCTAGTTTTCTTATTATCTAGAGGAAACATCTCACAGCCATCTTCATCCTCCTCAAAAACCCATCGTCCACCCCTGTTGACTTTTGACATACGACACCCTTGGCCCCATGTCCCTGTTTCATTGTTACAATATATTTTCAAACATTTTCCTAAAATCAGGGTTTTCTGACACCATCAGCTTTCTCATAATAACCTGCTTTTTTTAAATTTGGCTCTGAACTTGAATAGTTTTAGCTTTCACAGGATCGTTACAACCTTTTCTACAGCACCCTAAAGTTTTTGATTTGTTTGTTTGGTTTTTTTTTACCATGGAAGCCATCAAACATTAAACCGTTTACTAATAAGAAATAATTCAACCACCAGATTATTTAGCCCAAACTTTCTATAAAAAGCTGAAAGATGATTATCTCTTTTTGATATTTTTGGCACATCAGGGCTGCTGTCAAATTTTAACAAGACAATACTTACCAATTATTTCCACAATGGCAGAACTGCAGGAAACAATTTGGTGTTACAATAATAGTTTCAATACAGCTTGTTTTTTGCTGACTGTGACTGGATAATAATGCAGCTGTGTGTGAAGTGTGCAGTGGGATTTACTCCTGTTTGTATGTGTGGCTAGGCCTAACTTCCCATTCGTGTGTGTGTTTGTGTATGTGTGTGTGTGTGTGTGTGTGTGTGTGTGTGTGTGTGTGTTTGTCATTGTCCAGGACTGCGACTGCTTGGCCAGTCAGGCTCAGCTTGCAAGCATCCTTCTAAGGAGAGAGGGACCAGGCTTCCTTGCCAGAGATGGTGAGCACACACACACTGTGGGCCCTATTAACCATCTATGGTGCATTGTCTAAGGCGCAAGAGTGTTAAGGGCGTGTTAGAGTGAATCAGGTAACGTTGGTGGTAGAAGTGAGTGGTACTTATTGTCCTTGTGTTTAAAATGCAGAACGTGTATGTTGGTGCATTTTACTATCTGATTAATGCGCCATTTAAATAAGAGGAAGAACACTGCCACGACTTAGGGCCAGCTTTTTTGTTGATTTATGGTGCAGGCGCTTTCTGCTGCCTCAAGATTGCAGTGCACTATGAGTGCGCCACGCCCCACCTTTAATTTAAATCTGAAGGTGCACAAAGCAGTGCAAGTACACTTGCCACTTACACAACATGGGCGCTGAATGTGAAAAATGTAAACTGCGTTGGTTTAAAACCAGCAGTGACACTTATGCCAAGCGTAAGATAAGGCTCTGTGAGTTAGTTAGCAACTTCAAAAACGAATCACCAGTTGATTTGAAACAGATCTACAGATTTTCTGAGCTCCTGATTCAATGCTTTTTCAGAGGACTGAACCAGTTAGACACTTCTCTAACATCATCATCATCTATGGGGTATTTTATTCCTGTGAAAAAATCTGGTCTTCAACATGCAGAATTTTATTGTTTAGAACACAAAATAACTGCTTATTTTAGCAGATTTAAGTCCCAGAGAATATGGGATAAATTTGGACATGGACTTTTATGTCTTTATCTTTTTTTTTTAATGTCCAAAAAAAAAAAAACCATGTTTGTGATTGCAGAAAACATGATGGATGAACTGGAGAGGATCTACAGGAGAGCTGGCAGCAGGAAGCTTTGGTCTGATAATCTCACACACACACATACAAAACATAACATAACACTTACAGTGTTATATACATTTTTAGTGGCCTTCCAGTCAATAATTTCATTCTTGAGCTTACATTTTCGTCAGTCAAGATCAGATTTTTTTTCGCAAATATAAGAGATATTAAGGAGGAATCACCAAAAGTTTCCAGGTCGAAACACAAAAACTCTTAATATGAATTCAGAACCAGCAATGCACAATAAAACAGTGACATTCACCACTCATTTTATTTGTGAACAAGTTGCCTTGTTAGTCATGATTTGTCTTAGTGAACTTTCACTCAGTAGAATAAATTAGTTTGCATCAAAAGTGGTTCAAAATTCATGTTCAACATTTGTTGAGACACCCCATTAACCAAATGTTTTGTCTCCATACCTGTTGTGTCCCAGTTGTTGCCCTCCCAAAATCTTCTCTCATGTCGACACTTTAACTGTTATTTAATCTGGCTGAACTGTAGGCTGGCAGTTCGCCATGCTGCTGCCATTATCAAGAAGTTCGCCAGCTCTATAGCTCCTCACATCACCACAATACTGGTGCATGGGAAACAGGTAATGTTTGGGCTGAGATGGCCTGAAGAGTCTGCATGTCCACTCCCAGTTAGTTGGCTAGCCAGTTGTCTAGTTTGAGAGCTGTGTGAGTTTCAACCGTCACTCCTATGTGATTTCTTAAAACCAGGTTGTCTACAGGGCTTTCTAAAAATCAAGAAGAATAATATGCCTTATCCAAAGTTTAGATTTATGACTCCAGTATATTAAAAATCTTCCTATGGAGTGTAAATAAAACCATAAAAATACATAAATACAAAAAATACAAAAACACTTGGTGAAGAGTGATCATTATTTCTGTATTCGGCATAGAGTGCCACAGGGATGAGAAACTTTCATAGGCCAGCCCTGAAGTTAGCATTGGCGTTGTTCTCTTGACAAAAAGATAATGGGATTTTTTTTAGTTGCAGAAAATAAGCTGTGTGCTAGAAAAGTTTAGGAGGCTTATAACAATAAAATAATCTTAACAAATGAATACTACTATTGTGATTTTTGATGTTTAAATTTAATCTCAAGAAGCTGACATTTGGCTGTAAGCATACTATACCAGAGCTGCATGACTTCAATACCCCCATCACTAAATTGCCTATTACACTGTACTGCACTCATGCCATAATTTTATGAGTCGGTGTATTTGAAAGTTCAAATTGGAATAATTTGTTAGAGCATAAACAGAACTATCCCAGACCTTGACATTTTCTGTAATTTCCTTTAGCCACTTATTAAAACCAACATTTTCAAGATACATTGAAAGCTTCAAAAATCATGGTTGTGGTATTTACTCATTTTTATGCCATATAAAAAAAAGCTTCTGTTAACCACTGACTTCCATGCCAATATCTAACCAGAAATCTTATTAAAAAGCCACCTGACTTTGAGACAAGGGAACCAGTAGTTCAACAATGCTAACTCATTTCCGGGTTTTAGCACTCATTCCTGAGGCATCTTGTACTTTTGTGTAGAGCTAATGCTAGTCCTGAGGGTTACTATCAAACATGTTTTATTCAATTCTTACAGTAGCATTCGATTGATATAAATATTAGCATTTTGCTTAATGGTTAACAAGCTGAGGCTGTTTCTGGCTGAACCAGCAAGTGTAGCATAATAAAATGGCTAATACTCACACAGCAATTAATTTGGCAAAGTGGCTAAGCCAAGCTAGCTAGCAGGCACCTTGACTCAGATGTGTTCAGGAGCTTGTCATAAGTGTTCGCTTTCCCTCCATTAACGTTCACATTTTTGCTGTTATGTTCTAATGTGACATCACTCACTGCAAAAAAGCCGTCTGTAAATGAAACATAATTTGACTACTGGATATAATGCTGTAAATGCCTTTACATCCACTGTTGGTCTGCATCTGTTTAATCAAGGTTATCATTTTTCAAACTTGACAGTTGCTAGGGGTGCAGACACCACTTGCAAATTCACTATAATAAAAGTAAAAAATAAAGCAATATTAACGCTAGAGTGACTAAATAGAAGTAAAGCACAAACACAAGGCTCAAAGTATATATTGGCTGTCTTTCACATCGACTATTGTCAGCTTCATTAACATGAAGCTCATTGTTGTATTTTTCATTAGCATAATAACATTTTCTGTCTAGATTGTAAAAGTGAGTGGAATAGTGAATCTTGCATAAAGACAGATTTCTCAAAGCAAAGTTATGCGTGAATCTTTGTTCCAGCCACAATCGGAAAATAGTGTACTGCAATTTGTTGAGATGAGAAGAACACATTTGCCTGGCAAGCCATTGTCTACCATTATAGTCAAACAAAATGCTTATTTCTTTTGATGTTTGTCCACAAAGCTGCTAAATTCAGTTTTGTTTGTGGTAATTTTCTGGCCTGATTAAGAAAAGAATTGACTGTAAGTGGTCGTCGCAAATTTGAGCTGTAAGCTTTTGTTCCCTTCTTTAGTGGTGAGTGTTTTCTGGGTCCATGATTTGATTTGAATTTGTGTCACATTGATTGACATGACAAATTTTATTATGTGCTGTTTTATTAATTACTAGGATTTTAGCATAGAGAAATTTGATTAAGCCAGTGAGTAAAAAAAAGCCCCGAGGCTGGTTTCAAAGTGGCTGGGAAATAGCATCCATACTCAGTTCAATTTACTTTCTCATTTACCTAACATGGGCCAGGAAGTGAAGCTTGAAATAGGTTCCCCAACAAAGCATCGCTGGAGTGACACCACATCATGCTTCCTAAACATTAGGGCTTTGTGCTCAAGATATGCCTTCGTATTTCAGCAGGTTTTAGGCACGGAATACCTCTTTATACACATGCACGCACACACACACCAAAGGAGTTGTTCTCAGCATATAATAAGGGGAGGTTGTGTTTCAGCTGATTGTTTTCATGACCCAATCAATGAAACTATTCTATGTGTTTACTGCTTCAATGAGGATGGCTTCAACTCGTTGTGTGTGTCTATGGCCACCCCGGCTGTTGCTAACATGTGAGGATAACCACAGTTTGTGTGCTGCTTTTTCCTCATAGGATTCCTGCAGGCAAGAGGAGGCAGTCTGAAGGCTAGAGTGGTTCTAGTGAATGATAATCCGAAAAAATGAGTGAACATTAAAATGTGTTCTGGAAAACGAACCTTTTACTATACCTTTTCCTTTTCCTATAGTGAACAAATCTTCTTCATTAAAAAAGACTGGTACTGAGACATTTTGCCATTTCTAACATGGTCAACATACTCCCTGAGGTTTATTTTGAAATTATTGGAATTTTTTGTGGGTTTTGCTTTCATTTAATTCTGTTTGAATGGATTGTACATATGGAGACCTAGCACCTGGGGACAAATTCATGCCTTTTTTATTTTGTTAGTGAAAGTGAATCAAACATTTCAGAAATAGTCCCTTGTTTGGATACTGCTCACAGTATATATTCTCCACATGCTCCATTCCATTTTATTTGGCAATTCATTCAATCAACTTGACCATCACATAAAGCAATTATGTTCTCAGCTAAAGCAACAATAAAGCTGAGGAATGAAAATGAACACAAAGATTTAGTCTGTTAAAGTCCAGGCTGTCAGTTGTTATCTGTCATGATGTCAAGATTGTTCTTGTGTCTTTTCGCCCACTAGGTCTGTTGTCCGTCTTGCTGCCAGTCTCTTAACTAAGATAGTGGACAGCCTTGCCCCCAGTATTACTAGTGTTTTAGTGCATGGCAAGCAGGTAAGTGGACACACGGACAGCAGGGGCTGAGTAGGTGACCAAAACTATTCTCCCTGTACAAGTAATTTTGGGAAATGTTTGGGGAAAACGGCATGTTGGGACAATGATTTTAATGTTCACTGATTAAAGACACTGAAGTTGAAATAGCAGCAAAATAAAATAATTATAAGCTCCTCATGCTTTCATCCTATGGGACTTTCTTATGCTAGCTGCATGCCAACATTCCTCTTCAAAGCTCACCTTCAGTGTGTGTGTATCTAAGCCATATTTGTAGCGAGGCTGCCAGTGTGACCACAGCAAAATCCTAATATGCACCGTGTCCACGTGTCTAGACACACTCCATTTGCCAGTTGATATGTTGTGACCCAGGGATTTGTCTGATGCCACTCCCTTACGCTGGATGAGTTTCGGTGCATCATTTCCTGTCAAGTGTTATTCAGAGATTAGCCTCCTCTTGAGAGTGTCAGTTATCTCGCCTCATTTTTACCCTTCTGAACAGTTTTAGGCATTTCATTATGCTGAAGTAGCTCAAGGTGTGAATCTGCATATAGATTGCTTACCGGGGGGGGACTGCTCCTCTCAACATGATTGGAAAAGCTGATTTAAGATGTGAGACGGCTGTGTTCCTATGCTTATAATAACAGCTCAGTCGAAAGCAATAAGAGGCACCGCCACATTTAGGTCAAGTCTGACTTTAAGTTTTGATTATACATCTCATCAATATTAAAATTCAACTATCTTTTCTCCTTGAATTTAAAGTTGGTAATTTCCAAATATTTCCAGCTGCAGGCCAATCCTTGCTCAGTTTGAATCATTTTCGATGTTAGAATGAATGAAACGTCTTCAAAGTGCTGGGTTCTGTCAGATAAAGGCAAGGGTAAAATGTGTCCCCTCATCAGGGAAATTGTTAAGGTATAATTTTTATGATACAGCTTTCAGAAGACACAAAGTACAAAAGAGTAATCTCAGGATTTATCATTTTTTTCTGACTCGATTTTATGTCACTCTGAGAGAGGAGGCCAATTTCATAGAAATGAAACAAGATACTTGTAGGAATTGCACCTTGGAGGGAAGACTGTGTGCATGCACAAGTCTACACATGTGAATACTTTCACACATGTGCACCTGCATAGGCACACATGCTCAAAAAAGTGTGGATGTATTGTACACAATAATTCCTCTGCACTGCAGAGAACTTTTAAACTTCATGTGGGTTTGGTGTTTGCTCCTTTTCCCTGTGTGTGCACATGTGCTAATGCTCGTGATTACCAGGTGACCCTCGGTCTGTTCGGGCAAGAGGAGGAGGTGATCTCCAATCCGCTGTCACCAGGGGTCATCCAAGGCATCATCTACAGCAAGTGCTCCCCCCATGGAGGGGAGCGAGAGGCTGTTCTTCAGCAAGAGCTGGTCATCCATATAGGATGGATAATCTCCAACAGCCCCGAGCTGTTCAGCGGCATGCTCAAGATCAGAGTCGGGTAGGACAACTTTGGGTTTGGGATGTTGCGATGAGGCTCTAATAACTCTTGTACATCTATTTGAGCATCTCGTGCAGAATGCACTCTTTGCTGTAATTCTCCTTCCACCTTGTTCAAATATTTGCTTCAGTTCAGGCTGCAGTTTGTTGTTGGCCTATCAAAACATCAGGAAAATCTTGCTGTGAAAAATCTGTTTCCTTCCATTGAGATGTTATATTTCAAGTTGTGCTTCTGAAGTGGGATTTTGCTGCAAATGAACCAGACTGTGGCTCTCTTGAAATTGGACTGAGACCTGCCTCTGCACAAGAGGAAAACAGAAAAGTCTCTGGACGTGTCAAGTCAGACAAAACTGTCAGAGAAATCTAAATACAGTGTTGAAGGAAGTGCTGAGAGGTTATTCAGTTTGAAGCTTTTTCTGTTCCATAAAGCTTGTCAAAAAAAAACAAGTCATCTGTTAACTTATTAACATTTTATTTTTTTTTTTATTTTTCTTGACTGTAATTCTGATCTTCAGCCCTTGGACAAGAACAGGACGCTAATTTCCCACCCTTTTTACAAACAAAGTAACCCCCCCCCCCCATGTGAGTTGTATAGGGTTCAACTCTGGGTTTAACAAGAAGTGTTTTCTGTACGTGTGTGTGTGTGTATGTGTGTGTTCACTGTGGACCTCCAGATGGATTGTCCAGGCCATGAAACATGAGCTGAAGATCCGTGCGGGAGACATGCCCCCCCAGGACATCCACCAGCTCTCCCCCAGCGACATCAAGCAGCTGCTGCTTGACGTCCTGCAGCCTCAACACACCGGCAGGTACTCTTCAAACACACACTGACACAATAAACATTTACCACGCATGTTCATTCTATTCAACTCACTCCGTCTTTGAAGACGCCATGTCTTTATCTTCATGCATTTTTACTTTTAGTATAATCTTCTTAGTTTTAATTATTTTATCTTCTTGTCTACAGCCATATCCTATTATCTGCTGCGGCAGCAACCCAATTTCCCCATGGGTTTTATTAACGTTTTATCTTATCTCATCTCATCACATACACATGGACTCGGAGACAATTTCCTCCAACTCAAAGGCTATCAACATTATATTTCCCCAGTCTTTAAAACTCGGTTCAACAGTTTTACCCTTTCTTTTCTCCCCCAGGTCTTGGCTGAACAGGCGTCAGATTGATGGTTCTCTGAACAGGACCCCTCTGGGCTTTTATGATCGTGTGTGGCAGATCCTGGAGAGGACCCCCAATGGTATTATGGTGGCTGGGAATCACCTCCCACAGGTACCTGCCTGCCTTGACACTGCTGCAAGATAAATTTTCTCACCGACGCTGTTTAAATGTGACACTGTGTATTGTGTTCTGCAGTGCAAACAGCTGCGGGTCATAGAAACCTCTGTGAACGTTTGCACAGTCTGTGTCTGTAAGGCACTTATCCCTTACGGACAGACTTTGTGTTTTACCTCAGAAACTCTGATTTAAAGTGTTGCCCCCATTAATTGGATGATTCAAACACTAATTACAGTATCTGCCACAATACTTGTCTGGAGGTATGTTCCAGAACCTTCAGAAAAGGCAACAGTTACAAAATGACCTATGCTATTAAACTTGTGTGTGTCTATTTAACATGAAAATGTATTTCTTTGTCTGTTGATAGTGTGTGTTTTCTTAAGTGGGAAGCTCTCATGAAAAAATCAGCAAAATTGTTCTTTGTTTAACCGCTCATCATCATCATCATTATTTTTTGTAAGAGTCATTAGTCAGTGATATCATGATGGTGTTTTTTCTTGCTGCCTTTTTCTCAGATGACGTTTTGACATGTCAAAGTAGGAAAAATCACATGAGTAAATGAGAAATTTAGTAATTGTTGAATTCCATTTTGCTGCTTTTGTTTCAGGGTTCTGGTATCATGAACATTATTTGCATCTCTCCTTTATTCACTACCCCCTATTTACAGACATTTAATAGTTTACTCTATAATGAGCAGGTATTTCAGACACTTCCCATCCCATTTAATTATTGTTATAGTTGTTAGTAACACCTGCACCTTTTTTACCATGACTAGTCCAAATTTCCATATCATGCTGGTCTACACTGATCCTGTATCCACAAACATGGTCTAGAAACACAGATAATGCAATGCTTTATACATTGACTTCATCAAAAAAAAAAAACCTAACTCGTAATTAGTATTTTGTTGCCTCAAAGCACTGATCATTAATATATTGGTAAGTAATATTTGCCAGGTACTTTGAATATATGCAAGCTTTTACAGGAGGAGGAGGAGGGAGATACCACAACCCTCTGCCTTTTGCATGCTCACAGTCATGGAGTCAGATGATTCAGAATGACACTTTACATGGTGTTTAAACACCTATTTTTTCTGTCTCTCTGTAGCAACCTACACTGTCTGACATGACCATGTATGAGATGAACTTCTCCCTGCTTGTGGAGGACACGCTGCGGAACATCGACCTGCCTGAGTACAGACAAATCATAGTAGAGGTAAACCGATCCAATCACAGAAACCACCAGTGTGGGCAGATACAACAGAATCCAAATGCATAAATTTAACTTAAATCTAATTACGTGTGCATGGATTGCACTCAGCATTGACTTTGATCATTTATTCTGGAATCATATTTTCTGAGTTCAAGCACTGCAGTTTGTCCAGAATCAAGAAGCAAGGATATTAAATGACTTCAATTTGAGCAGCTCTGTAATGGCTATTAAAATTAGTTCACTCTGCTGCTGTTAATGTTTCTCGCATCTGACCGCCTTGTTCTATTTTCACTATGTGAGCAGTTGCTGATGGTGGTGTCTATTGTGCTGGAGAGGAACCCTGAGCTGGAGTTCAGCGACAAGGTGGACCTGGACGGTCTGGTGAAGGAAGCCTTTAATGATTTCCAGAGGGATCGAAGCCGCTATGAAGGCATAGAGAAACAGGTAGAGTGGCTTCCCTCCAAGCCATCAGGTCAACTGATGGAATAATATTTTCTCATTTGAATGTAAATGTGAATGTGAATGTGTTTCAGCCTAACACCAACCTAAAGAGTGAGTTCAATAAAATGGTGTTAAAAAGCCTACTTGAAATGAGTAGCCACTCCTCAGTAGGGTTTTTGTGAGATATAATCCTGCTAGGATGTTTTTTTTACTTCCAACACCCCCATTCATTTGAAGTTCTTGAAAACATATCTCATAATGTCTCATCTTCTCCCCCTGCCAGGATAACATGGAGGCGTTCTATAATACACCACCAGTGGGAAAGAGAGGAACCTCCAGCTATCTGACCAAGGCTGTTATGATCCAGTTGCTGCAAGGAGATGTCAAGCCCTGCAAGGACGACCCGTGCTCTGTTAGCTAAATTTACAACTTAGCTTTGAACCCTAACCCTAGCCTGCTGCAGTGTAGTCATTAAATGATGCAGCAAGGACTGCAGAGCATCTATCATATGTATTCAGAAGATAACCTCTAACCTTTCCAGTGCTCCCTTTGACAGGACTCTTCCCACTCCTTTGAACTACATTTATCCTTTCCTCAGCTACAGTACAGGCTGTTAGCAGAAACTTTAATTGCTGTAGATGAGCGTATTTGCAGTTTGGTTTCAGGGGTTCAAACACATCCATCAGTCACATTTTGTTTGAAGTTTTTTTTCAGTCTTCCAATGATGGCCTATATTCAAACAAAGAATTAATGGAGTTACCTTTAACTACTTTAGTTATTTACCATCCATGGCCAGTCATTTCATAAGCCACAAAACTAGTTAACATTGCCACGTAACTGATTAGCTTTTTTGTTATTTTTCACCTGGATACTGTGGATTAGAATGTCTGCACTTTGTTTCAAGGGTTGATTAATAAATGCATCCACCAGTTATACTGAACTCAATAGTATAAATAGCACTTAGAGTCTTGTTTTACCTCTACACAACAAAGCATACAGACAGAGGGGTATGTAAAACTACACAGCAGGTTAAATTTGTGCAAACTATTTCTTTTCCTTTTTTTTCAGTGTTACATTAGAAAGAATTTTAAATGTCCTGTTCTGGCTGTCAGGTATTTAAATATAATGCCTCTATGAACTCTGTTTAATGAGCATTTAAACTATACCTCACCAGCAATAACAGCTGTTACATAGCATTTGCTCAGTACAATGAGATGTGGTTCTTAAATTGGTGCATTAGGCTCCCAGGGGCCTTAAAATGTGTCATACGGAACTCCTATATAATCCATGAGTGGCCATTAATGGTGGTTCAGCAAATCGTATCTTAATGAAGGTATTGTCTAAACACTTTTTATGAGACTTGAGTTCAAGAGCCACTGATTTTATAGGGAGTTACATAGTATATTATTCAGCTGAAAATGCATCTATTTCAGAGTTGGGTGTTTGTTGTAATGTCTTGCATTTCTCTGCTTTCTCGCTCTCTGTCCTCTTACCTCTTTGCATGCACAGTCTGCTGCATGAGAATAGACACTGTTTGCCATAACCGTCGTGACAGTTTCTCTGAATGTTATGGGCTAGAAAATGGAGTTTCTGAGGGGCTTGTTTTGCACGGTAGGGCACTGCATGACAATGACTACTGCTCGTCTGAAGTCTGAAGGACCTTTTAGAAAATGCTGTTGTGTTGAATGTGAGCTGCAGTAAAGCCTCCTGTCATCTTAAGGTAGAAATGATAAAAGACTCTGTTTGACTTATTTTAAAGCGTGCCTCTTTAAATATCATCACTGTGATGAATCTGCCCAACCTTGTCACTGTGTATGTATCTCTGTTGTTTACTGATGTTGTTCAAAAGAGGTATTTTTAACTCAAAACTTGTAGTTTAAAAGAATAAAATTATCATGGAAACTACAAACATTTTCCCTTTGACTGACATTATTATCCTCTTCATTAAGCTGTACATACAACGATGTAAATAAGTATGGTGTGCATTATGCAGCTGCTTCTACAACATCCTTTCCCCTTTTATTCTGTAGTTATGCAAACATGAAATACAGTCATGTAATTACTTCACATGAAGCAGAATCTCTTGTTCCTTGGCAAAAACTGCAACAGAAATAGAGCGTGACTGCTGCAGCCCTGAGGGGTCTGTTTGGCATTGTATCGAATCCTCAGTTACACACACTTATGATGCCCCAACCTCTTATCAATCTGCATCTCGCCAATGAGGCTGTGTGTGCTGTCTGCAACACTGACTAACTGATTGGCAGAGAAAGGTAGAGAGGTGGGTGAGAGCCGGAGGAGAAGATAAATGAGCTCAGCCTCACGCTCAATATATTCAAATCAGCTTGCGTGCTGGTGAGAGGAGATCTTGCTCAACTTGTTAAAATATTTTTTTGTTCTTAACCAGGATGAATAAAAAAAAAAGTAGTTCCTCTTGATTGAAGATGGATTCTGAAACAGGTCTATGATTTTTTTTGTCATCTATTTTTAGCTTGAATTGGCGTATTTTTTACTTATTATTCATGTATCGTGAAATGTGACTTTTTTGAAACCATTAAAGGTAAAAACTATTAATGAGGAGCATGATGCCTGCAACAAGGAGGGCAACAAAAAGATACTTAGTTGCATTATGTAGAGTGTAGAATACCGTTTTTTCTAAGCCTGACCCATACTAGGGGCAGAAAAGTCAAGATAATTTGACCGCTCCTTATTAATTCATTTATTATTTTTAATCTTTACATTATGAATCATCCAACATTATGGGGGTCCACTACCTATTCACTCAAATAGCACTCTTATTAGGCTCAATGAAGGTTGACATAGAAGTTTCTATGGAATAAACAGGTACAGAAAGTTAAATTTCTCAAATGTTAACTCCATCAACAAAAAACAAACACCAAGATGTAGTGAGTTAAAAGGGTATTTTCTTTTGTGTGGCATGGTTACATTGCTGACGTTCATGTCTTACAGTTTAGGAGTTTATGCCTCTTTCGTCCACTAGGATGCAGCAGAGTTTAAGGAATGACATTTATAATGGTCTCTGACATTTATAATATTCTCAGATTTCAAGGTATTACCTTTCTGAAATACTAAATAGTAAAATGAAATATATAATGCATGGAAAGCCAAATGATGTGGATTCATATACATGACCTCCTGTGTAAATGTGAAGTAAGAAATAAAAAGATGATTGCTGCTGTACAGTATTAATCAGCTGACCAGATGCAGATTAATGTATGAAATCTCAAATTTATTAAAAACACAAATTAATAGAATTAGCTTAATGTTTCCCATTTTTAATGTTATAAAATGCATTTTCATAATTAAACACAGAAAAGAAGTGAGGTTTCATCTCTGCCTCACATTGATTTGATACTTCCTGACCAGTCAGCACAAAAAGGTGAGTGGCCATAGGGGCTTTGTCTTGTCAGCCTGGAGAAAAACAAATAGACAAAGGCTGATAGAGCTGAGAGCAAGAAGGACAGACATTAACAAACAACAGTTAGAAATGCAGCAAGATCAGGATTTTTATTGGAAAATCAAATCAAAATCATGTCACTAGGCAAACTGTTTAATGAGATCAGATTAGATTGGACTAGATTAGATTTAGTAAAGTAATAAATAGGACTGAAGTATTGAGATGACTAATAGTGAACTACTGAAAGAGGAAAGTATGTCTTACACATACTTATTTCTTCACTTTTTCTATTTTCCTCTTTCTCTTCCAGTCCAACACACACACACACACACACACACACACACACACACACACACACACACACACACACACACACACACACACACACACACGTTCCTACAGCAGGACAAGCATACATTTCTCTAGCAGTGTGTTGGCAACATGGAGATAACAGTTTGGCAGCATAATCACAGATGACACACACATACGGCGCGCTCTGAGTGACTGCTGAACAGAGGAGGTTTCTCCCATGGCAGTGAGCGCATCCCTCCCTTGTCTGCATCTCTATCACACCTATTGCTGTAACACAGTGAGACAAGGCTGCCGCCTCCTCCCTCGGCCTTATCTGGGTTTGAGAGGTGAGGGACTGCTAGACTGTAGATAGAAACCAATAATAATGTGTTTAGTCTGCAGGCAGCCAACCACTGGAGAATTGCACATTCGATCTAAAGGATGTCTTCATGTATCATATATACATCAGTCATCGCTAACATTAAAGGAGGTCTTTCTGACATTTTTTTTTTTTTTTTGTATATAGACTTTTAAGCCATGAGAGTAGCATAGCTTTGGAAATTGTGATGCTTGTAAATTGGTCCACCACTTTTCAAAAAGTCATAATAACTACTAGATGGATTGCCATCAAATTCTGCACAGATTCAGACACTTCCTCCTTCCAAAGGGATTTTTTTTTATTTAGCAGACTTTTACTTTGACACCAATAAGAAGTTGATATTTTTTTAGCTTTTAGTGAAATGTCACCACTAATTACCTCGACAATTACCATTGACCAGTTCAGTTCCTTTTGTAAAGCTAACACCACCTATATTTCTAAATTTCAAGTTGTCCGTTACTTTGGTTTACGACTGGTAGTGGAAGAAACACTCAGATAACTTACATTACTAAAAGCAGCAATATCACAGTATAGAATTCCTCTGCTACAAGTTAAGGTTTTCTAGTTGTTGCTGAAATAAAAGAAAGTAAAACATTAAAATCAAATTACACTTGAAGTGCTAAAAGTCAAAGTGCTCATTATGCTGAATGGTCAATCTTTCAATAATTTAGCATTTTTAATGGATTATTATTATTTGTGTGTCAATATGTTTATTACACCAGTGCTGCGGCTTGTGAAGGTTGAGCTAATTTTACTTACTTTATAAGGCCAACTGCTCTTGTGTAGGTTGTACATTTCTGCCTAGATATCAGAAGTCCTACTTAACATGTTATAAGCATCAATTTTTGTAATGATCTCAATCTGTAAAGTCACTTATCTTATATAATTTAATGGGGTAAAAAGTTATAACATTTGCTGACAAAATGTTGTGGGATAGAAATATAAAGTAGCATAAATTGGCTTAACTGAATATATTCAGTTAATATACTATGTCATATTTCCCGACTGTCTATGTGCTTATTAGAAAATGTTAGCATTCTAACACTAATCTGATAACCATGGTAAACATAACACCTGCTAAACATTAACATATTAACATTATCATTGTGAGCATGTTAGCAAACCCCCTTAATTGCTACTGTTTGTAATATAAGTGATGTGATGCAAGAAGTTGCACTTTATTTCTACAGTTTTAATGTAAATGTTGTTTACCATGGTATGAGAAGGACAGCAGACCAGTTATGACAATGTTATGACACAATGGTGTTGCCGTGGCCCCATAACTCAGCATTTGTCATCAAGAGAGCCAAGGTGACACACATCCATAAACATCTCCCATTAGAGATGGCATCAAGCCCAGGCACTCTCACACAAACACACAGACCTTGACTGCTGAGCCATATCGTCTCTGTCTTTAACAATGGCAAATGTACAACAGGAGGCAATAAGAGGAGTTCACTTTGGGGAGCTGTGTGTAGCTAAGAGATTAAAGATTTAAGGAAGTAAATTTTGAAAATCAGTCATTTAAAGATATTTAAAACATTTACGGCAGTGAAGAGCAGATGGCTTTTTAAGCCCTGTAATTTTCTAGACCAAGCAATATGACTGAATAAATAGTATAGTATAAATATATAAATAGTAAGGTATCTCATGTGATTAAGACTTATGTGTAACCTATATCAATTAATTTAACCTTAAATAAGAGAAGTCACTTCATGGTGTTTCAACGGATTCTCATGGGAGCCAGGAGCTATGTAACTAACTTTACAGTAAATATAGTGTCAAATGTGGAACCAACAGCTACATTTTCACTTTGTTTGAATTAACTCATGATATTCTCTTTTGAGAGTCTGATCTGTTAGCATATATGAGTGAAATGGACATTTCTCTATCACCACGCTCAATAAACACACTCTTGTGCTTTGGGTCTACATTACAAATATGCTTGGCTGTATTTTTGAGCAACAATCCTTTGAGTAATTAAAAGGTAACAAGCTCACTGCCACTTTAAAGCTTGCAGCCCATTTTTTGCAGAGATGCTGACCAAAATAAGTATCAAATGCACTTTTCCAATTGCCAATAATTCCCAGCATGCAAGTTAAGCTTGAGCATAATTACACAAATAACTAAACCTCACAGGTCAGCCTAATATAGTTTTTGTTCTTTTCAAACATGCTAACAACTCTGATTGATGGTGTATCCCCGGTTATCACCAGCCTGACTATGAGTAAAAGAAGCTCACCGTCTTGTCTTTTATGGATATTTTTTGCATAGCAACACATGCACATCTCCTTATCAAGTGGTAGGGATGTTTATGATGATTTTCAAGGGACATTAGATTAGACCTGTTGACTTCACAACAAAAACACACTGCAAAATAATTTCCCATGTTAAGGCTTATAACTCTTACTTTTCATCTTAAATTTTGTCACATTTCAGCAACATACTTGAATCATTTTTGGGATTTGGAGTCATTTTCCATTTGTAGAATATAGTTTGACTAAAAGCTGACTTGAAGAAGCTTTACAGTCAAATTTTAGAGATCAAGGACAGGGTGAGCCAGATCCTCTTATTCACACACTCCCTGTCTCCACTGTTTGTCTGGAGTGAGATAACTACATAGGTGAGATTATGTGAAAATCCCTGCACCACCTTTCAGTTGGACACTTCTCAGACAAGAGTTATTCTACTTAGGGAAATTTAATCATCTCCACTGCCCAAAGTCAGACCCCTGTGAGGGTTAATGATTTCTGCAGATTGTCAGAGAAGGACTGGAGGAGGTAAAGAAGGAGGGTGGAGAAAAATAGGGAGGAGGACATGGGAGAAAAGATGTAAAAGGAGAAAATATAAGAGAAGGTGGCAGATGTGTAGTGTGACAGAGGGATGATGCATGCTAATGGTACATTTGAAAGAGCAGGAGAGCAGGAAATGAGAAAAGAAAGAGGAGGAGGATGAAGGACATTCATGTCCAACCCCCTGCTGTCTGTGTGTGTCTCAGCAGCAGCAGTGGGTCCAGACCGAAAATGATGGGAAATCTGCAATGGGACCGGGGGAAGTACCGCAGCCTCTGACCCTGTCAGGGAGAAACCCCTCACAGCAGGAGGCTGACAGAGAGGAAAAGGGAGTGTGGGACAAAAGTGAATTCAAACCAGACAGAAGCCTTAAAAGAAACCTCTCCTTTCTGAGTCGTGGAGGATGTGGTGTAGACATGGGAAACATACAGTAAATTTTATAATGATACCAAGAGACATAATTGGCTAATTTTGCACAAAATGTATTAATCTTTTTCATATTCCTTTAAATAAAAGTCCAATTACAGAGACAGTTGATGTCTTCTGGACTATTTACAGTTGGTCTGCTGCCTCAGTTCAGGGTTCAGTGCTCTGCTCTGAGAGGCTTTTGGCAGAAATAGTAGACACCATTAAAGTAATTAGAAGCTTGGAGCTGCAAATATCAGCATAATAGTTCAGTACCACAGTACAAACCTGCTTTTTCACACTCCTCTAATTAGAAAAAAAACTTTCCAAAATGTGTTTTTGTATTATTATGATAAACTGTTTGTTAATCTTACATATTTTTGTTAATACTTTAACAAAATAACATTTTTGCAATGGTCGTTTTAAAGATATTTAAAAATCATTGTTTCACACATGGGTTTTGGATTCTTTATGGTTTTCTATGTATGAAAAATTAAATAACTTTCCATATTAAAATAACATGTATTGGTAGGTGAACAAAATCCCCACATGTAGGACAAACTACAATGTTTTTGAAGCAGAACTTAAGATTTGTTTTTTACCAAAATGGATCAAATTACTGTAATATTGAAGGTGTGGTTTTACTAATTAACCCACTGAGTATTATCACTCACCTCTTCAGTTACCCACAGCTCTAATGAGTATTTTAGCTCATTGTTTTGGTCTTATGTCCCAAACCCTAACTGTTTCTGTTCAGCGTCACTGCTCTCATGAACCCTAATTCCAGCCACAGTACATTAAGCAGTGATTTTCAGCTCTGATAAACCAACTGTACACTGCCTGCTCCAACAGACGCATGCAGTGTTTCGCTTGTTAACAAATTTGAGTATTTAGCACTTAGAGCCAGATGTTTCCTTTGGGAATGGGTGGGGACCAAAAGAGAACTAAACTGAGAGTGAGTACTGGACCTGGATCTGCTGAATCGCTAAAAACTGACTTCCATGTAAATGCTGATGTGGCTGTGTGTCTGCTGAATGTGTAAAAGGCAACTGAATCCTAATGTGGTTGACACATCAACTCTAAAAGTTGATAATGAATCAGTGTTATATTTCAGCTGTCAGCTGTTCGGCTGTATATCACACTGTCTCAAGTGGCCATATCAATAGTAAAAAGAAACTCTAATTAAATCTCACATCTACATAAATGAAATCCAACATGTTTTTAAAAAGCAAGCCCACTATGTCAGTTTTGTGTTGAGGAGACCTTTGCCTTTTCCTCCTTCATCTTCTATATACTGTTTGAAAATACAACCTATAAATAAAATGCAAATTGTAAACACACAGCATAATATATAAAAAAAGAGATTATGCCTTTGCTACCCTCAGTATGAATTCTGTATACACCACTACCTGTTACGAAAACCGATAGAGCAGCTGTTTTACTTGCAAAACAGCTGAAAGAGGGCAGCTGAACTCTAACCTTTCCCAGAGGTAAAATAGCTGAGCCTGCTCTCTGACCTGTGTGGTCAAACACACATACAGTACAGTAAACTCAGAGGAATAGTGGTATAAAACAATATGGCACCATCAGGTCAAAGTCCAAGCCTGGCGCAGTGCAAAAACAAGAATGAATCTTTAATTCAGTGTTCTTATTATATTTTTTCCCCAAAGAAGAGAGAAATTATACCAGACATGGACATAATTCCATAATAAGTTTCTGTTCAAGATTAAGAGTTGCGGATTTATTTATTTATTTATTTATTTTTTTGCTGCAAAGGCTGTATTGCCCTGCAGGCAGAGTCTAGTTCAGTGCGCACACAGTATGAGTGGTGCTGAAACAAGGGACCCTATTCTCCCCCCTGCCCTGACCGTGCAAGTAAGTCTACCCTATAAATCAGCCCTGCCCTGGGGCAGGACAGGCTGTCTGCTGAGCTATCTGTCTTCCACAACATCCACAAAGGAGGGTGATGTGCGGCTTCAAACGGCGTCACATCTGCTGGTGTCATGTTTGTGCTTGACCAACACCGTCAGCTCATAGCCCTTTTACCTTCACTTCCCTTCTTATCCACATCATCCTTCTCTCTGCCTGTCAGTTCATCCATCTGTCTGGACCTGAGTCACTGCCTGTCCCTCTCTGGTTGGATCTTGTATTCTCACTGTACTTGAATCTAAATGAGACCTTCATCAAAATGCTGTTAAATAAACCTCTTTAGTGCTGTGAGGGCTTTTCTGCCGCTGACCCCTGACACTGTCAATATGGCAAATGAAAACATCTCAGTGATCAAGTACCCAGATAAATGTAGCCCTCTTTTTCTTTATATGGTTCACCTCCTGGCAGTATCAAAGCAAGCCACAAGATGGGGATAGACAGCCACAAATTCAACCAACATGCACAGACTGCTTCTTCAAAGTTTGAAGTTTTGTATACAGCCCTGAGCATCACATATCCTACAGACACTCAGCAAGGACCAGATTCACTGAGGCATCTCTGTTCATTTATTTCACCCAACATGGACACATGTCACATATGTGTTGCTTGGAAACGGTCCTTCTAAAACATCAGTTAATTTTATAATATTTTCTTACTAGTTTAAGTGGTATTTATGTTATACTTAAAACAGCAATTCATCTTATGTTACTGCATTTTTTGACTACTTTAAAAGGAAGGGTCACTTTGTTTAACTTGCCCTCCTACTGTGTCTCACAGCACTTCTGTAATGTTACTTAAAAAACAACAAATATCAAAGTGAATATCATGTCCTCATAAGGGAAATTCTTGGAGGTCAGGGAAACCTTTTTAAAGAACCTGATAGAATCCTTTTGCTACATTATGAACTGCTTCTAATAACAAATAACTCATTACTGCATCCTACAGCAGAAACTACCATTAGGATCTCTCTAGCATCTTCTACATGCAAACATGACCTGACTGAAGGCCAGTTACACCAGCAGAGAATCTTTAAACACAGATATATCACTGATGAATTTCTTCATAAGGTTGGTTGCATCCATTCCAAGTACCACAATAGCATGCAGTGTGCCACAGGGCTCAGTTCTCCGCTTTTAGTTTGTAAATGGTACCACCAAAGCCTATCATGTTAAATTATGGAATTAATTAGTCTCCACTTACAAACTGTATGCAATGCATAGCTGGCCCAAACTTTTCTCCATCCAAACCTTAAAAATCAAAAATACAGTAGATGAAACGAATCAATTATAACCTCTTACTTTGCCATTAATCATTGCATTAAGGATAAAAAAAGCACATTTATAATTTGTTGAACAATTTCAATTTAGAAATTTGAATTATCCCTAAAGCACTTATTGAAAATTAGTAATGTTAGAACTTTTATTTGTGACTGGGTTGCCTAGATAAGAGGTACATTGATCGATAGTCAAAGGCATTTTAACAACAGAAATCCTGTCATCTCTCTTCCTGTGGAAAACTTTAAATGCCGCAAAATAAGCACACCAGACTGCTGCAAGACGGTTATTAGGACTGAAAAGAGTGCACATGCAGTTTTCACAGCTCAAAGTGCCTGTTCTCTAGCTTTAAATTTAAAATAAAACATGTGAAACACTAAAATCCACAGTTCTGGTTCTGTCCATTGGATGAAAGGTGTCCGTGGTGCTGAGAGGATCACAGCATTGTAATTTGCCCTTTAGATACTCTTTCTTCAGAAAATACTGACTTCTAATCTGTTGTTTAATTAGTCGGACACCAAATCTTCCAAGTGTGTGCGTGTTTTTGTCCAAGTGTGCCCACTATGACCTTTATTGTGGACATACAAGCAGGGGATTATGAGTAATGACTACGAATTAATTGCTCTGGCCTGTAAATGTTTGTCAAAGTTCCTTCCAACCCATCTTCTCTGACATGCAATACCTCAGGGGAGTGCAATTCCCATGCTACTGCTTGAACTTCAAAACCCAAGTGTTTACATGGCCAAAGAGTGTCAGCTCTGTGAAACAACAGGTTTTATGAAGTGTTTGAAAACTTTGTTGATGACTAACTAAACAAAGTACATTTTAGGAAAATTAAAAAACATAAAATTTTCAGTCAAAATTTTTTTTTTTATTTGTCAAAAACTATGATAATGTGATAAAAGGAAGCTGATTTTTTTCTGGGACTTGCAAGTTCTTGCAAGGGACTTCCTTTTTTTTTTTACAGTTGAATATTCCCTAAATCTCCAGCAGATGTATATGTATCCACAGTTAAATTAAACTCATGGTTTCTTCAGTAAATGTGTGATGAAAGTCTAATAAGCTCTCGCTTCCCTCTGTGGTAAATAATAAAGTAAATACGAGCTGGATGAGAAAATAAGCCACATTTGCATCTTTTGCTCGCTTGAACGTTTTAAGTGCTTTCATTTCCTGGTCCTGTGCACCATGAGAATTGTCTTCTACTAATTGGTTCTTTAGTGTGTATCAAAAGCGTAGCTGCTGTATGCATGCTCTAATAACAGCTTCATTATACACTGGTTCTTTGCAGTGCACTTTTGTTGGTTTACAAAGCAGTGTTTGCCAACAAGGGTGGCCTTGAGGCAGCAGGAATGCTATGAATAACTGATTAAAGAGCTGTTTATTCTCAGGTTGTACAGCTGCCTGTATACTTACAATACTGTGCAGCTTTTAAATGATACTAACTTACAAGAATTGGCAAACAGTGAAATGTCCTTTTGTCAATAAGAATGAATTCAACCTGATGAACCCAGTTCATCAGGTTGAATTCTGTCTATATGTAGAACTTCTAACTGCTGGATATTTACATAAAAATACTTTGCTGGTAATTTTTGCACAGAACATAACTGTCTTCAAAAAGTGCAACATCACTAAACATTTTGTTTGTTCTACATTTATGTCCATGTATACATTAAAAAAAAAAAAATTGTGACCCTCCCCCATAATAATAGATTAGTGACCATTAGTTTCAATCGTTTTTACATTCTTTTCAAGTTGTTGCCTGCCAACACTATGCATGGGCAGCAATAACAGCATTACAAATAGTACTGAAGGTAATAATGGTTGTTGCAGTAGCCAAGTGTTGTCCTTAGGCTAAGCCAGACATCTGCCTGCACATATGAATGCTAAGAAAATTTGTTGGCATAACTCTCATTGACTTTAAAGAGCAAGCTTAACTGCTGCTGAAAGTTTTCTTTTCACTGACATCCATTAGTTTAACTTCTCACTCTTCTCACCCAGTAATATAGAGTTATCCTCTCACTGTAAGAAGTTCCGGTTTTAACAGAGATGGAGAGTGCTGCTGCCACATTTGGGCACCTTGATCTGGTCCAAGATCATCGATCACTGATTGTAGGATTGTAGGATGCAATGAAGTCATATTGGATTTTTTATAGCAGTATAAGAGTATTATATGATGTATATGGTGCATTGTACAAAACAAATACAATATTTTCATGGATGTTAATAAGAAACAACAATATTTCAATATTAATTGATGTCTACCCCTCTTTTGTCCTTTGCATACATTTCTTTGTTTGATTTGTGCATGTTTTATTGCATTATTCATGTTATTTACAAATGTATTGCATATTCATGTAGTGTATTTGTTTAATACCCAGTCTGTAATACAAAAAAATGTTGTTGTTTTCTATTTTTTTTTTTTTAAGAGTTGTACTCCAGGTTGTGTCTGTACAGCATTGATATTATTGTTGGATGTGGTTACAGGTGCAACATTCTTCAATAATTCATCTAGTGAGGCTGGCAAAACATTTGCATTTCAGACAAAAATCACTGACTTAATAGCTTATATGGTGAATATCGGAAGAATAACTTTGAAAGAGTCCATAATCCTAAAAAGTCTTCTTTCTGGGCAAGACATGGCCTGAAATATTGACTTTGGACATGACACATCATCACCACACAATCCAGGGCTAATCCTTAGGGTTTGGAGGAGATACACGCACAATGTCACAGACTAAGTGTTGACCAACGTTAGAAAACCAGCATGTGGAGAATAAATATCATCTATTTCCAGAAATCTAGTCTCATCCTCAGGTGAACTCTTATTGAAACAAATAAAGAGGGCTAAAGAGGACCAGCTCAGAAAATAAAACCAAAAGGGAACAAGACTTTTTGGTATTTGGTTTTGTCTTTTCTATTTAATTAATTGCTGTTTGTGTTGAACATCTCAAATATCTAGAAGAGATGGGAATTTTTATTTAATGTGTTTCTTCAAACTCATGCTTTTCATGTGTCAGTCAGAAAGACATGAATAGAAAGACTTGCATTGTGTTTTGTTCTGCTGAAGTTCTGGCACAGTCTCTGATTTGTTGGTTAAGATCATCTTAAAATGACTCTTCTCCAACTTGACAGGAGATAATGGTCCCTGTGTTGGTGGGTTTGTGCACAACAAGTTTATGCAGACATATGAGGGGATTTCTCTTATCAAAGGGAATATGAAAAACCACAAAACCTCACACTTAAATTTAGTGGTTTCCCAGATCATATTTCTCGTTTATGAAACAAGTGCAGCCTCCACATCAGACTGTGGCACATATTTCTTTTTATGCATACTGCCTGAGCAGGGCATCAAAATCACAGCCCCCATCACATGTAAGAAAACTGAATGTATACATTTGAACAAGTTATTTAAAAATATAAACATCATGATGATGTTTATGTAGTTCCTATTTGTGCTTTGATGATTGCATTTCTATACAAAAGTGACTACTGTATATATGCTGCTGTAAGTATGTACACTGGAATCTTGGCTCATATGCATGAATGCTAGAAATGTGCATATCAGCCTGTGTGTTACATAGCTGGGTCAATGTTTGAGACTGAAGGAATGCCTTAACATGTTTGTTTCTGTGGCTGAGATGATGAAAATTGCATGGTACGATGCCCGGTGTTGGTGTGTGGGAGGATGTTAGTGGGAATGCTTGCCAGAGCATCCTCAATCCATGTAACCTCTCACTGTTGGCCCTCCAGCTTCAGCAAGAACTTCTACATAGCAGATCAGTTTATCTGAGCTCCATGTTTTCCTACTTTGCAAGGGCTCATTATCGTATTTGTTCCTCACTAAAGAAAATTGGTAAAAGACCCCGAGGCAATGGATATGAGCCTGTTCGTCAACACTCCCACTGAACAGATTGATTGTTAAAAAAGAACATTGTCGAAAAAGAGTGTAAACAGTTATTATCCTGAGCAATGGTTGAGTCATAATTTTCACAGGGATTTAAGGAGATATTAAGTGGAAGTCTGGTATATTCAAAGTCAATCCCTGCTTACAGTGAAAACAAATCTGTAAAAAACTGTCAACTCTGTGCTGCACTCACTCACTCACACACACACACACACACAAAAGTGTTCACCTTCAAGACTCAGCATGCCTAAATGTATGCAGTAATTTAATAAAGGCTGCTGCAGGCTGCAGTTGAACTTGAAAGAGCGCCGATGTGAAAGAAAGGTTCTCCTTCTGTTAGATGTAATGTGTTAGTCAGAAAGATGCTTGTTCAACTTGAAACTTGAGCTCATAAGTTACACAAATACAGGCTGCTTTATGAGGTAGTCACGGGTCGAGCTCAGCTTCTTCACATCCTAATATTTAAGGCTGTAATGTTAAAGTTAAAGATTAAATGCAACAGATTAAGCTGCACACATTACTGCTACTACATGACTGACTGAGAAATAAAAAGTGGTCCCATAATGTCTTCAGTCTCTAAAGTGGTTGAGTGACTTTTGGCATCAATGCATGCATCAATCAAGGAAAATAGATATATATCATGTAAATCTTTGCATGTATAATTAGCTTCTGATTTGTGTCCTCTCTACAAGGAGTATTTGCTTTACTGTCTTCTCTTCGACGGATACATAGCTTCAAGTCTTGTATCTTATCTAAAATTATTAACAATAAACAGATATATCACTTAAAGTTCCCTCATGGCCCCTAATATTGTCTGCAGCTATTCTTTTCAGGATGCATAAAGCCCTAACAATGGCAACAATCAGGCAAAAAGTTCTGTAATGCACTCAGTGCACCACTACTGCTAATTAAGATCAGTGCCTTGATCACACAGTAATAACCAGCCCAATCACCAGGTATTAATGCATTGTTTGTTTTTGCATAATACAGATACATTAACATCTAACACTTGTTCTGTTTATTACATTGAAATATTAATTTCTTCACTAAAGGCCTGGCAATATATATGTACTACAGGAAATAAAGAAAAAGGTGGTGTAAAAACAAAACAAAACAAAACAAAAAATGGCAAATCTTCCAATATCGCCTCTTAATTATCCAGTTACGTTGCACTGTTGCTCAACATCCCCTTACATTCCCTTACTGAAAACACACATTTTTGGTTAGCACAAAAATGGATCTAAAACGTCCTGACACTTATTAAAATCACCCCATTAAAACTGTGGACCCTGACGTGGTCTCTGTGACTGGTCTTTTGTTTTGCAGCTGTCAGCTCATATGGGCCAACATGTAATCAAAACCAAGTCAGGTTGATATGTAGTGTTAAAATGTTAAAATTTTACTTTTAAAATGTATACACATTGTCCATGTCCATGACCAAAACATGGTGTGGCCATTTTTTGTGGCAATCAGGCTTGTAATAACTGAGGGCAACTCACACGTGTTAACATTTTTTTAACTCTTCTTTTATCATAGAAACAATGACCAATGGAGGACAATCCTTGCAAGACAAAAGTTAGGGTAGACAACAACATGGAGTGTGAAAAACAAGGAAGGCGATTTAAGTTTGTTTTTCAACTGCTATACAGATTTATATGATTTTATACATTTGAAGGAGTAGTTTTAGTTGTTTAGGAAGAATGCAATTTAATGTTAATGAGTTATGGTTTGAAAATAGTCACTCGTAAATAAGTGGCCAATAAGTGCTACATTTAACATATAGTAACTAGAAAATGTGTCCATTCCTGAAGAACTTTTGTTTCACTGTAGACATTTTGAAAAGAACAGTTATTATTCACTAATGTCAACACCCACCATCGCTAATGTTATTACCTGTCCTATTAGCATATTTGCATCAATGTTTCAATATAAATGATAAGACAGAAAAGCAGAGGGTATTTCTCCTTTACTTTATTTATTTCATACATTATGACATTTGTGAAATACAAAACACCTTAATGGAGAGATACACTGGTGTGCCTCAGCATGTAAACAAGCATCAGGCCTGGGATGATGTCACGTCTAGAGCTGTGCGAGTGTGTCATTTTGCCTCCACAAAAATGGACTCAAAGAAAAGGAAAAAGATGGAGAGATTCAGCTGAGCAGCAGAATGGCCACTCATTCACTCCAATCAGGGCGGAAAATTGAGAGACAAGAGCCCCCCTTCCCTACACACATACACACACACACATGCACAAACCCCCTCCTACACACACACACTTGAACACAGAGGATGACTGGCTTCCTGTGGTCCTGGAAGCAGTTGAAAGTAGTCGGTGGGATCAGACGAAACGAGTTAGGCGTCTATTGTAACAGATGACTGGAGGAGCCGTGTCACCACTCTGAAGCTCCCCGCCACTCTACTGTAGGGTGGGTGGAGCTTGTCAAAGGATGAGCTCATGTGCGTGGCGAACACTCTTGTTGTCATTATTTACTCTTGCTGGTTTTTGGATGTGCTGACATGCAGCTTCTTTGTAGACAGGAGCGCAGATCAGAAACCACGAAAAAAGTCTGTAAAGCCACCGATGCATCTGTCATAGTCAGAAGCTATTACTGTCAAGTTGGCCTCATCCTTTAGAAGTCACAGACTCCTATTGTTCTCAGCTTGGGGGATATATATGAATGCTTAAACTAATGTAATACATTACACTAAAGCATAGCAGTTTTTCACTCTATCCAGCAGTGTTTGGGAGTAACTACTTAGAAAATTATGTTAAGTGATTACAAAATAAATGTAATTAAACCTGCTTACAGTGACTTTAAAAAGTTTGTAATTAAATAACAGTTAGTGATTAGAACAGTTGTGATTACAGATTGATTTTTTCAATGAAAAGCTTGTATGTAAAATAAAACACTCAGTTTTTTTGCATCTTTTTGCAGAGCAAGAATGCTCTCTTTTGGCTTATTTTAGGGACATCATGAGTCACTTAAGTGAGTGGGAGAATTAGAGTGTTTCACCATTACATATAAAAATGGCTTACAAGAAGCTCCAATATAGACAGGACACATCCATTGAGGAGCATACTCTTAGTTTGGAACAATGTTTCTTCAGTTCTCTTGTTTAAATTTTTCACGGCCTCTCATCCACTAATTAAATATATGAATGTTGCCATCCATAGGACATCTAAATCCACCATGCCTATGTCTGGCAAACCATGTTGAGATGGATAGACATTTTACATGACAATTCATATATCATATAATTGTATTTCTTATGCATTGAACGCATTTGCAATAAATAACTTGCTTATTCAACTAAAGTTGGGAGTCATTAAACGTTGTAAAAAGTATACTTGTAGTTTTACTTTGACCAAATATTGTGAGTTTTTATCCCCAAGAGCAGATATTAGGTCCTATTTCAAAGGAATAGGACTTGCCACTCCATTGGCACCGGTAAGAATAGAAAAAAAAAAACAGAAAACAAAACAGAACAATCTGTGTGGAATTAGAGCTTCATGTGTCAAAACATACCATGGTATTTTTGCTGCAAATTTGCTGCCACTATCAAGTCATAACTACCAAATAAATGAATTATATTGTAGTGCAATAATGCCCATTTTAGTGAATAAATAAAGTTTTCATATTGTAAACCTAGTAAACCTCGTAAACCTTGTACACCTCCAAATAATGTACACGCATTCCCCCATTTAAAATTTGCATATGCACAGTCAGCCATTTAGATTGTCACCACACAAATGTGTTCCCCTCCCTATAAAAGAGAGTGTCAGTTTTATCTGCTATCTGGGAATCCCCTTCAGCAAGTGCTATTGGAGCTGCAGGCTCTATAAATATGGGGCTCTGCCAGTGCTTGTAGTACTAGGGTTACAATACCTTAGTGAACCTGAAAAGGAGCCAGTCATATTTAACAATTCATGAACTAACAGGGTGTAGACCACAAGACTGCTATACCTATGTCCTTGACACTTATCCCACTGAACAAGGCTGTCAACACTGCAGACTGTTGGCATGTTTGAAGACCAGATTCAGAAGGTCTTGTCCTATAACCTATAGGCCTGGATAATACACTTGCAGTGTCAAATGGACTGAGAATTGGAATGAGGGTTTGACAGAGCCTAAACAGCCACACCATCACACAGTCAAACAAACAGTTGTTTAAAGGAGGGGGTGCATTCCCCATAACACGATAGCACACAAAAAATGCATTCAACAAAATCACTCTTGAGCTAAACTAACTCTCCTTGTTCTTCACAATGAAAGAAAGGGTTTGATATGAGTGTAATCCCTGTACAGTCCTTATGAAGCAGTATACAGCCCGGGTGGATGGACAGGGCACATAACTCACTCACTCTCCAAACTGAAGCCACAGCAAGCAGCAAAGCTGTATTGAATAACAAAGCTTTGAGAGAGGAAGCTTCAATGGGTCAGAGGGTTTCTCTACCATAAGATCTAGCACCACTGCAAGTTCCTACTGGGAGACTGAAGCTTTTAATAGTGGCATGAGACAGTCACTTCGCTGGCAGTTACTGCAAAAATAGAAACAATGGAACTGACTAGACAACCCAGGTGACCCAGTCTACTTTTCCTGAACCTAGTTATTACCTTGTTGCTTGTAAAGTCTAAATAATTTATCAGGACAACCCGGTCCACTTTAGCTTGTTCCTTCCTCTTGAGAGGCTGACCCATTGTGGGCATCATAGCTATTGCTCCTACTTTCTAGGGAAGAACCCCTAAAATGGAGAGCTACTTTTATTTACATTATTTCTGAGTTTCACTGTAACAAATGGTGGTCTGAGTCTATGAGGATTGTCATGACCTGGCTCGTAAGCCATGACAAAAAATGGAGAGACACAGGTTCATCGTAAAGGTTAACAAATTTATTTAAATAATAAAGTACTAGGCTGACGCCAACAGAGCAAAACGAAACGCTGGAGGGATCGAGGTCAAGAGGCGAGAGAAGACTGAGGGCTGTGACTGCCAGATCTTAAAGGATAAGGGAGACTGGCCAGGTGCTCCCAGTTACCCAAATTGAGACCCGCCCACTAAGGTACCTGCAGAAAACAGACAAGCAGCAAAACAAGGGAGAAAGCACAGAGCAGGCCCTACAGCAGCAGGTGGCCGTCACAGGATTACTACCACCAATGGCTTTTTATGAGCCTGGACATGACCATGGCATGTCGTTCCCTACCCTAGTAGGAACGCATCTCTGAACACAGAAACCTAAAAGATCATTTGGCCATGTACTTTCCCTTAGGATTATGTGGGTCACCCATTATCACAGGTGATAACTGATACTACACTTCTCCAGGCGTACCCCAGCTGACACTGTGAACTCATCAAGTGCTGACTCGTGTTTATAGAGAAGTTTAGCAGGGATCTCAGCTGCCATGTCTCTGTCTTTGCAGGCTGAAGAGTGGCTACAGTGGCAGACTGTTCCTCTCAGAGTCTCACTGGAGAGAATTAGCACAATGACGCTAATTCTCTCCACTTAGAGGAGCCAGTGATCAGCAGCAGGTGATGACTTGGTGTTTTTCCTCAAAGCCTTTTAATCTCTGTGTCACTGATAGATTGGAACCAACCAATCCCTCAGCCATGATGGAAAGGGCAGGGAGTTCCTCTCAATCTTTCTACTGGTGTATGATGAATCCCTGCCAGATGAGATATGAGGTAATGCTGGAACACATCCAGACATCCAGAGACCTGCAGCAAACACCACATCGTGAGTCAGATTTTTTACTCCCTGATAACACCATCCCAGAAATCAGTTGGACAAGACATAATTTGGTGTTGAGTTATAAGCTGATTTATCTTCTATTGGAATATTGATGGTCAGCTCTAACTAGTTCTCGTAAGATATCAGCAAAAATTGAGTCTGCAGTTGAGTAAAGTGGTCTCACCATTGCTGTCACTGAACCATCAGTAGGGCCTAACAGTTGGAAATAGGTGATGGCTGCTTAACCCTGTGCAAGCTTTACCACCTGGGCATTTATGCTTAGAGAATGCTAATCGGCAGCTGTGGTAAGGTCTTGTCATGATGGCCACAGATGTTCCTCTTGCATTCAGATGGCGACATCCTAGTTGGGCAACTATGCATATGGAATTTTTAAGTACAATGCTTGTATAATTTTAGAGGAGAGTATACACATAGAGTGCAACTGAGGATGGACCCTGTCTAAGATAGATGAATGAATGAAAATTGACTTGCAAAACAGACCACACTGACAAAAAAAGGCAAGAAGGACAGAGAGGAGAGAGGTTTCTCTAAACCAGGGAGGTGAAGATGAAGTCTGCATGTTGTCTGCTCTTTCTATTTGGATCTGCCACTTGATTCCGTATATTTACTCTCTGTGTGCATTAGATTTCTACCAAAAATCTGTCAACAAAAAACATTGGAACAATGTCATGTGCACCTGTTGACACCTGCTTTACATCAAATAATTTGAGAAATGCAAATACTATAGCCTGTGTTTTCGACTATTGATTCACTTCACTTCATTCAGAATTTTCTGTGCTTGCAGACTCTAAAAATCCTTGAGCTTTAGCTTTTGTCAACTCAGCGAGCTTGAGACCACAGAGTGAAAAGACTGCATGCTCTAGCAATATCCTGCTCTGCATTGTGTAGGTTGAGTAGGGTCAGGCACAATGAAGCTGGTGTATGTGTGTGAGTGTGTAATCTCATTTGAAATGATCTCACCTCTCTTCAGGTCACTTCATTATTGAGGCCCTCCATCTTTTGTCCTCTCCTCTCTGGCTGTATTTCCTTCTGTGTTTTTCTTTTCATTGAAAAGCAAATTGGCTTACCCACACACACATATGCCAACACACACACACACACAGAGCATAGACCAGTGAGAAGAGAGGAGATAGAAAAGTCAACATTGCCAGCAATAATCCATTGCTGTCCTCTTGGAGGACGGGGTGTCAGGGGTTTGTCTTTGCCCATTGTCCAGCTATGGAGGCCAGAGACAGGGGAGAGCTTCCAGCTTCAGGCCTCAGACAATGGGGCCCTTGGAGGGGGCCAGGACTGACAGAGTACAACAAGGGCCCTGATTTAGTTCGAAAGGTTCAAAGGGGTCATTTGATTTTACACCAAAAAAGTGTTTTATTATGGTTTTGGCTTCCAGAAAGTGATCACCCTTTACACCGTTACAAGTTTAGTAAACTTAGATGTTTGACAAGTTACAAACACTCTGTCATAGCTATCACCATCAGTGATTTGAACAAACTTAGCTCTCTACAGTGCATCAAGGTATCTTCTTTGAAACTGTTGCTTCCCAAGGATTTTTTTTTTTTTGCCTAATACATTATTTAAGGTCCCAACTCTCAAGCTATGATCATCTTGCCAAGGAGACATCATTTACCATAGAATAAATGACCTCCATGTGGTTTAAAGTTCTCTTATGCCCTCTGCTTTCCTTCTACTTTGTGGCACATTTTACAAACAAGCAATACATATTTATAAATACATCAAAGGGTGGCCTTTCCACCCTTAGTCCGTCAAAGAAGCCACAATATGAGATCCATGTGCAGCAGTCAGAGGACAAGATTATCCCAAGAAAGACAGGTTCTAAATACAGCAGGCCCGCTTGCCTTCCTCTCGTCGCGCCCTGGTGAACCTGCTGGGTTTTTTTTGCTCCTGGTGCTTGGTGCTTGGTGTATTTTTACAAGAGATGTTTATCCTCAAAATGCCAGTTGAGCTGTAATTTTGGGTCGTCCATCCGTCTCTGTGTCTGTCTGTCTTGGGGAAGATAGAGGTTGTGGCTGCTAACCACTAGCACAGACGGAGGCTGAACTGCTTGTGCAGCATCTCCTCTGGCTGATACAGTATCACTGGAGCAACATACACAATCTCTGATGTGGTAGGAAAATTACCTCAGCTTACTGGCTACTTAAAAGAGAAGAAATTCTGATTGTTACTGTTTCATTTGAATTTGTGCTTTAATTGTTGTAATTCTGAGAAGACGAATCTTAGTCCATTGACTTACAGCTGTCTACTTCTCTAAGCCATATGGGGCATGAGTCAAAATTTAGCAGACTATACTCCATTAATATCTACATTAATTGCAGTCACTATGGGCAATAAAAAATAGCAAAAATTACAGATTCAAGATTAAACTTTAGGAAATCCTTTTTGAGTTATTATTAAGTTTACATAAATTTATATTTGCAGTGCAGATTGGAAAACAGAGACTTAATCTATCTATTCTATAATAACAATAATTATGATGATAATAATAATCTATGCCAGTGTCTAGTTTCTTCATTCCAACTGAAAGTAGGTTTTCAAGCAAAAGATGAAAAGATGGGACAATTTACAGTCTGTCTCACAAATATAAATATAAATATATAAATAATATATATTATATATATATAATATATATAAATAAAACCAGTTTGACTTAACTTTTTTTGAGACAGCAGTTTTTTGGTGACACCATTTTAATGTTGTTGTTTTCATTTTCTAATTTTCAAAATGAAAAAAAAGAAAGACAACAGCATGCTTAATTGTCTTAATTGTTCTCCACCAGAATGGACAAACAAATGACCTACATAGTTCTCATGGGAACTGCAATTTGAGTTCATTAGTATCAGTTATCCATCAATCCATACATTGTAAACTGCTTATTACATTCAGAATTGTGGGAGCCTAGAACTTATCTACAGCATGGACTGGGCAAAAGGTGAGTACACCCAGGATAGTGCCTAACAAGGGGTTAACACTCGAGCACTCATGATAACTGCCTTTTAGCACTCACAGAAAGTAGACAACTGGCTGATTAACAACAATTTGATGTTTCACCTAATTACAATGATTGATTCTTGAAAAAGAGGTCTCAGATACAACTAGTAAAGGTCTAACATGGGTGTTATTAACATTTGGGTGGGTCAAACAGCAGATTGGCTCAAAAACACTTAAAAAAACTTGCTTGGCTCTGAGACACTGTTTACAACTGACCCTGTTGATCTTATTGCGTGAAAACCCCAGCAAGTTTGTTTAAAGTGCAGATACTTTTTGTAGCATTGACAATGTGTCTACTTTCTTGCAGGGACAGCTTGCATCTTTTTTTTGTCAAAATAGCCTAAATTCTGTTTAGTTAACATAACATAACAAAGAAGGTGATTGTTTATCAAATCTTAGTCTGCTTTGGTAACATGTTTACACACTGTTGATTATAGTCGAGCACTGCGACATAGAGTTCTGTATCTTTCTGCCTCTTGCTGTCGAGGCATATCTGTTATTTCACCACCCTACCCTGAACAGCATATAAGTCATAACAAATACAACTTATCTACAGCAACTAGGCACATTTGCTTTATTGCTGTAGTTGCATTTTTTATGTGGTATTGTTGTGGGACGCTAAAATTTGGGATGAATGATTAGTTTAGAACATTCACTACCAGTGTTGGTTAGTGATTTTTATAATGGCTTCTCCAGTAAACCTCTGCAAGTACAGATTGGAACATTCATAGTTTTACGAAATTCAAATTCTTGTAAAAACCTTGTACTAGTAGCCAACTGATTCGCACTTTGGTTTCACTAGTCTCTTTGGAGCTTCCCCCTACAATCCTTGTCACAGTCTGAGATGGTTAGGAGCCTAGGAACATACATTGTTGATTTAAGTAATTTGGTTAGTAATTTTAGCAAATACAATAGACTACAATACACAGTTGCAAAAATAGGTGTTGAAATACCCTCCTTATACTTCATGGGGGAACCAATTACACATGTTACCGTTGTTCTTTAAAACATTGCCTTACAAAAAATCTGATCTTTAATCTTCTGTGTAAGGAGTTAGCATCACGCATCTATAATCCAATTATATAGTGGATAATAAAACATTTTGTCAGTGCTAATCAAATCTATGAGTTCAAATCAGGTCTTTTTTTGAAGAACTCAGCAGCAATCACAGCAATTAGTGTCTTTGGTGTAAAGAAAAGGAAAGAAAAAACATAACAAGCAGCAATTAGCCCATTTTACCGTGCCACGATAGCACAGCTTCGGACCTGTGCTCTGTCACGTCCCTCAGGGAGTAAGCAAGCCTGACCTGGCCTGCAGGAGCAGGGTGAGGTAAGGGGGATTTTGGGGGTAAGGGGGACACCCGGATTGACTATGGGAAATCCCAGCACAAAGGTCCGAGCCAATGGTTGTGCACTGATGGCAAGCCAACAGACAGTGGGCCATGTGTTGACTGTTTGGGGTGGAGGTGGATGTGGAGGGGGAGGGCAGACAGGAGGGACATTGGCAGGCGACACATCCCAGATGGAGAGAGATGAGTGCTGCCAGTTGTCACATTGGGTTTGTAGCACAGTGGAAAATACAGAACTGCAAGTCTGGGGCTCCTGGTTGGACCTCATTATCCCATCAGCTCTGAAGTGACTCACTGAGGCAGCCTTTTTTTGTTGCTGCTGTCATCAGCCTAAGCCTCACTCTGTTTTAGCTCCTGCACCTTCATCCTCTGTCTTTCTTTGCATATTCAGTTAGTATGGTACTTTCATCGTTACATTATCTTTGTAACCTCCTACAATTTCTTGAAAGATAAATTATTATTATATAATTATTGTGGAAACAAAACATTAAAAAAAACTATAATATTAACCAGTGTTGCCTATGATGTATCTAGCATTTGTTGTGATTATTTATTATTCATGAAATTATAGAGAATCTGTAACCATAACTGTACAAAATATACAAACAGCAACAGCTATAACCCATTTGTTGTATATCACAGTGTCTCTAACAGGGACAGTAAGCCTCGCCTCCATATTTCTTTTGAATCAGGAGAAGCTCTCTCACCTCACTGTCTTGCCAGTGTTGCATCCTGCAGAGTAAGTACAACGAATCTGCTGTTGCATGTTGTTTAAAAGTTTAAAAAACAATAAATAATTTTCAAATTCAATGCATGTCACAGCAGTGCTCCAGAAAAAGGGCAAATATTAATGTGCCATCTGGGGTGTTATGCATTCACCGCTCCTGATCAGGTTTTGAGGCAATAAATTCCTGACTACAAACTAGTCAGTTGAGTCAGTTGGCCTGAGAATAAATGTCTATTGTACGTTTATCTATTGAAAAAACACCAGATGTTAGAGGTGTTAGTGTTTTTTTTTTTTTTGTCAAGTGGTAAAAAACTATTACTGAGCTATGGGAAGCCTGTTTGATTTACATGTTTTTTGCTGTATCTCACCACATTCGAAAGTACCCTTTGGAGCTATAAACAAACAGTTTTGTTTACAGTCTACATTTCTCACAAAAGTAATACAAAATATATTGTATGTGTCCCAAAGGTCTTACAAAGGCCCACCTCAAACAACATTTGCAAACATTTAAACCTATGTTATTTTGCATTGGCTTGTGGTCTTCTTCTGTGGTCTCACCAGGAATTTAAAACATAGGATACACTGTAACTAACTACAATATAATGTGAAATATTGAAAAACAAAAATAAGATTTTACTAACTAGTCCTATATGATATAAAGCCACTTGTATACAAAATTACTGGATATCCATCTATTAGTTGTTATAACTTTTCTTTTTGAACCAAAGTGGTGTATTGACCAGCTGATGATGAACAGTGCCATCCCTGGAGCTGTTTGCAAGCTATGCTAAAAACAAGAGCATCAATCATTTCAGCAAATGCCCCAAACAGCATATGTTCACATTCAGGTGAGAAAGCCATCAAGCAGCCACAGGAATTATGACTGTAGTGAATCAAGAAAGAGACGGGACATAAATGCTTTTATGGAGCCTCAAAGTCTCCTAAGAACAGAAGTGGGAAAGGCTGGATGGGTCAACTTGTTTCCTAACAACAGTCATTGTAAATTCCTTTTAACAATGACTACTATCACACCCCAGCATCAACAAAGTACAACAGTAGTTATAATATTTAACATAATGACAGTGGTCTCATAACCATAATTAAATAGTTATACATATACCAAAGATCTTTCTCCTCCATACCAAGTTATTATTCTTCCCCAATTTTAAAAATGTTAGGCCATAGTTTTTCAGCTTAGTGTAATTTGCCCCTTACAAGAAGTTTTTTAAAGCTAAATTGGAGATGTTAAAAGGTCTGAATCATATGACAGTAATTCTCTAGTGATGATTGGCTGGTTGATGCCACATTAGATTGTTTTATAAAACTACCATTCTTCACTGACAGAGTGCCCAGTTTTTGATCTGTGTGACAAAGAGATAAGAATCAAACGTGTTGATCAAAATTTGGAACAAAACTGTTTCAATTTGTTGGATTCAACTTTTAGCTTGAAGTCCATAAAAATGTGTTTTTGTTTTTGTTTTTTTTGGAGAAAGTGTCATTTCTAGCCAAACCCACACTGTTTCAACAACAACTTATCAAGATGACTGGCATGCCTGACAAAACTACTAAAACACTTTTCTGACTCAAAGCACAAAGTTTTATTTCCCTTTTTCTTCCTGAATGTTGATATCTGTGTGCTTCACATTTACCTCCCACAAGCTAAGCTATCTCAGGCGAATGCTTTGATGCACTGTAACCTTAAGGCTTCTACTGTCAGCCTCCCTGGTGCCTCACCTATTAACAGGAAGCAGATAAAAACAGAAAGCAGTCAACTCCTGAGGTCCTAAAAGACCTTGATATGAATGGAAAAGTGCTTACTGGGAGGTTTTGCCAAACATTAGCTCTTTTTATCACCTGCTACCTGACACCTGTAACTCTTTGTGTGTGTAAAGCCAATAAGCAGATATCTGAGGCCACCATGGCGCCCTGTGACACAAACAAGTGCCCTCTGTTATTCTTTACCTGTAGTTCCTGAGGGAAATGGAATGAGGTAATGCTGCTCCGCTTACACACTACTGTATTTGCTCATGCTGATACATGTTGTCCGTCTTATACACACACATACACACACGCACACACACACACACACACAGACAGTAATGGTAAATGGAACATTCATCCATTCACACACATACATTCATATTGTCAAAGGCGTCAGGGGTTCATGGGTTCAGTATCTTGCTTAAGGACACTTTGACATGCAGACTTGAGAAGCTGGAGATTAAACCATCTCCTGAGCCACAGCCACCCACTGCATGGAATATAGAAGCACACACACACACACACACACTGAAACGAGCAGCAGACTTTGAACGGCGGCTCCAGGTGACTGCACACCTTGACTTTCATTTATC